>NQII01000568.1:1099702-1173645 GCA_002778355.1 Clitarchus hookeri
AGAGAGAGAGAGAGAGAGAGAGAGAGAGAGAGAGAGAGAGAGAGAGCCAAGATGTGGTAGCATGAAGTTTCATGAAATCATTACTATATTGGCAATGGTACTAATACAGTGGGGCGGTGGGGAGAGACCATAAAAACAGGGTTCTACACTTAATATACTGAATAATCTGTAACTGGGAACTACCCACAACATTCCTATGTTTGCCAAATCAGCAGATAATTATCTGCAGTTACATAGGCAGAAGCACCGATTCGGTCAATATCGACAAAGTCGGCAGAATCCGAATTTATAAAGCTGTAATATAAAGTAATTGAGCAATAATGGTGACATTTAAATTTTTAAAATAAATGTTTGTGGTAGTTTTCATGGAAACTAAAGTTCAGCATTGTGGTTTTAAAGAAATTATGCTGCTTTTTAGTGAATACAAAATTATTACAGAATTTTGCTAATAAACATAATTTCTCCACATTTCAAATTATTTTGCAAAAATATTTAAGCCCCACCAATGCCTAGACAGATAGACCTGTTTAAGTGTTTAACGAGAAAACACTTCCGGAATTCAGCTAGGACTTCAAAGGAACAACGCGCATGTGCGCACACACACACTCCAATTTAATTCATAGTAGTTTATTTCACAACCTAAGTACTTTATGCTGAGAGAAATAAATAAGATTGGGCAGTGATGCAGGCGCACAGGCAGATGTAGGCTAATATACGCCGATGTGGTGTACGAGGCCGGCATAGAGGTGTAGCGCAGCAAAGCCCAGGCAGAGGGAGAAGAGGCAACGCGCAAGCAGTGCGACCCATGGACCCGTGGGCATCGCCTCCAGCAGCACATCCATGAGCAGTGGCTTGTAGGAGCACAGAAGCAGCAGGCCTGTCACCACAGGCACCAGCGAGCGGTTCAGGTCGTGGCGAGACCACAGCCACACCAGTGTCACCATTGTGATGTGGTGTACCTGCAGCACATTGCACTCCCTTCAGCCCATCTACTGCTGTTGACAACTATTTCCCCCACAATAGTGCCACCAGCAGCACCAATCTACATACCACAGTTTCCTCCATTTACAAGAATTAGCAATCTACACATATAAAACTGCATTACAAGTGAAATTTTGGCTTATTTACACCTCTTGCCAATACCATACAGCGAAACCTCTTTAACACAAATCTCAAGGAACCTGAAGTTTTATTTACAGTTTATAATAATGTTTGATATATTAACAAGTGTTTGCGATAATTGCAAAAAACTCAGAAAATTGACATTTTGACTGCCTCATCTGAAAAATATATATTCTTATGACCAACATGATTTTTCTTTGCATGTGGAGCTGATATTACATTATAACACAAATAAACAAATCTCTTTTTCCATTAAGCATACAAATTAACATTAAATTCCCTGTCACACACCATGGAGAATAAAGAGAATTTTGTATTAAAGAGGTGTTTAATAACAGAGATTTTAATGTATCTAAACACATGTAACCACAGTTGAAACTTTGGTCTTTTGCAAAATGATAAAGAGAGAAAGGTAAATAGTTCAAACAGAAACACACATTTTTCAGTTTTCGCTATATCCAATGTCGCTGTTCGTTAAAATGAGTAGCCAAATCAACACATGATGAAAGCATGGTACCAAAGAATTTAATAGCCCAAAAACAAACTTTATAAATTCACAAATAGCCTTACGCTGGTTAAAAATCTTCCATGTTTTTACATGCAGAGAAATAATTTTATCGTCATTGTTAATGACGGTACATAGCAAAAAATTTAGCTGTCACATGATTATTATTAATATGACAATTTCCTGGTCCTTTTCATTGCTCACAAAATATTTTTTTGCTTTATGTTATTTTCTAAAACTCTAGTAAAGTGTCAGAGACTTTTTCTACTTTAATAATTTAAGTATTGTACTTTATCTAGACAATGGCCAATGTAAACTCAGGGGTTCTGATTCTTACATACCGTAGAAGCCCGATTGAACAAAAATGTCACTATTACTGAAAATCTTTTCGCTGTTTCGTGAAATTCAAATTTACCTATTTCAACACTCCCAACACCAATAAGTTCTTATAAATCATGTGTTTTTTTTAAGTTAAGATAATGTTTCGTTATTAATGATGCAAAATAACACTTATTTAAATTAAATACTAAACATTTTTACTAGGCAGGTGTTCTGCAAATGAAATGGTACCCCATAAGACCATAAAAGATCTGTAGTTAACGAAAATAAAGTTTAAAATTGTGTGCTGCAAACATTTAACAAGCGCAAAATCCATTTCCAAAAAGGTTTTTTTTATCTTACCTTAAAGCCTTTTTGTACAAAAATTAGACGATTTATTAACAAAACACAAAACACAAAATTACTACAATAAGCAGAAGTCTTTCGGATAGAAATATACATCCCACAAGGTCGTGGACCTCCTCTTACTGATCCGCAAAATGGTGCAACAAAAGGCAATTTCCACAAGCCGCAGTCAGGTAGATTTTGATGCCCTTCATGGACTTAGTAATTGGAGCAAAAGGAAAACCAAAGAAAAGCCCAAGTGGCATTTCATCAGCAACATTTTACTATAAAGCACAAAATGGATATTATTACAACAGTGCATTCAAGTGCAGGTACTAGGGTCGAATTCTGCACTCACACCAGCATCTACCAACATACTAGCTCACACTCATGCATACTATATATAAAATAAATCATATACAAATATAAATAAAATAGTGTACATTTAAAGCTGTGGCTAAATCACCTTTGTTTTACTACTCGCTTTAGCAAACAGGTATTTAATCCAAATGCGAGTAAATAACACCATTCATCATATAATACAGATAATCTTCCTATTTGCAGCGATCTCAAATACCTGAGTCAGCTGACTCGTCCAACCTGTCGGGCACAAAACAGTACTGCAGCACATCTAACTCCGGTTTTCTAAATAGACCTGGTTTACACAGACGAAGTAGCACTCACATTTCCACACAGTGAATGTATAATCGTCCCAATAGCGCTGCAAGAAATAACGTACGTTAAGATATTACAATTCACTTTTCATTAGCCGCCGCTAACCCGAACACTGCCGGCTTCATATCAAAACGCGGAAGTGTTACATAACGGAATTTACACACCATTAATTTACTTCGCAAAACCAACAAACAGCTTAGTTAAGCTAAAGCTCTTCCTCCAGAGCTAGCCACCACCACAAGACCGGTGGTATATGGCGTGAATTGTCTGCAGCTGTGACTACACCGCCTGCCAAATCTCGCTCCCGCATACCGCCTACTGCCAGACCCGAGCGGTGCCGGACACGCCTTCCGCCTCGTTTCACAGCCAACTTGCTACTGCAGCGTAGCAAAACTGTTAACAACCTGCCACCCCGACCAAACGCCACACCAAAGCACGGCAATTATGCACGACCCGGAAGATATTCCACTCCGCCCTCTAACACCTAGCGGCCACGAGGCCTACTAATAAATCACACCTTGCTGGATCAGTGAACAGTACAACCTAACTCACCCAAAATGTGACGCACATCACATTACCGCCACAAAAACGTAAACATAGTGACTGGTACTGTGGATACATTTTTGCCAGTGTACATTTTTAGCCAGTGCGAAGGCCATCTCTCTCACTAAAATGAAACTAATTAATTAATTAATAAACAATTGTTTGTACGCTGCACCACAATCGTGCCTTCATTTATCCAACACACTGACGGCCTGTAACGGCACACGTAAAGCCAGCCAACCAGGTATGTACACAGCTGGTGCGAAGGACGTAACCTACTTTTCACGATCAACTGCGACACGTGCGACAGAAAAGCGAGGTGAGTCGCAGCAGAAACGGGCGCTGCTGGCACTATTATTGACGTAATATATTGTATCCAAAACCGTAAATAAAATCGTATTCCATTCAAAAATAACGTAAGCAGGTCGTTAACAGGCAATGCAGTAAATACCATTGGCAATCCGTAGTCAAAATCTAAGAAGGAAAGCGAAAAATCAAAGTTATAATATAATTTACAGGTACATTAATTGTGTTAATTTGTTTACACAACAAAAAGGTTGCATAATGTAATTTTTTTTTTTTCCATGGGTGACAAGAGTATTTTATTTATATTAAAGCACTGTTTCAAATATGTTAAAAATGAAGCTGGAAGCAAGACCAATGTATCTGCACTTTGCAAGATATTTTCAAAAACATTGAAAGGAAGTCTTAATGCCACTACAAACTTCTTGAACCATATAAAAGTAAGTCAGAAGGTTATGTTTCTTCTATTCTTAGTTTGCAGTACCTAAATTAAAAGTTATTCTGATCTGAGACCCAAGTACCAAATAAGTACCTACTCAGATTTTTTTATTTTCACTTTTGCTGATAGTAAGGCAATATACATTATACACATTACACAATTTATTACATATTATGTATTATTTTTCAGAGAAAAGGGCATGCTGACCTGCTGGAGGAGTGTGAGAAACTCAAACCTCAACATACAAGAAGAGGAAGTTAGCTGTTGCTATTGGCGATGTTGCTGGTACATCAAAAATAATGAAACAAACCACACTTCCAACTACCTTACCAAAGTCAATTAATTTTGATAAGTTGGTTGTGAATTTTTTAGTTGATAAGGTGCTCAGCAATTATCTAACACACCAAAAATTATGTACTGCCGTACTTGCAATAAAAAAATTGCTGAGTCATATATGGAATACAAGGAAAAAACTAAAGAAGTTTTAAAAGTGGTTGATTTTGTATGCACCACAGCAGATATTTGGTCATCACCCAAAAGAAATTATTTGGGTGTAACAGCTCATTATATTGATTGTAACACATTTGAAAGAAAAAGTGCTACACTTGCCTTGAAGGAGATTTAAAGGATCTCATACATTTGATAAAGTAGCTAAACTGATTGTTGACATCCATTCTGAGTTTGATTTGAAATTATCAAAAATTGTAAAGACATTTACTGACAATTAATTAAATATGGTCAAAGCCTTTAAAATATATGGGAAACCTGATTCAGAAACAGACACAATATGTGAAAGAGATTCAGCTAACATTGAAAATATTGAAGAAGAAGAAGAAGATGATGATGATGATGATGTGTTACGACTGAGAGAATTTCCTGAATCATCTGAAGATTTTGAGGAGTATCAACTACCTAATCATGAAAGATGTGCTACCCACACATTGCATTTAATTGCTTCCCACGATATAGACAAGGCAAGATGTCATAAAAAACTCATAAAAAAAACTTTATGATACAGCCTTGGCAAAATGTCAAGCTGTGTGGAATATGTGTTCAAGGTCTCCAAAAGCTTGTGAAACCTATTTAGAAACAACTGGAAAATCCCCTACTTCTCCATGTCCAACACGCTGGAATTCATATTATAATTATATTCAAGATATATTGGCAGTGAGAGAGACCCTGAATGAAACTCTAAGAAAACTTGGTTTGGTAGCTTTCAAAGAAGTTGAAATACAGTTTCTTAATGAATACCTAAGCTGTTCCAAACCTACTGCTGAAGGCATTAGAAGTTTGGAGGGAGAAAAAGAAACATTCTATGGATGTCTGCAGCCTGAATTAATGAGAATACAGCCAATTTTAAGTGACTTAAAAACGGACAATCCAAAATATTGTTGTGTGTTAATAGATATCATAGAAGAAAGTCTAAAAAAAAAAAAAAACGTTTTGAACAATTTTATCAATTGGAGGAACCGAAAGCTAAAGAAAAGCATATTAGCATCTGTATCCTATCCTTTTTTCAAACTGAAATGGGTGCAGAGGAAAAACAGAGTATACATAAAGGAATTGTTTGTTGCCGAGGTCTGAAAAATTAAACAAGAAGATGTTAAAAGAGCACATAACAATAATACTGAGAAGAAAAAGGAAAAAAAATGAATCTTATTATTTGTTTGTGGAGGACTCTGATTCTTCTGTAGCAAGTGATAATGCAAACACTACCATTGATTTAGAAACCCTGCAATATTTAAAAGATAGTGACACAAGTTTAGATTCATTAAATTGGTATCCAACAGTAAAAAAAGTTTTCCTAAAATATAACACTTGTTTACCAAGTTCTGCACTGGTAGAGCATTTATTTTTGTTTGGTGGTATGTTAATGAGGCCTCATAGACGGAACATGCAGGATGAATTATTTGAACAAATAGTAGTGTTAAAATCTCTAAAATAAATATATAAATATGGTGGTAACTGGCCTACAAGGTATTTTATTTCAATAAAAGTATTTTGAAAATATGCATTTTGCATTTTAAATCATTTTGTATTTGAAATAGAAAAACAAGAAAGTATTTGCATTTTGCATTTAAATACTTTTAAAAATATATTTTGCACATCCCGATACCTTGTACTATATGTGCCAATCTCTCAACTGTGCTGTGGCTTAACCATGATGTCAGCCATTCCTTCTGAAATGTGCAAGCGCCTAACCAGTTACTTATTGTGAAATGGCTTGAAATTATCACCTTTGTGCAACGAAACAGAACTTCGGACATTAATGAAATTCACCAAATATTTCTGAGATAAAAGTACTCAAACTTATAAAACTAATGAAAAAATCGCTTATTCACTTTAGTTACCAACAAAGAAGAAACTTCCCAGGCACAATAAAATAGACCATCCTGTATGTTAAATGCATGCTTTATACGAAGAACACTACGAAAGATTTGATTTGACAACCAACAACTTTCAAATGTTGAGATTAAACAATACAAATCAAACAAGCGCAAATTTACAAATAAATAAAGAGGTGGCACATTTCTTTTGAATAGAGAAACACGTCAGCCCATTGGTAGTTGTGCGATTAATTAAAAAAAGTCCCTAAAACTTTTCACGCCTACTCATTCCCAAGTTGTTATCTAACAACAATATGCAAAATAAAATTAAAGTATTTTGGCGATGCTTCTGTTAGGGGGAAGGATGTGACGTATTGTTGCTCCATCACATGATTTGGTTTTTTAAATTGTAGGTCTGCCTGCAGCACATCACCATTCGCCGGGTTGCAGCCCGAAGTATAGAAATAATGTGTTATTGGATTTGAATGATATCATCGTACTCTTGGTTAATATTGATGGTTTAGGACGAGACTGTGCTGAGAGTTCTCGAAGCCTGGCCTGGCGATTATAGACAAAGGGGTGCACGTGAGGGGTCGCTAACCGGTATATTAAGGATGTTGTCTTGGGAATCGGGGGAAATCGTCGCAGAGCGCCCTGGAGGCTGGGTTGGCCAGGCGCAGAGGAGGATGCGTGAGGATCATCTCTACGAACTACGGAGGTTGGAGTATCGGTGGGACTTTGTCTCTGAACTAGTGGATAAGTGACTTAGTTTCTGGACGCCCCGAGTGGAACTTCGTCTCTGGATGAGTGAAATTGGGACTTGGTTTTCTGGACGCTCTAGGTGGACTTAGTTTCTGGATGAGTGTACTGCGGGACTTTTTCTTGAGAAGATTAGATTTGGGACTTAGACTTGTGGGGCACCGGAGTGTATGTTGGGATTTAGTTATTGGATGAATGAAGCGGGAGATAGTGTGAGTGCATATGGTTGGTTGTGTTTGAGAGAGANGTGTGAGTGCATATGGTTGGTTGTGTTTGAGAGAGAGCACTACCTACACCCTTTGGGTGTATTGGTGAGGGTAATACCCTCGACTCTGATGTGTTGCTGTGTTTTTAAATGGTATGTTTTCAAATAGTATTGTATAGATAATTAATGAATATTTTAATTATGTTTTATGGCATATTTATTCAACAGATTTTAAAAGATTGTTGATTTTGAAACAAATGTTATATGTATGTAACTGGAAAGGCATTAAGAGTATAAAAGAGAATGTGTGGCCAAAATAAAAAATTGGACGAATAAAAAAAAATGGTTGTTGTGGAATTGTAAGTACACCCAGCCATTCTGGACAGCATTATAGTAACTATCAAGTCACTCTGTCTTTAGAAGGTTCTTGTTGAAGTATGCTTCCCATCCCTTTCTCTTCCTTGATAGTGTGTGAGGTAGGTAGGCGGAGGCTGGGAGGTAAGTTGTGATGGTCCTCGGTATGGTTTGGACCCATCACAATAGGTTAACAGATTTGTATCGTAATTCTGTTAAAATACGTTCAAGCAAGATTATTTACAGAGCCATACAAGTTTTATCACAGGAAATATGTTATTTACATGGAAAATGATATGTCCTAAATAGGTCAAGATATGTGTATCGTTATTCAAATAAAATTATGATCAAGGAATATAATATACAACTTCACGCATGTTACATCACAGGAAATTTATTATTTACATGGCAAATAACATCTTCTAAACAGGTCATGTAATGTTGTCCAATTAAAATAATGTTCAAACAAGATAACGTACAACAGTACAGCAAACAAATAACATGAAATGAAACCATATTTTTTGCAAAGAAAATAATTTTTACAAAACTGTTCACGNACAGTACAGCAAACAAATAACATGAAATGAAACCATATTTTTTGCAAAGAAAATAATTTTTACAAAACTGTTCACGAAATATACATGAGAATTCAATTTAAAACAAATTTAACATAGTCTCTTATAAAGTGTCTAAATGCCAGTGACATGACTTAGTGTTTTGCTCTTATTTTTGTTCTAGGCTGCTATAATGTCACCTGTTTGGCAAAATTTCATGCCCCTCAGAACGCAACTGTCTTAACGCAATAGGAAACACACAAAAAAATCTTCGAGAAGTTTTGGAAGTAGTTTATATTCTCAGAACATTCTATCTGGCCTTACTCGTAGTACTTAGATTTCACTGTTACTNACAGTACAGCAAACAAATAACATGAAATGAAACCATATTTTTTGCAAAGAAAATAATTTTTACAAAACTGTTCACAAAATATACATAAGAATTCAATTTAAAACAAATTTAACATAGTCTCTTATAAAGTGTCTAAATGCCAGTGACATGACTTAGTGTTTTGCTCTTATTTTTGTTCTAGGCTGCTATAATGTCACCTGTTTGGCAAAATTTCATGCCCCTCAGAACGCAACTGTCTTAAAGCAATAGGGAACACACAAAAAAATCTTCGGGAAGTTTTGGAAGTAGTTTATATTCTCAGAACATTCTATCTGGCCTTACTCGTAGTACTTAGATTTCACTGTTACTNGAAGTTTTGGAAGTAGTTTATATTCTCAGAACATTCTATCTGGCCTTACTCGTAGTACTTAGATTTCACTGTTACTAAACAAAATAAAATCACAATATTGTCTACCACTAAGCATAAGCATGGATTTCAAAACAGTACTTACAGGTTCTCTTTAGTTTCAAGGCTTCATTTTCGTATTGGCCACAGAACTTGTCAGTTTTTGCAGCTTCCGAGATTTTAGTTTTTTCTGATGGATGGCCGACATTTTACCTCTATGAGTCCAGTACTTGTCACTAAACCATTTGGACTAGCCCCCTGATATGGCAAATCTGTTCTAACAAAGAAATGACTTTCCTTTACTTCTACGGTTCTTTGATGTTCGTGGATGGCCCAAAATAACTGATATTACATTCGTGATTTTGAGGATGCTCTTCCTTACTTGCTGCACATTTTTAGCAGAATTTGTTTTTCAATACCGACGTAAAAAAAACTTTATTGGTTTTCTGCCAATTAAGCATGCTTCAAAATAAATAATAATGTAATTTTAATAAATTAGTTTCCTTACAAGGAATAAATAACAAACTGCAAAAAGCATTCTGAATCTGAAATGTCATAAAATTCAGTTAGTTTCGGAGACTTTTGGTACCCCCCAGGCAATTAAAAGTAATTTTCAAATCTCCGTACACAAAATTGCGTACTTTTAGCTATACCTCTCTTGGCGGAACCTATGCAAACAACCTGCGTATCTTCAAAGGTCAATAAGTGAGGACCATGAATATACCAATATGTCTGGTTTAAAAGCAAGCCAAATGTATGCTTGCATGGCATTTGATAAATTCATTAGTAAAACCTCAGAAAAAGTCAATTTGGCTTAATACACTAATACAAAATCATACCGGTGCATGTTTAATATGCATAGGTTTTAAAGTGTTACAAGTCTAGATTAGAAAAATAATCACATCTCTCTTCTTATTTATTTTATTGTCGAGGTAAAAAAAAGTTTTGTACTATTAAATATATGCTTAAAATTTCTCCCTCGTAAGACTGTTTAAAAAATGCACTGTGCTGGAGAAATTAGGAAAAAACGTGTCATCCTTTTCTAACAGATGATTTCATTACATCGGTGGATGTGTCAGCATGTTTTTTTGTGTGCTCACCAGATAAGTATGTGAAATTTTTGCAGCTACAAACATGCTACACATAAATCTGAACGCTAAGTGCACTTGTGGTTTACCTTAGNAGTATGTGAAATTTTTGCAGCTACAAACATGCTACACATAAATCTGAACGCTAAGTGCACTTGTGGTTTACCTTAGCAAACTTGGGGCTGCGAATGATGCCGAAATGGAAATTAATTACAAAAGTGTCAGTTCAACTAATTCTGATAAAAAAAATTCTCTAAAGTTATAAAATAAATTTTTCTACAAATCAATAAATATATGTAATAATCTTAGTAAGCAAATTATTGTGGGTTAATTTCATACATTGATAAAATAAATTAATTTGTGTTACATGGTAGTATTTTATAAGAGTAANGTATGTGAAATTTTTGCAGCTACAAACATGCTACACATAAATCTGAACGCTAAGTGCACTTGTGGTTTACCTTAGTAAACTTGGGGCTGCGAATTATGCCGAAATGGAAATTAATTACAAAAGTGTCAGTTCAACTAATTCTGATAAAAAAAATTCTCTAAAGTTATAAAATAAATTTTTCTACAAATCAATAAATATATGTAATAATCTTAGTAAGAAAATTATTGTGGGTTAATTTCATACATTGATAAAATAAATTAATTTGTGTTACATGGTAGTATTTTATAAGAGTAAAAATGGCTCATATTACGTGATAAAATCTAACATTTAATTTTATTATAAATGTGGGGAAAAAACTACTCAAGAACTCAATCGGGCAAGTTTTCCTTATTAATTTGTATACAATACGTGCATTTTTTTTTTAACTAATAAGAATGTTATTTGCATTTTTCTTGTTGCAGTATCGAGTCATTTATTATTATGTCTGTTGATTTTATTGTCTACAATTTTTTGGATGTATTTTATGTAGTGTCCCATTTCAAGTACTCTCTGAGAAAGTTTTACACCAGTTTTTGCGCTACACTTCATACACACCTTACCAGTTGTGTCATTACGTAGTTTATTTACCCTCAGCAAGAGACACATTCAATACGAGACCAACTGGCTGAGTACTTGGTCAGCATCTGTTTGTTACAAAGCACAGTGGAACCATGTCCCAAAAGAAGTGTGGTTGCCGTCTATCAGAACCTACCAGGAAAGTGTGCTGCACCTTGAATGATACATCAGCCAAGTGAAGATGTGAAATAAATAGAAGTACGGTATAAATGTGTTACAATTATGACCATTTTTTTTCTTATTTTCATACAACAAAACTGAATTACAGGCAACATACATTTTTAACATTATGATTTACAGGGTGTATACACACAGACCTAGCATACTCCTCACAATTCAATGTCAATTTTACTGTATTGTGGTCACAAATATATATGGAGTTACAGGCAGTGACTTTTTCAAAGGTTTCTTTCAAAAGTGCTCACTTTACCTCGAAGGGCCTGTAGATCTAATTCTGTATTTATCATGTATGGGTAATACAGTGAGTATTGCAGATAGCTGGTTATTTTTCTCGGAGCACTCCCATTTCCCCCCCCCCCCCCCNNNAATTGTTTTCTATCACTTTTCCACCCTCCTTCCCATTCCATCTTGTCCATTCACCATGATGGCTGACAACAAAAGGTCTGTCTCTCAGGTAGGGCAGCTGACTACTGTTGGCCTCCTCTCCTCTCATCTGTGATGACCCTGACTTAAAGGCATTAACAATGTGTACATGATACGCTCTGAAATTACATTTTTTTTTTTTAATTATTAAATTAAAATGTTATTGAACTTACCAAACTGATGTTGGACTCCAAGCTCTTCTGAATGTACGTCCAGTCAAACTCTGCACCACGCGCACCAACCCAAAGCAGGAGAAACCTAGAGAGGAGAATCTCTGCTCCGGCCCAGCCGATACCAGCCGTCAGGACTTTGGCGTGACCTTTGCCTGGGATGCCCATGAGGACCAGGTACATGCCCACGAGATCTGCGAGGTCTACTGTCGCCTTCAGGAACTCCTATGGTCATTCATTAACACTTGTTCACTGCTACTGTGCATAATTTACACAGTTTATGTTGCATGCTTGTCAGGCCTTGGTACCCCAATATGCAAGGACTCTGCATTTCATGCAAAATTTTCAGGTTTCCTATCCTGGATAAAGACTGGATATCAGTTGTGTGCCCAATAATCACAGAAAGTAAAGCTCCTTTCCAACATTTGAGTTTACTGAACATAACCAAAACTTTTTCTTGCTACTCTAAGTAACTTTTCATTAAAACCATAAAAGATAAATTAAATTTAATTTAATAAAATAATTAAAAAAAAAAAATATTATGAAATATACCATATTGAAAAATTACAATGTAAAATAAAAAATGTTACAATTCATGTTGAAAATATCAATAAAGACTTTTCACAGTAACCTGAGCACTTATGAAAGCCCTGCTTAAGATTTACTTGTATGCACATTGTGTATTCTCCCATATATGTAAAATTAATATTTCCATGGTTGTGATCATTTTATTTGTGCATTGGTTATGTAAAACTGTGTAATTGTTAGTAAAGTAAATATTTTATACATTTGCCAATTATATGCATTAAAAAAACAGAAATTAAAAGAAATCATTTCAGTATTTATAAAGTTTACGTAATGCTTTTAACTCAATGTTAAGCTGTGAGAACAACACTCTCTGCATCGTTACTAACTTCACTGGGTGGCTGTCAGTGTGGAAGTTAAAATACACATATTTTTCAAAGGTTTATTTTAAAAAAAAACCTCAGTTAACCGTAAACAGCCTATACTTGTAATCTGTGATTATTACTCTGGCAATATACAAAAATTAAAGGTACAAAACAAATATTTTTAATAACTATGAGCAAGCATCTTCACTTACACACAAAAAAAATCATGTAAAAATCAACCATTTTCTTAGCTATAAATTATGAAACTACATCACAGAAACAAAACAAAAATGTAACTTTACCTTAAATTAAAAATAATTTCAGACTGAACTGGAAATGATTTTGCAATATCTACAAAACCCAAAAACATCATTTTACAAAATTTTTTAATTTTTCAGAAAAACTGGAATCCTATGTAATTGGCAGAGTAAAATTAGCAGCATCAAAGTTTTTTTTTTGTAAGGCCTTAGATTGTCATTAATAGGAATTTTTATGCAATCTATCACAAAACATTACTGTGGTCCAGATAGACAAACAAACAAAGCAGTTCCAGGAAGTGAAACACAGGAGATTCCTCATAAACCTATAAACACAAAAAGTAACATCTCTTAAAACTATTTAAATATACAAAGTAAACAAGAAGTTATTGATATAACTAATGAGCCTACTTTCCTCTACATGGATGCCAATCCTTTTAATGAATATTTTTAAAAGTCAGATGGTAAGTGGTTCGTTGATAATGATACCATTAGAGATGCAACCAGAAACAAATGTAATACTAGTGAGACAATTACAAATAAAAACGTGCCTTACCTAAGACTCAAGCACAGAATGCCTTGTACTGTAAGTTGACGTGCAGCCAACTACATTACAGAGGTAGGATTCGGAGCATCAACTTCAGTAGTAAAGTCTAAAGTTCTGATAGACTGGGTTTACCAACTTAAAATATTTACAGGGGCATCACTTAAATCATGTAAGTTTACATGGCATACAGTAGCACTACTTGTGTGCAAAATTAGGTGGAAATAGGTTGACTGGTTGAGATATGGCATATAAGTTTTGGTTTTTTGTTTGGCGCTATCGTACAAAAAGGCTTAAAAAAGGCTTAAAACAGGCCCCATATAGGCATATCTGATGTGCGTAATGATAATGTCAATATAAAAAGTTTGGTTTAAATTTGTCAAATTATTTAATAGAAATGATTAAATTATGTAAATTATTTATATTGCACAATTTTTAAAAAACATTTGTCTGATTCACTTAAAATTATATATGTTTACATGGTCCACTTTAGTACTACTTGTGTGGAAAATTATTTGGTGGAAATTAGTTTATTGGTTCCAAAATATTCCATAAATGCTGCATTTTATCACCTGGCACTATCTTTCAAAAAGTCCGCAAAATATTATCTCTATTACAAGCATTTTTAATGCTTCTGCTGTTAAATTGTTTAATGGATAAAACAAACTTATGTATATGATTTATATAACTGCCATACCGTAAATAAAGCCATACTTAATTGCTTACTATAGCACTACTTTGTGCAAAGTTCGATGGGAATCGGTTGGTTGGTCCCGGACATGACATACAAGTTCCACTTTCCCATGTGCCACGTGGTGCTATTTTCATTACTGTATTGGGACATTTTATGTTTGTCATAGATACTGCTACATATTATAGTTGGTCAAAATTGTTTGGTCATATAGCTACCCAACCTAAAATATTTACATCGCTGTTACATTGAAAATATGTGACTACATCCTTAAGTCATANAATTGTTTGGACATATAGCTACCCAACCTAAAATATTTACATCGCTGTTACATTGAAAATATGTGACTACATCCTTAAGTCATAAATTTTGATGAACTAAAAATTATAACCTGTAGCCTGAAACTGGTGGGTATCAGTTGATTGTTCCCAGAGATAGGACACAAAAGCTTAATCTTTCATGTACAGTTCTATCTTCCAAAATGGCTGACAAATAAGTTTTAATATTAGTTTATTTGATACTTGCATAGATACTGCAAGCATACAAAGTTTAGTTGGAATTGGTTACATGATTTCCTAGATATAGCAAGTAGTCTATAATACTTATATGAAAGTCATTTTAAAAATAATAGCCTGACCCACTAAAATATGTCAGTTTACATGACATATTGTAGTATTACTTAAGTGTAAAATATAGTAGGAATAGGTTCATTGTGTTCCAAGATATGACATTAAAACTTAAAGTGGCACTATCTTACAAAATTGTGGACAAAATAGGTTATGTTTGACACATTTGATGCTTGTAAAAGATATTTCCAGCAAAATATTTTTGCCAAAACTTGTCAAACGATTTTGTAGATATTGCAAATAAACCTAAAATGTATATATTGTCGCCATTTTGAAAATTAGTGCCTCATTCATTTAAATTGCATACATACACATGGCCTACAAATGCATTATTTATATGCCAAATATGGCAGGAATCAGTTATGTAGTTCCCGAAATATAATGTAAATGTTTCTTTTGTCCTGTTGCACTATATTCGAAAATGGCTGGTTATTAACATTGCCACTTTCTAAAGTCAATGCTTACATCATGTACTGCTAAATTATTAAATTTGGTTTAAATCAATTCAATGGTTCCCAAGATTTAATAAAAAAGTTTAATTTTTCAATTGGCACTATCTCCCAAAATGGCAGACTAATAACATTATAGGTTTCTAAATTAAAAGCTTACATTATGCAATTTCAGTGTACCAAATTTGGTTTACATTGGGATGGTTCCCGCGATATAATGGAAAAGCTTTACTTTTCAATTTTTACTATCTTCCAAAACAGCTGTCTAATAATATCAATACTTTCTAAATTGAATTCTTATATCATGCACCGTCAATGTACCAAATTTGGTTTAAATCCGTTAAATGGTTCCAGAAATATTAGGGACTTGCACTATATTCCAAAATAACGGACAAATAAGATTATGNAAGATTATCACTTTCTAATTTGGATGCTTATATCATACACTATCAATGTACCAAATTTGGTTGAAATCTGTTAAATAGTTCCTAAGATATAGCATAGTGCCCTAAATTTTTAAATTGTCACCATTTTGAAAATAAGTACCTGGCGTAATTAAAAACTAAAAAAGTCCGATGTGATTACTAAATGCTATATGTGGACATAGTTTGGTGAAATTTGGTTGTCGGGTTTAAAAGTTATTAGGGGGAACCTACATTAAAGATACACATTTGGGTGATTGCATAAGCCTGTCTTTCCTTTGTAAAGTAGACTAAAAAGCAACACCAAGCAAAACACACACTCAGTGTTAAATAACATATGTGATGAAATTATTACCATAAAAACACACCACTTGAAAAATTATTTTCATAATAAAAATTATATCTCCAAATCTAACAAAATATGCAAATATAAATTAAATTTACAGCTNTGAAAAATTATTTTCATAATAAAAATTATATCTCCAAATCTAACAAAATATGCAAATATAAATTAAATTTACAGCTAAAATTTTTCACAACATAAAATTATTACACAAACATGGTTTGCTGTTTGTCTCACACAATACTTAAAGAGGAAATAGGCTTCTGATATAACAAAACTCTTGCATTGCAAAAGTTAATAGGATTGTGACTGAACTATGACAGAGGCTTGCCAAGTGTTTCATCAAGAGTAAAATGAAAATTAAAGGTGAGCAACCACACAACTTACTCACAAGGCTTTGAAATAGCTTTGGAGAAGTACAGATACATTTAAAAGAGCAGTGAGTGGGGTGCACTGTCCCTCTGCATAGAGAACACTGTGAATCTCAATTCTTCTCTCTCTTCAACCCTATTATCACCGTCAAATGCACGTATTGCTGAACATCATCAAGGAGGTTATATATCATAAACATCTAGAGAGGCAAAGACAGGGTAGGGGTAGAACAAGTTTGGGGAATTGCAAGAGGAACAGAGAACACATTAGCCAATGGGAAGTGAGTTTCCGCCAAGGTTTCCGCAAGCTTGATGATTTTGTGCATTGTGTGTAACAATTGTATGGCTGCAGTAATCAGTGGAACAAAAAACCTCTAAATGACACATTCTATAGAAAAGTAACATTTCAATAATTTCTACTTCTGTGCTTACAGCCATGTCTTAAATTTTTACCAAAACAGAAGTAAATATATTTTTTGTAGCAAGCAAAAAAAATCTTACTTAAAAAATAATGTTAAAAAAAGTGCTTCGCATTTGCATGTAAAAAATATTGAAACTGTTTTTTTTTATCTACGCTATAAGATTTACTCTTTAACATTACTGAACATTTCTAAACCTCTCATTTAGCATTTCTATCATTATTTTGGACTCATTAATTTTACAGACTCCCAAAACAAGTTACACTACCTTTTTTTAAAATTTTTCAAAATTCTGTTTTGATTTTTATTGCATTATAGATTAAATGCATCACAGCTACAAATTATTCTAAGAAATTGATATACATGATTAACAATTAACAATTATTTCAGTGTTCATTTTCTGCATAGCCATACAGTTTTTTTTTCCAAACCAGATTTTTTTATCTTATGATGAAATGTCATTTAATATTATTAACTTATAAATTATTTCATTTTTCAAATACTTCCTTTATGGTAGAAGCCAACTGATACTGTAGATTACATGTTTATATTTGTATATGTATCCTCAATATTACAATTTTTAATATAAATTTTCTTACAGCGCTATGTTAATAATTGGTTAACCAGATAAATAAAATAGACACTATATTGCATTCAAACACTCAAAACGTTGCAGCTCTCACAATGATGCTTGCAAACTTACATTACAGCTATACGTTACTGTCCAGTTATTGAGCGATTTTTTAAATTCATATCCCTGCAGAGAATCAAACCCACACCAACTGATTACGATAGTATACTCTATTTTTAAGATAGTAATTTAAGAACAGAAAGAGAAATCTAGCAATTATTCCTTTGTATAGGCCTATTGTTGAAAATATATAATGAGTATGACGTACTGTTTAAACTCGATGCCTGATAATTCATGTTTATCATAAAATACTCTAAACTTATCAGTTCATTATGAGAAAACCTGGCCTCTCACAATTCTGCAACCCTCACGTAAAATTTTGATCCTTTCTCTACATTTCAAAGACTTTCATCTACCATCTATCTCTTCAAAATTACAGGAAACTGAGTATGAGGATNCGAAAATAGGATATAGGAAAGTGAAGAACAGGTAAAACAGTTGCGGATTAAAACTTTTGAAAAAACACAAAAATTAAAGGTTAAGTCCATAGAAAATAAACAGTCTGTTGCAGTTCTGCAAACACAGGTAAATTAAATTGGTAGTCTAAACACCAGACTAGAAAATGAAAACAGAAAAGTAAAGTAAACAACTGTAACACAACAGAAGATTAAAGAATTGCAGGGAAATCTACAAAATTAATTCCAAAACATTGATATCAATTTTCAGGCAGTAGAGAATATTGTTCACAAGGTAGGAAAACAGGTAAAGGAATTAGAACACCATTTGGAAGAAAGGTTAGATGTAGTCAAAGCTCAGATAACTGAAAATTTTTTTACCCATATTCAATTCTGGACAAGGCGACAGACGTGCGTTAGAATGTAGGCACGTTGGCCTCACTGTCGATGATGTAAATACTTTTGAAAAATTGTATGTAGATTTTATGGCAATGAGAGAGGTGTGCATGCAATACAATTTATTCAAAAAAATGTGATAGGGCCATCAAACAGCTCGCATGTTTGGAGGAATATAAACTAAATTTGTTTGTATCTCGATTAGAGGGTGCAGCCAAGCAGTGGGCTACTAATCGTGAACAATTGTGGAACAAATATTCAGATGTTTGAACAGCATTTTTGCAAAAATATTGGAGCACATTTCAGCAGGATGAATTCTTGCAATATTTATTTTAATGAATGTACTCACCGTGGATAGACCCCATGGTAGAGTATTTGCAAAATCTTTACCTGCAGGCCAAATTTATGGATTTTCCAATAGCAGAGGAATGGTTTCTTACACACATAATATACCGTTTCCCAGAGAGGGTACAAGATGGCATTATTGGGTCTCATGCAACTAAAGTTAGTGAAGTTGTAGCACTTCTGGAGGCCTTTGATAGGCGAGATGAATGGGAAGGTAGATTTTGTTACAGGAATGAAGAGCAAAAACTATATCAGAAGGATAGTAATGATAAACATGATCAGGAAACAGCTGTGCAGGAGCCAGGAGCCCAGGAAAACAAAGACAAGCCAGGTGGGGAAATGGGAGGTACCAAGGGAATTACAATAAGGAAGTAAGAAACAGGTACATGGTACGAAATTGGGGAAATTACAGGAATAACAGAGATTCTGGGTCAGGTCAAAGGGAAGGTGAAAATCGGGAGCAAAGAGATTCCGATGCCAGTCGCCAACCATCACCTTCAGCACCACCTTTAAACTAATAGGAGAAGGGGGCTGCTGCCCAGAGCCTACCCCTACAACAGTAGAATGGGCAGAAAATAGAGGGCGAACATTCAGCATACGTGAACATAGTTGTGACGCACAAATTGCTGTTTTATCTACTCTAGATTTCATTCAAGCAGGGTCAGAATTAATAGGAAAAGAATGGGAACAAGAAAATTATAGTGTTCAAACTAATGGATGTCCAGTTATAATAGGGACAGTCACAGGGGAATGGTAGATGCTGTTACCCGTACTAGTTAATTCTGGAAGTGAGATCACTACTATGTCAGAACAATGTGAAAACACTATTAGAGAAATCATAAAGTCAGATTTACCTAGTATCGCAGTTTCAGATGTAACTATAGTGGGAGCAACAATGGTCAGAAACAAAAAAGTACAAAAAAAAAACAGGCAATGATAGAAATAANGCAACAATGGTCAGAAATAAAAAAGTACAAAAAAAAACAGGCAATGATAGAAATAACATTTGGACAGCAGTGTTTTTTGATAAGTTTTTGGGTGGTAAAGGGACTGAGGATTGAGGCAGTAATAGGGTCTGATTGGTTGAGACATTACCAAGCTATTATTAACTATGCAAATAAAGCAATACAAATAATTGATGGTGANGGGGGGGGGGGTAAACAGTAATTCCATTTTGTGAAGAAAAATGGGGTAGAAACCCATTACAGTTAAGGATACTTGAAGGACTATATGGGCAGGGAAATAACCAAATTTCATACGGTTGTCATATGTTGACAATTGAAGAGGCAGAAAGTGATGACAACACAGATAAAAATTTTCAATGTAGCAAAGCAGGTAGGGAAATTAACTCAGATATGGCAAATACAATCAATAATGTTCTTAAGTCAGAAAGACAGGTTTTTGAAAAGTTTCCAGGATTCAACAAAAAGTATGAATGTGAGTTAGCAGTAAAAGAACACAAACTTTTTGCAGTTAAGCCATACCCAGTACTATATGACCATATGCTGTTCGACCTGCAGTAAACAAAGAAATTCACAGAATGGTAAAGTGTCAAGTTATCGAAAGGCATACTTCAGAGAATTCTAACCCTTTGGTTGTAGTCAGGAAATTGCAGGAAAGTAATATCTGAATTTTTACTATCCAAAATGGAATCCTATTTAGAAGGAAAGAAATAGGGGAAGAGCAATGGGTATTGTGTATTCCTGTTAACTTGTCAGTGTATTAAAGTATGATACTTGTGTTTAAAAGAGTATTAGTGCCAAGAAGAAGCAAAGGTGTGGTGAAGAACAAGGCACATGTAGAATGTAACCATTTTGGAATTGCAAAAACAGTACATTCATTCAAGAGTTTTGTTGGGTCAGAAATATTTATCGTCGAGTAGCTACGGGTATCAAAGAATGCCTCTTGTGCGCACAAAGGTGCCGNTTTGTTGGGTCAGAAATATTTATCGTCGAGTAGCTACGGGTATCAAAGAATGCCTCTTGTGCGCACAAAGGTGCCAAACCTTAAGAGTTACGGGACTGTGCAGCATGTGTTAGCTGCAGAACCTCTTGAGGCAATGACAATGGACTTGTTTGCTCCGATGCCAGCTGGGCACCAAGGTATGAAATGTTTATTAGTTGTTTTGGATGTTTTCTCAAAATTTGTAAAACTGTACCCATTGAAGCAGGTTTCAGCTAATGTTACCAAAAGAATCACTGATAAGTGCGTCGTCGTAGAGGTCGGAATGCCCAAGAAGGTAACATCAGATAATGGAACACAGTTTAGGAGTAGAAAATGGAGAGCGGCACTTGAGAATCTGTTAAGAATAGAGGTAGGATATACCTCTGTACCATCCTTCAGCAAACCCCACTGAAAGAGTGATGAGGGAGTTGGGGAGACTGTTTAGAGTTTCCTGGCACGAGGAACATAGCTCCAGGGTAGGAAAGGTAGCAGAAATTGAACNGCACGAGGAACATAGCTCCAGGGTAGGAAAGGTAGCAGAAATTGAACACCTTCTGATAGTGTACACCAGGACAGCACAGGATATACACCTAAGGCACGGCAACCAGAATCACAGTCAACTAAGCAGGTGAAGTTTCCACTGCAAGTATACACAGATTTGGTAGTCAAATTTCAAAGAGTAAAGAAAATGTTAATATTGAAGGCTGCAAAGATAAAATAAAGAAATGATAGGAAAAGTAAACCCACTGTGTTAAAAAAGGGCGACTAAGTGTTAATGCAGAATAAAACTCTTCANTTTGTTGGGTCAGAAATATTTATCGTCGAGTAGCTACGGGTATCAAAGAATGCCTCTTGTGCGCACAAAGGTGCCGAACCTTAAGAGTTACGGGACTGTGCAGCATGTGTTAGCTGCAGAACCTCTTGAGACAATGACAATGGACTTGTTTGCTCCGATGCCAGCTGGGCACCAAGGTATGAAATGTTTATTAGTTGTTTTGGATGTTTTCTAAAAATTTGTAAAACTGTACCCATTGAAGCAGGTTTCAGCTAAAGTTACCAAAAGAATCACTGATAAATACGTCATCGTAGAGGTCGGAATGCCCAAGAAGGTAACATCAGATAATGGAACACAGTTTAGGAGTAGAAAATGGAGAGCGGCACTTGAGAATCTGTTAAGAATAGAGGTAGGATATACCTCTGTACCATCCTTCAGCAAACCCCACTGAAAGAGTGATGAGGGAGTTGGGGAGACTGTTTAGAGTTTCCTGCCACGAGGAACATAGCTCCAGGGTAGGAAAGGTAGCAGAAATTGAACACCTTTTGATAGCGTACACCAGGACAGCACAGGATATACACGTATACAGTTAACTAAAGCACAGCAACCAGAATCACAGTCGACTAAGCAGGTGAAGTTTCCACTGCAAGTATACACAGATTTGGTAGTCAAATTACAAAGAGTAAAGAAAAGGTTAATATTGAAGGCCGCAAAGATAAAAGAAAGAAATGATAGGAAAAGTAAACCCATTGTGTTAAAAAAGGGCGACTAAGTGTTAATGCAGAATAAAACTCTTCANAAAGAAATGATAGGAAAAGTAAACCCACTGTGTTAAAAAAGGGCGACTAAGTGTTAATGCAGAATAAAACTCTTCAGAGCACAAATTATTTTTGTTATATGAAGGACTATACGAGATTGAGGAGAAAGTAGGTCATGATGTGTACAGGATAAATGGGGTAAATTATCATATTTCCCTCCTCAAACCCTGGGACAGGCAACAATGAATGATGTATACATTACTGAGGTTAGTGAAATGTTTCAGACTTGCTGGCCAGTAGATGGTTATGTTGTAATGAATTATTATTGTGAAACAGAGTGGTTATTTTAATGCATTTTAAAGAGAAATGTACAATAAATTGTCAGTGTATTAATGTATGATACTTGTGTTTAAAAGAGTAGTAGTGCCAGAAAGAAGTGAAGGTGTGGTAAGAACAAGGCACAAGTAGGCGAAGGGGTAGTGTGTTTCTACAGGAATCAATATTGTCTAGCATAATGCACAGGATTGTTCATGCTCATGTTAGGAGGTGAAAGTAAAAGAATAAAGAGGGATGAAGCAAGTACAGCAATACAGTGTAGGGAAGGTTTTAAACAGAGAAAAGTAAAGTTACAACAAAAGAAATATAGAGGTATCAAAAACATTAAAAATAATGTGATGATGTAAAGAACATCTAACTGTAATGGTATCATTTTATGTATTTTAATCTGTAGTTATTCAGTGCTGAATGGATTGCAACTTGTAGTAAACTTAGTTGTAATTTTTTATTTGTTTTTGTAAACCTTTGATTTAATACAAAAGTGATAATTTCAGGAAATGGATACGTCATAATTATAATGTATCTCCGGTTGTATTATTTAAACTGTATTAGCAGTAGTATGAATTACTAATGAATTTTGGAGAAAGTGTCATTATGGAAACAGTTCTAATACATTCCTTTTTCTCATTGTTAAATATTGGTATTNAATGAATTTTGGAGAAAGTGTCATTATGGAAACAGTTCTAATACATTCCTTTTTCTCATTGTTAAATATTGGTATCGTATAATCAAAAAGAAAGTTTTTGTTTTGCTGATGATTGCTGTTGGTTAACTGTGGTATAACAAAATCTAACTGTATAGTTGTAAATGATACTGAATGTCAATAGAAGAGAACTATATAGTATAATTTTATTGAGTGTTAACATTTGTGGCCAGTAAATAAGCAATGAGAAAAGTTATTTTACATAAAATGTAATGTTTTTATATTGTTTATGTCAATATATTGGAATTTAGATCTTATACTTTAAGCAGAGTACCGAACAAGAAGAACTATATAGGAGTAATGCATATAAATAAGTTTTTTTTTAAATTTGTTAAAAAGTTTAAATTTAAATTGAAAATTTTTTTTTTGAAAGTCTGTTGGAAATTTTGAAAATTACAATGGATGTTGATGTAAGAGTTTGGTAATCATCCAAAAGTAGCGGCTTTTCTGTAAAAAAAACAAAAAAACCGAAAAGTAGTATATTTCCACTTTACTAATCATGCCGAACACGAATATACTAGAGGCATTAACATATGACTAACAGAACCTAACCCCACGAAGAGTGAATCACTATTTTACATTTTTAAACTAACCTAGGACTGTTCGGTTTTAATCTAACCTTGGATTTTAGTTTAATCTAGGATTTTAGGGTTTTAAAGTAACAATAAAACACACGAGAAGTACATGAATCAACTCACCTAGGTAGACGGCGGGTACAATTCCAATGTCCTTTACCCATTCAACTGTCGTGCAACTTACCTCACTCAACAAAAAAACCACGATCTACTAAAACTTCCAAGTAACACCCGCCACATAGGAGAATATTACGCACAGAAGCACTCGTTCTTGGACCCTCCATTCTTAAATCACAAGCCTTTGCACGGTCGGATTCGGACGTCACAACTGACGCCCGCAACACAACTGCACTGCCTCGCGTCTTAACTGCAACTNCAATGTTGACAAACCTGAGTAATGAAGAAGAAAAATTGAGAATGTAAGACATTTTGTCTAGAAACACAAAGGTTGAGGTGTTGTAGTGTATTGAGTTTGAATAATATAGGTATGCAAAGGTAAGATGTTGCTCCAGTTTTTATGGTGTCCTCGTATCATTAGCACAAGTGAGTTTTTTGGTTGGGACAGGTCTGAGGCCCCTTCTTGTCAGCACTGGCCTAATGAATAAGGCAGTGACTTTTTATAAATTATGGGCAGACCTGGGTTCCCTTTGCAAGTGTTGTGTGCCGATCCCAGCGAGGAACCAGAGCAATGAGCAATCTACCTATAAGGAATCATCATTGGCTTACANGGTGTTGTAGTGTATTGAGTTTGAATAATATAGGTATGCAAAGGTAAGATGTTGCTCCAGTTTTTATGGTGTCCTTGGATCATTAGCACGAGTGAGTTTTTTGGTTGGGACAGGTCTGAGGCCCCTTCTTGTCAGCACTGGCCTAATGAATAAGGCAGTGACTTTTTATAAATTATGGGCAGACTTGGGTTCCCTTTGTAAGTGTTGTGTGCCGATCCCAGCGAGGAACCAGAGCAATGAGCAATCTACCTATAAGGAATCATCATTGGCTTACATTGTGTTTACACCCTCTACCAGAACTTCGAAATAACATTTGACTGTAATTGTAATATATGATAAGTAGTATGTATCATTTTCTTGCAACATCCCAGTAAATATCTTAAATTTCTTCTTTAACATGTGAAGCAAATATTTTTCATTATGTGATTGAGTTTGGTTAACAAACTGTAAACTTAAGTTGTTAAAGAACAGAGTCGCAGTAGTCTGCAGAGTAGTCCCATACAAGGCAGGTTTCAGTTTGGAAAAGGTTTCTTCAAAATCTCACCCAAACCGAGGGGGGTAATGTAATGATGCAGTTATAATAATTAAATTGGGACATTTGGTTAATTTTCCTTCATTTTATGAGGAATTGTAATAGCTTATCAGTATCTTAAGTTTTGGCAGTGTTACAATGTTTACCTGTCATGCGTTTGCTTTTTTCTGAAATCGCAGTTTAGGTTGTGTCAGCATTTGGAGATAAAAGCTTTTACCACTTTTGTAGACATATTTTTCCTTCAAGAATGTTCTAGAAAGTCTATTATTTTACTATGAAAGCAGTTCGGCATGGCATGGGGAAGTAGTTGCGACGGGGGTCGCACAGTATTCTGAAGGGATTCCGTACCACGCCATGCCCTTATTGGATCAGGTTTTTGGTACCATGGTACGAGGAGTGGGGGTAGAGCGTGTGGCAACTTGAGCCCCGAGCGCCTGCCGTCCGCTAACAGTCGACAACAAATCCTTGAAGAAGACATCAAGCATGGCAAATTTCACCCACACCGACAAGCACCCGCAACCTTTATTTTTTTTTAACTTCAATTTTTAGACAACCTTTTTCTACTAAATTATTTCTTTCGGTGTGGGAGATTGCTAGGGTGCCAGGAGGGAATTGACGCCCCTCCTGCCTTCGTAATTTTCTCTCGCGATGCAAGTTTTGAGTGATGTGAATAATAAATGAACTACCATGGTGCTGTTCTTTGCTTGTCTGTCTAATTAAGCCTAATTATTCATGACTCTGCATTATTGGAAGATGTGAACCGTTTATTTTGAATTTTAAATAAAAACATGGAGGAAATAATTGGAAACTTCAATTCTTTATTTTATTTTTAATATGGCANTTGGAAGATGTGAACCATTTATTTTGAATTTTAAATAAAAACATGGAGGAAATAATTGGAAACTTCAATTCTTTATTTTATTTTTAATATGGCACCGTTATTAAATTTTATATCTCTACCAAGTGAGTAAAACGGAGCTGTAATTTCCTGTCGCCAATTTTGATGTCTGCGACATTACAATTTCTAAAAAGTAACCAGTCTCTGATGGCAAGGAAGAAACTTGAGCATCAACTCCAAAAAAGGAAACTGTTTGAATTAGTGGTTTCAGAGAAACAATAAGCTCTGCCCCCTGGCTTCAGCCAGCACTACATGCGGCATAGCAGCAGGGCCTCCCCAGATGTATAGTGTATTATAACCTCGAACAGCACCCATGTGAAGTGAGGCATTTGAAGAATTTGTTTGTATTTGGATTCAGAACTGCTATTTAAAATATTTTATGGTGAAACCTTGGTACTTTAGGTGAGACACACAAAGCTAGCAAGTGATTTTCTTTCCGAATGAAACAAGATTATTTTATACTTGAAACCAAATATAATGTTTAAGAATATCATAAAAATCATCATCATATAATTATCATAAACTATTTACTTCTAGCGTGTTCATCTTTATTTAATACACACAGAGCCATTTCCGTGATCAGCTTTTGCGGAAAAAATGATGTTAAGTCCAATACTACTGATGTGTAACAAGCATTTAAAATTAATTTACTGTAATGTAATATTAAAACTGCGTACCTGCAGTAAACTGTTTGTAGCTTACTCAGGATGCCACAAACGAAACAGAATGAAAAAGAGTGGAGGGGGAGAGAATGATAGGGGGAAAGGGGAGAGAGAGAAGGGGCAAGAGGGGGGAGAGAGTGAAGGGGCAAGAGGGGAGAGAGAGAAGGGACAAGAGGGGAGAGAGAGAAGGCACAAGAGGGAAGAGAGAAGAGGGTCAAGGGGGGGAGAATAAAAAAAAAGAGAGAGAATGTGTGCAAATGGCCGTGTGTGTTTTTTCCTTGAAACTTTCTACTATTAATCAGATTGTTTATTCCATGTCACTGTGCTGTCTTGAAATTACATGCAGCTGCCTGCTGCAAAGCTCCGGTAATAGTTTACTTTAATAACATATCCAAAAATTGGGGGAAAAAAAATTTAAATTGTGTTTTTGGGCACTTCTTCTACATCCTAAATAACCAAAATATTGAAAAGCTTAATTAAAATACTTCAACTACTTACTCCATAAAAGTGCTCACATGCAAATCTGCACCACTCTGTTTCCAAAGGATTTCTCACAGGTTTCAGTATTAAAGGAGCCTCTTAGCTTTGCTAAAGTTAGATCAGGCCTTACTGCATTTAGCACTGTAAAGCCACCCATTCGACATAAATAGTATATAAATTTGTGTGTTCACCCCACAATTTCCCAGATCTTCAGAGCCATCTCCACTATCGCGTTTGGTAGTATGTACTGCAAATATTGTGATGCTCCTATTAAATTTGTGTTCAGTGTCATTAGTAATGTCAATTTATACCATTTTCCAAGTTTTTTTTTTTTTTTGGAAAAGCCACAATTCTTAACAATTATCAATGTTTTAAACCACAGAAATATAATTGCATACTCTACTAATCAACTCTCTCAAGAGTAAATACTCACTCCTAAAAAATCCATTCCTGCCTGACTGTTTGTTTCATTTTCAGGGAAGAATGTGGCAAGTACCATCATTTTACACAGTTGTGTAAATACATATATACCACCTGCTTGAACACATTTCCAAAATGCTCCATATTCAGATCTGTAACAAAAAGGAAAGGGAAACACAATTTTTATGNACCTGCTTGAACACATTTCCAAAATGCTCCATATTCAGATCTGTAACAAAAAGGAAAGGGAAACACAATTTTTATACATATTGACATTGAGAAGAAAACTTTGGAGCATATGTTTTATGAGGAGGGGTTAATTTTGTATGGGGATAAGGAAAATGAGAAAAATATTTGTAATACAATATACGTAGGTATGCGGTGACATGATTATGATGGATTATTGCAGTGTGGGTGTATTTGTCAGAAGCCAGCGCGTTTCTCTTTGCAATCTGAAAATACTTGTGCGTGCAACACCGTAGAATACAAGTACATACAAAAACTTACTTATCAGATGGAATGTGTTTAACCAGCAGACATGTAGATGAATCAGAAAACATAAAACAATATAGCCCTGATGATTACAACAGGGGAAAAAAAGACAGAGACACACCCACGCACGCATGCACACACAGAGAATGTGTGTGTCATATATATATGACAAAGGACAAAAGAAACATCATACCATTTCTATGAAGAACGCCAAGTAAACATTGCTAACTACATCCAATTCTGCATTAACGTAACACAGTTAACAGCTAGTAGAATTATTCTACTGTAAGAAAACTAGTAGTTGGAAATGCAAAAAGAANCATTAACGTAACACAGTTAACAGCTAGTAGAATTATTCTACTGTAAGAAAACTAGTAGTTGGAAATGCAAAAAGAAAAACTGTTGTGAAAATTAAAATACAAATTATATTGGATAGTAGTGCATGTGAAATTAAAACTAAGTCAGGTACAATTAAAATTTTCAATTAATTTGGCTATCACCATTTTAGGTTTCAAATTATGTGATAAAATATTAATACTTGAGTTTCTGGCTTGAGGAAAATTGATCAAAGTCTTAAATAAATATAAAGAAAACCTTTTACATCTTGGCTAGCATGCAAGAATAAGCTACGAGTTCCCAGACCACTGCTATGTTCCAAATAGTAGAAAAGAAGAGAAATTTCCAAAATTATTTATAACAAGTTCCAGACTCTTATTACCAGAAAGTTCAAAGTTAATTACTGCTGGAACATTCACGTAAGCCCTAATACTCATCTGGACAAAGTGGAGTTTAAATAAAACACTCAAAAGTCTAAAACAGGCGTTGCAGGACTCTTCCTTGTCCAGGCACATGTACTTATACTTTGAAGTGCCTCTCTACACCTCCCCTAGATTAACGATGTGCAGTCATGGCAAAATTTAACAAGAAAATTACCAGACAAAAATTAGGAAGGACTGCCTTTCATCATGTCTGGTTTGAGAGTCCCGGGGTTCACACAAGAAGTTATTAACCCGGAAAAGAATCTAAGATAAAGTAATTTCCTGATATCACACACTTAAGTTAAAATAGCAGGAAGTTCATTCCTCTGAGGTGCAAATAAACTTACATACATTTTTAATAGACCGTAGAACTAAGAGAAATTGAAANACATTTTTAATAGACCGTAGAACTAAGAGAAATTGAAATAACACGTACTTCTGCCACTCAATATAAACTGCACTCTTTAGTAATATTAAAATATGTAACAAAATAAAACTATAAGGAAATTTAAGAGAAGTTTTCCTATAGTTACAAATCCAACCAAAACAAACTGAAAAATTTACAAACAAATGTGATAAAAANAAACTATTAAAATACTGACTCAGTTAAGATGTAAACAAATAAGCATATGGGAGGATACTGTCTCACTACAATGTAAATGTTAAATGCATAAACTTAGAAAAATTTGAAGCAATCAGAAAATTGTTTAGACCTAAGAACTGTATTCTATAAATCTACTTTCGGGCTGTGTTCAAATTCACCAGCTGAGGGCTCTTAACTCCAAGATGGCGCCACGTGAAGACAAGATACAAAACTTGGAAGGTTAAATGCAATTTTCGAAAATGTAGCAATGTTTGCGAGGATGAAATTCCATATGAATGGACTTGTACATTTTGCAAAAATGGTGAGGTAAATAACACATCTAGTGCCTCGAAAATGTATTCTCTATAGAAAAAAATAAACAAAATCCTGGTAAACAACATTTTGGTAACTATCCAGTGCAGCGGCTTTTCTGAAGGAAATGTCCTAGAACAACAAAAGTAGCATTAATGGGTTCCGCACAGCTTACCTTGTTCATATTCAGGAGGGCGTAACGTTAAAATAAGTAGAACGTATTAAATAAAATAGTTAAAAGTACGAGCAGCCCACCGCTTTGTTTACGTCGGACGCCATGATTTTCTGTGATTTTCGTCGTGCCGTCACCTTATTGGCTGTGGGTCGTTGACGTCATTGTAACAGTCTTTAGACGTCATTGTCATGGAATTTCAGTTGCAGTTCAGATGTGATACAGTGCGGGTGTGTATTGTTGCAGGCGCGAGTAGTGACGTCCGAATCCGACCGATTTAAAAACTGAGAGTGCAAGAACGAGTGCTTCTGTGAGTAATATTCGCCTATGTGGTGGGTGTTACTTGGATTTTTTAGTAGATCATGGTGTTTTGTGGATTGAGGTCAGATCCAAGACAGTTGAATGGGTCGTGGACACAGGAATTGTACCCGCCGCCTACCTAGGTGAGTTAATTCATATTCTTTTGGTGTTTTTACAGTTCCTTTAAATCCCTAAAATCCTAGATTAGACNCCTACCTAGGTGAGTTAATTCATATTCTTTTGGTGTTTTTACAGTTCCTTTAAATCCCTAAAATCCTAGATTAGACAAAATTTGTAGGTTAGATTAACAACCTACAAGCCTAGGTTAGTTTAAAACCCTACCCTAGGTTGGTTTAAAAATGTAAAATAGTGATTCACCCATCGTGGGGTTAGGTTGTTAGCTTAGGGGGCACATATTAAGAAATTAGCCAGACGTTAATGCCCCTAATATATTCGTGTGCTGCATAATTTAGTAGTGTGGAAATATACCACTTTTCTGGTTTTTTTTTTTGTTTTTTTAGAGAAAAGTAATTATGCAGTTTAGGGGCTTTTCTGAATGAAACGTCCTAGACCAACAAAAGTAGCATTAATGGGTTCTGCACAGCTTACCTTGTTCATATTTAGGAGGGGGTCATGTTAAAATAAGTAGAACATATTTAAAAAAATTTAACAAAATTGTGAAATGTACGAGCAGTTTGGCCGGTCTGTTTAAGTCGATCCACATTATTAATGGCAGCGCATTGCTGATCTGACGCTACCTAGCGGCCACGGATGTCATTAAGAGCATTTTAACGGTCAATTTATAAGCAGGTCAGTTAGCCATTGCGCCTTTGCCGGCATGATTCTTGTCGTCCTAATCCGGCGGATTTAAAACGGAAAAAGCAAGAACGAGTGTTTCTGTGCATTATATTCACCTATGAACGAGTGTTGGTGTGTAATATTTGGCTATAAACGAGTACTTCAGTGCGTAATATTCTCTTATGTGGAGTTTTAGTGGAACATCGTGTTTCACCCAGTGAGGTAAGGTTGAATTCGCCGTTGAGAGAAGAATTATACCAACCTAGGCGAGTTAATTAATATTCTTTTGATGTGTTTTACAGTCCCTTTAAATCCCTCAAATACTAAATTTGTAGTTTAGTGTAAAACCCTACAATCGTAAGTTAGTGTAAAACGCTAAAATCCTAGGTATCCTAGGTTAGTTTAAAACCCAAAAACCCTAGGTTAGTTTAAAAACCTAAAATCCAAAGTTAGTTTAAAACCTTAAAATCCTAGGTTAGTTTAAAACCGTAAAATCCTAGGTTAGTAAAAAGAACCTAAAATCCTAAGTTAGTGTATAACCCTACAATCCTAGGTTACATTAACCCCCTACAATCCTAGGTTAGATTAACACCCTACAATCCTAGGTTAGATTAAAAACCAACAATCCTAGGTTAGTTTAAAAATGTAAAATTGTGATTCACTCATCATGGGGGTTAGGTTCTGTTAGGCTAGGTGGGCACATATTACGAAATTAGTCACATGTTAGTGATAATAGTATATTCGTGTTCTGCGTAATTAGTAGAATGGAAATTACCAACTTATGGGCTTTTTTTTACAGAAAAGCCCCTAAACTCAATAATTACCAAAGCCGCTACTCTGGATAATTACCATCATTTCCAATGCCTCAAAAACGTATTCTCTGCAGCAAAAAAAAATCGGAAATTATTAAGTTTAGGGGTTTTTCTGAAAAACACAAAAAAAAATTCCAAATTATGATATATTTATACTCTACTAATCATGTATAACACGAATATACTAGGGGCGTAGCTTTAAAATAAGTACAACATATCTAAAAAAATTGAACAAAATTGCAAAATGACTGTTCAGCCAGTTTGTTTACGTTTCTGAACGAAACGTCCTAGACCAACAAAAGTTGCATTAATGGGTTCTGCACAGCTTACCTTGTTCATATTCAAGAGAGCGTAATGTTAAAATAAGTAGAACATATTTTTAAAAAGTGTGAAATTTGTTTGTTTACGTCTATTAACGTCTACCGCCATTAATAATGACTGCACATTGCTAATTCCACGCTACCTAGAGGCTACGGATGTAATTTGCATATCTTAACAGTAAATTTTTAATCTGGTCAGTCACCATCGCGCCTTTGCCGGTATGATTCTTGTCGTCCTAATCCGANCTACCTAGGTGAGTTAATTCATATTCTTTTGGTGTTTTTACAGTTCCTTTAAATCCCTAAAATCCTAGATTAGACTTAATTTGTAGGTTAGATTAACACCCTACAAGCCTAGGTTAGTTTAAAACCCTACCCTCGGTTGGTTTAAAAATGTAAAATAGTGATTCATCCATCGTGGGGTTAGGTTGTTAGCTTAGGGGGGCACATATTATGAAATTAGCCAGACGTTAATGCCCCTAATATATTCGTGTGCTGCATAATTAGTAGTGTGGAAATATACCACTTTTCTGGTTTTTTTTTTGTTTTTTTACAGAAAAGTAATTATGCAGTTTAGGGGCTTTTCTGAATGAAACGTCCTAGACCAACAAAAGTAGCATTAACAGGTTCTGCACAGCTGACCTTGTTCATATTTAGAAGGTGGTCATGTTAAAATAAGTAGAACATATTTAAAAAAATTTAACAAAATTGCGAAATGTACGAGCAGTTTGGCCGGTCTGTTTAAGTCGATCCACATTATTAATGGCCGTGCATTGCTGATCTGACGCTACCTAGCGACCACGGATGTCATTAAGAGCATTTTAACGGTCAATTTATAAGCAGGTCAGTTAGCCATTGCGCCTTTGCCGGCATGATTCTTGTCGTCCTAATCCGGCGGATTTAAAACGGAAAAAGCAAGAACGAGTGTTTCTGTGCATTATATTCACCTATGAACGAGTGTTGGTGTGTAATATTTGGCTATAAACGAGTACTTCAGTGCGTAATATTCTCTTATGTGGAGTTTTAGTGGAACATCGTGTTTCACCCAGTGAGGTAAGGTTGAATTCGCCGTTGAGAGAAGAATTATACCAACCTAGGTGAGTTAATTAATATTCTTTTGATGTGTTTTACAGTCCCTTTAAATCCCTCAAATACTAAATTTGTAGTTTAGTGTAAAACCCTACAATCGTAAGTTAGTGTAAAATGCTAAAATCCTAGGTATCCTAGGTTAGTTTAAAAACCTAAAATCCTAGGTTTGTTTAAAACCGTAAAATCCTAGGTTAGTAAAAAAAACCTAAAATCCTAAGTTAGTGTATAACCCTACAATCCTAGGTTAGATTAACACCCTACAATCCTAGGTTAGATTAACACCCTACAATCCTAGGTTAGATTAAAAACCAACAATCCTAGGTTAGTTTAAAAATGTAAAATTGTGATTCACTCATCATGGGGGTTAGGTTCTGTTAGGCTAGGTGGGCACATATTACGAAATTAGTCACATGTTAGTGATAATAGTATATTCGTGTTCTGCGTAATTAGTAGAATGGAAATTACCAACTTATGGGCTTTTTTTTACAGAAAAGCCCCTAAACTCAATAATTACCAAAGCCGCTACTCTGGATAATTACCATCATTTCCAATGCCTCAAAAACGTATTCTCTGCAGCAAAAAAAAATCGGTAATTATTAAGTTTAGGGGCTTTTCTGAAAAACACAAAAAAAAATTCAAAATTATGATATATTTATACTCTACTAATCATGTATAACACGAATATACTAGGGGCGTAGCTTTAAAATAAGTACAACATATCTAAAAAAATTGAACAAAATTGCAAAATGACTGTTCAGCCAGTTTGTTTACGTTTCTGAACGAAACGTCCTAGACCAACAAAAGTTGCATTAATGGGTTCTGCACAGCTTACCTTGTTCATATTCAAGAGAGCGTAATGTTAAAATAAGTAGAACATATTTTTAAAAAGTGTGAAATTTGTTTGTTTACGTCTATTAACGTCTACCGCCATTAATAATGGCTGCACATTGCTAATTCCACGCTACCTAGAGGCTACGGATGTAATTTGCATCTTAACAGTAAATTTTTAATCTGGTCAGTCACCATCGCGCCTTTGCCGGTATGATTCTTGTCGTCCTAATCCGACGGATTTAAAAACAGAGAACGCAATGAGTGCTTCTGTGCGTTATATTTTACTGTAAATGAGTGTTTCATTGCGTTATATTCTACTGAAAACTAGTGATTCAGTCCGTTACATTTGCGTATGTGCCGGATTTGTGGAACACGGTTTTCCGTTGAGTGAGGTAAGGTTGAATTGGCCGTTGACAGAGGAAGTATATCCGGTGAGTAAATTAATATTCTGTTGGTGTGTTTTACGGTTCCTTTAAATCCCTAAAATCCTAAATTCGTAGTTTAGTGTAAAACCCTACAATCCTACGTTAGTGTAAAACCCTAAAATCGTATGTTAGTTTAAAACCCTACAATTGTAGGCTAGTGTAAAATCCTAAAAAACCTAAGTTAGTTTAAAATCCTACAATCCTAGGTTTCTTAAAAACCCTACAACCCTAGGTTAGTTTAAAAATGTAAATTAGTGATTCACCCATTGTGGGGTTAGGTTCTGTTAGGTGTGCACATATTAAGAAATTAGTCTGACCCCTAGTATATTTGTGTTCTACATCATTAGTAGAGTGGAAATATAACATTTTTCAGGATTTTTTTTTTTTTTACAGAAAAGCCCCTAAACTTAATAATTACCGGAATTAAAACTAACGCAAGAAAAACAGCAACTACTAAACGTCGTAAAGGCAATCAAGCCTAGCCAACAATACCGAATTCAGAGATTATCGAAATAAGCACTAACAATGAAACCACTTAATCAACGTTCAGCTCAATCTGAAGGAACAGGGAACAAGGGTTCGTGACACCGGCAGGACCCAGGGGCAAGTGATTAAGGGGCACATTGCGCAGAAAGTGACAAACAGTATTTAGTGAACAGCACAAGGTTATGTNAGGGCAAGTGATTAAGGGGCACATTGCGCAGAAAGTGACAAACAGTATTTAGTGAACAGCACAAGGTTATGTAAATCTATAATAACGTTCACAATGTCTCCCAGAGCCAAAAAGGGGCCAAATAAATAAAATAAGTGTACGAAACACACAACTATTTGCGGAAATGGCATGCTAAACAATTATCTGTCGGGATCACGTGGTGTAAGACACAGTAAATAACGTTACTAATACAATAATAAAAAATATAAAAATCTTTAACGTACAGTCCTGAACACTTATACGTCAAGTGATATGGAACATAAACGAGTGCTAAACAATTTCCAAAATGAAACAATGTCATTTTGATCACTTTTACACAAAACGTAAGACGAATACAAAAAAATTAATAAATCACAAACACAATGTAAACATTTTATTTTGTGGTAATGTGGCCAACAGCGAAGCCCACGGCCACAAACAAAAACAGTAGGCAGACAAATAGAAGATAAAGAAGGAGATATACTAGACGGGATCACAAACATTACTCCTCTCGGTAGAGGCCCATCAACCTTTGGGGGAAAGAAAGGCCATGGAACAAGGGATAGAAAGGAAAGAATCGGCCCATCAACNTACTCCTCTCGGTAGAGGCCCATCAACCTTTGGGGGAAAGAAAGGCCATGGAACAAGGGATAGAAAGGAAAGAATCGGCCCATCAACGAGGACATCTAACAGGATACCAAATTCTTAACATCAAATAGCAATTCCATGTGCAAGTAAAAAACGAGCGAGAACGACACAAACTACCCGAGGGTCATGAAAAAGTACCGAAGGGTAAGAGACAGAAAAAATCACACGAAGCCTATGAAGAGCAGCATACAACGAACTTCTAACGCCTCCAGTGGAACACTGAAACAAAATATGAGTTAAATCTGCTCTAGGGATCCACATACAAAAGGATTAGATACTATATGAAGTTTATACAAATGAGACTGGGATAAATTATCACCTGAAAGGAGACGAAAAGAAGTAACTGCTAAACCACGGGGACTACAACATTGATATGTTGGTCTAGAATATGTAGGAAATTATTGTGCATACAAAGTATTAGAAAACGGGGTATAAGTTCCCCATGTCTGTTTCCAATGCCGAAATATTTCGCTGGTTAATAAAAGATTAAAACCGAAAAGGAGAGAGGGGGCTTCGACACATCCTGTAAATCAATCAATTTCGTAAGTTTATCCACCATCTCATTCCCCTGAATACCGACATACCATAGTACCAACATAAAAAGGACAGAAACGTTGAATTTATCCAAAAGAACGCACTGTTCCCGTATTAACCATGTAAGAACATCCTTATGGGGAGTAGGAGAAGACAAGGCAATAAATACACTACGTGAATAAGATATAATCAGAAGATTTGAGACTTCTAAATCGTAAACATAACATAAAGCCATATACACTGCAAAAGCTTTGGCATAATAAATTGTGATGGTAGAAGGGAGTTTAAAAAGTCCAGAACATTTATGTGAAGCATCAAAATAAGCAGGCCCAACACCTTCAACAGTTTTTGAGGTATCAGTGTATGTCAAAGTACAGTCGGGATATTCAGCAACTTTAGCCTTAAATACTTGTTGAAGAACAATGGGAGAAACAGATTTAGTATGAGGAAAAAAAGATAGGACAAGGAAAACGAAACGAAACCTCATACTGCAAATGGTGTAAAAAACTAGATGGAGGGTTTACGAAACATGCCGTCGTTAGCAATACTTTCGGTAGGGTGTAACCAAGGTTGTCAACCGCCTGTACAATACCCCTTACACGAGAAGAACGAGAACGAATCCAATGTTTTATGTTTTAATGACATAAGGAAAGATTCCATATGCAGGACCATAATATGCGTAGAAGAGAAAGCGCCTAGTATAAGTCTGAGGCAAACGTTCTGTATGGTTTCCAATTTGTTCACCAAAAGGAGTGGCAGCTGACCAGCAATCGGAATACCGAAAACTAAAACAGACTGTATAGTAGACACACAGAAAGAATATAGAGCAAAAAAGCTAGAACCCCAACGATAATGGGCGAGAGCATTAAAAATATTAATTATTTTGCGACATTTGGTAATAGTGTATTCAACATGGGTGGTCCATCCACCACAGGTCTCTAAAAAGATCCCTAAATACCAACCGTACCTTTGTCACACAGAGAAGAGGATAACCTCTGATGGTTGGAGAAGGAAGTGGTGACTAGGACAGTTTACGTGTAAAATACAGGGCGCAATTCTCATCCACAGAAAGATTGAAACCATGATCATCCCACCAAAGTGATAAGGAATCAGGGCCATAGTCAGAGAAGTACAAGCATTGTCATAGGGGATACATTCAACCCAAAGCACAATATCATCAGCATATTGAATAGAACGAACATGAGAGCCAAGGTGAAATATGACGTCTTGAGTATATAAGATAAATAGCAAGGGACTAAGGGTACTACCTTGAACCAAACCATTAGACACCTGACGAACAAAAACTGCTCCATCAGGTACTCTAGGCATTAACGATTAATGCTAAACAAAGAATGGATACAATGTATAAGGGTATATGGTAATCCTAATTTAAACATTTTATCATAAAGAAGTTTAAGATTAATACTATCAAAGGCCGATTCCAAGGCTAAAAACACAGTACCCAAGACATTCCGCTGAGCATAGGCATCCCGAATGCTTGAAAACAATACAGCAATAGCATCCAGGGTTCTAATACCAGAACGAAAACGAAGTTGTTCTGGATGAAGTAAACAATGATATTCTAACCACCAATTAAGCCTATGTTCTACCAATTTCTCAAAAAGTTTCGCCAAACAAGAACGCAGTGCAATCGGACGATAAGNCCAGGGTTCTAATACCAGAACGAAAACGAAGTTGTTCTGGATGAAGTAAACAATGATATTCTAACCACCAATTAAGCCTATGTTCTACCAATTTCTCAAAAAGTTTCGCCAAACAAGAACGCAGTGCCATCGGACGATAACACTCAGCTGATAGAGGAGATTTATCAGGTTTCAAAATCCCTCCACACATCAGGGATACATCCATAACAGAACACTTTATCATATAATTGACCTAACCAAAANAATCGGACGATAAGACTCAGCTGATAGAGGAGATTTACCAGGTTTCAAAATCCCTCCACACATCAGGGATACATCCATAACAGAACACTTTATCATATAATTGACCTAACCAAAAGAGAGTGGAACGAGGAAGGTGCTTAAGGAGACAATACAATATGTAATCCAAACCACCTGAGGTGTACAAATAATAGCTTAATTCCTCCACTGTAAATGACCGTTAAAAAACCTGATGATAACATGAAGATGCATGAGAAACAACTGAAGGAAAACAGAAGGTTGCAGCCTCCTGGACGGTATCAGGGGCAATGTAATCCATAAAAGCAGCAACAAGGGAGAGGGAAATAGGCTGGGAACTCTGTCCCTCTTTACTAGAGCGAAAGGCTTGAAATTGATCCCATAATGTACGAGAGGGAGAAGCACGAGAAAGTGAAGCACAAAAAGTATTCCAGCTAATCTTTTTACATTCAGAACACAACTTGCGCGCCTCTGCTTAGTATTTCTTAAGATGTAGAAAATTGGCCAATGTAGCCTGGCGTTTATATTGGTGAAGTGCATTCAAACAATGGCGATTAACCTCGTCANCAGTGCATTCAAACGATGGCGATTAACCTCGTCACATTGTCCATCACACCAAGTGGAACCATGTTTCCGATCACCAATACGAAAAGGGCGAAAAGGCATATAACTTTTCGCAGATTCCAAAAGAGACATATAGAAGTAATTATAAACCATGTTAATATTAAAAGAATCGGAGGGGGGGGGGAATTGGTTTTTGCTTCCGACATTAAGGAAGAGAATTGGCACCAATCAGCCCGATTATATAGTAATCAGTACGACGAAACGTAGGGGAAGGAGACGGAGGAGTTGGTGAAGAAGTGAGGATAATAAGAAAATGATCACTACCCCATGTATCATTATGTACTGACCAGGTTAAGCAGCTGGAAAGGCTGGCAGAAACAAAAGTTAATCAATTGCAGTTGAGTAAAGTAAAACATGAAGTAAATAAAAATTTTGTCAAATGGCGACCGGAACCATCCTCAAAGGGATTACCCCATAAACAATTGTGGCAATTGAAATTGCCACCTACAATTACAGGATGCCGAAACTGGGAAAAGAAAGACGNTCAATTGCAGTTGAGTAAAGTAAAACATGAAGTAAATAAAAATTTTGTCAAATGGCGACCGGAACCATCCTCAAAGGGATTAATTACCCCATAAACAATTGTGGCAATTGAAATTGCCACCTACAATTACAGGATGCCGAAACTGGGAAAAGAAAGACGCCTAATCATGTGCTGAACATCAAAACTTAGGATGGACATATATCGAGACTATAGTAATATTGAAGCTGCTGAGTGTTGACCAAATCGCCACCGCATCAACGCCATGGAAACTGCCAGTATAAGTAATATTAAANTCAGTATAAGTAATATTACAAATCTCACCAGCATGCATATTCCTTAAATATATAGCTGTCCCTCTGTCATCCTTAGGGGAGACGAAATACTGAAATGATCTGATATAGAGATGGGACGTGCGTAACATCCTGATTTAAGACTGTAGAACAACANCCAGTATAAGTAATATTAAAAATCTCACCAGCATGCATATTCCTTAAATATATAGCTGTCCCTCTGTCATCCTTAAGGGAGACGAAATACTGAAATGATCTGATATAGAGATGGGACGTGCGTAACATCCTGATTTAAGACTGTAGAACAACATCTGTGTTATGAGCATCCTAATAATGAAGAAGGGGAAATCTATTAGACAGAAGATATCTAGTGTTCCACTGTATGGCCCAAAAGCGTGAAGGAAACATGTATAGCAAAAAAAGTGATAGACAAGAACCGACACACTCACCTTAAAAGTACACATCCCCTCATAGGGGAGTTTGAAGAAAGGAGTGAAACAGACTCTTCCGGTCAAAATAAGTCGAATCTGTTTTTGCTACAGTGATCATATGCTCAATTGTGTCTATCAAAGAATTTAATTTGTCGTTATTAAGTCAAGGGACTTCACGTACTGCAGCGGGCAGAACCTCTTCAGGTAGTGGAGCACGAACAGGAAAATGAATATTGTCTACACTATCTGGTTTGAATTGAGCATAATAGTCTCTAATATTAAATGAAGGTGTAACAATGTTGGAAGTCACCGGAGGAATTTCCTTATAACAAACAGTATATCCATAGGGCCTCACTGTGGCCATTTGGGAGTATCGCATGGAGCTTTGTGTTGCAAATGAATACGAAGTCGGGAAGGCCAGAGGCGCTGATGTGGGAGGGAGAACTGATGGTGTGGGCAGAGGCAGATATTTAGTCAATGAGGTGGGTGGGGACAGAATTGGTTGCAATAGTTGTTGTTGTTGCACCGGATGGGCCCTGAAATATGGCTGGACTTTAGTTTAGCATCAGCATAAGGCAGGTTGTAGTATGCCATGACACGTTTTACCTCTCGTTCAATTTCCCAAACAGGGCATTTGGCCTTGTCATGTTAGATAATCTCTCAATAGATAAAATCTTATAATCGTATTCTAAACCTTCGCGAATGGCATCTGTCTACATATCGAGAGGAATGCCATATATAAAAACTTGGAGGTGTACAAGACTAGTAGGGATAGTTATAGACACATTCAATTTAGTTTGTAGTTCTGAAGATATAAACAGATTGGCTGCAATACCAGCAGTAAATGTAATTTTCAATTTCGCTGGCCTGCTTGCTGGATATGTAAAATATATCGGCTGGGATGGAGTTTGCGACCTAACGAGATGGGGTGTAGATTGCCAATTTCGTATCTTGTGACTCAACAAAAACAACAAAAGGCCCTGGACTATCCCGAGGATAGCATAATTGGGAGGTCTAACCTGTCTAGCAGTATTTAGAGACTCCATCGAATAGCCACCAATCGCTACACGATTACTCTTTCCTTGACGACTATCATTATGGGCTTGCCCAACTGATAATTTTCTCTTATTTGCAGTTTGTTCATCTTCATCCATTGCTTGCCTGCAGTCAATATTTATAGATCACAATCACTAAATTGACCACATTACCACCACCTGATTCCTGCATACCACCCACAGCCTACAAGTCACTCACCACTCCCCGACTACTCACAAACGAATGCAAAGTAAACAAACAATACACAGCAAGAAAGTTATTTTTCTTTCAGCCATAGACAAAAGAGAAGGTAGACGATTATATGTTTCACGCTTTGAGTGAATATATTGAAATAGAGAGCAAGAAGTCAGAAAACTTTGATCAAAATGGCAGCTAGCAAAACAGCTGATTTATGGCAAACATTAGGGCAAAATAACATTGTTCAATAGGGTTTAGGTGGCCGAAAGGCGTCTTCTATGTCATCTTTCGAAAATAATGATATACAGCTGTGAATTTGGCTGCAATTCTATACATATAAACCGGGAAGACCTGTGACTTTACACAGGTAATTATAGTTAGCATCAAACATTGTGAGTGCTGGTCTCCCTAGTCATAGTTCACCTGACTCTCCCCTCGCAGGACGGGGGTTTGGTCTGCAGTGTCTCCCCCACCACCCTTAGTTGACATGGCGTACTATTGAACGACGCGCTACGTGTACTGCAAATATTCGACTGACCACTTAAAACAGAAGCATTTGAAAGGTACATTAACACGTTTATTGCCGACATTTTTGTTTTGTAGCATAGTTTGTTGTGCGCCAGCATACGGTACTAGATGTTCTGGGTTTAAGTCCAAGGCAAAGTGTGGATGTAATAATTTTTTCTGCTACACGTCTTTAAAAATTTATTGGCATGAATAAGAAATTTTTACAATGGTGATACTATAAATAATTAATACATATTTTTACTCAATTTGTCAAAATATTTTATTTAGTATCAAGTGCTATCAGCACAAAGCAATTTAACATAAATGAAGTAGTTTCACTGCAATTGCATAACTTTATAAAAAAACTATTCATTACCATTTAAAACCAGTAAAGGAGACAATTGTGCGAAAATATAGTTTGCAGAAGGTGGTGATACAATCGATAGACACGTCGTTTCAAAGATAAAGAACTTTTATTGTTCGCCAAAGGCAGAATATTCCTGAAAAGCAAAATTTATAATAGTCTACATATAATTAAAATCTTCAAGATTCCAACACCTAACTGAGTTAGAGTTTCAATCACTCTTACTGTATGTAATTTATTATTTTGGCTTTATTTTCTGCTCGCGCAGTTAAGTAAATGTTTGCCTTTTCTACCACCGAAGTATAGTAAATATGCATACATTTCAATAAACAAAAACAAAAACAGTTATAATTCTATCTTAAATAGTATATGTACAAGCTATTTGGTAACATGAACTGACTGACTATAAAGTATTAGGTAAAAAAAGCAGAATGAAATTATTTGATTAAGGTAAAAAAGCTGAAATGCAATTATTTGATTAGGTATTACACACAATGATTAATTGATTGATTGATAGGTTTGGACGAGTCTTAGCATAATAGATGTCTTCAGAGCCAATGTGGTGTGGGTGAAATGAGATGGACACATACCAGTGCCTGAACGCAAGGTTGGGAAAACGGGAAACCTCGAGATAACCCACATACAAAAATCCCGGTTGACATCGTTAGGAACCGAACCCGTATCACAGTGGTGGCAGGCGAACTGCCTCAAAAGCGGCTCTCTACATGCTGTGATAACATTTGTGAACAGAATACTTTTGCAAGAAGCAACTTCTAGAAGTACACCAATTAAAATGTTTTAAAGACATGAATAGTTGACAACACTAATTTACAAGTGTTATACTAGAAAACTTTAAAATTATGCACCATAGATTCAATAGACAAATGACAATTAATGAAAATAAAGAAATCATTAGGCCTCCAAAACACAAAATTTGAAAACTGCAGTGACGTAATGAGTTAATAACTACCTATTTACAAGTATTATAATTTAAAAGGTAAATAACAATTTAATACATTTTGATAGTATATTATTAGACCAACATGATGATAACATTAAACAATAAAACCCATGATTATGATGTGACAAATAAGCATAAATAATGAAAAATTCTGAGGTATAAGTATTCAGTTGTAACCAATTAATACCGAACAAGACATGAGCATATAATGTTAATGTACATAGTGACTATAAGAATAAGCAGCGACACCAAGATCATGGTGTAGGGAACCAAAAGTCAAAATAAGGGAAAAGAAACTGAAATGTTCAGCTTAAATCTACTTATTACAAGTATTCAGAATTAAAACTATTAATTGCTCAAATTACACCATGCAACATTCATAATTCCAGTTGCTTCGACAAAAAAGATTGTATGTAATAGTATATATAAATATAAAAGAAAGATAAAGCGTGTAATAGTATAAGTACAAAAAAAAAAGGATAGCCATTTTACAAACTGATAATACACACTACGAATGTGTCTAAACATAGCCTTGTTAACAATGTTTATTCACTGTTTTTGAGGAAGTTTAGGGAAAAGTAAAACTTTTCATAGCTCACCAATTAAAAAATGATTAAGCAAAACAAATTAATGATACCGTAGAGTACATGTATCAGCAAGATGAAATCTAGTTTCAATATTTACAATGTCTGAGCTAAGCAAGAGCTTTTGCTATCACATTCACTAAAAATTTCTTGCTCACTGCAGCTGTCATGGTGAGAATTTATTGCTCTTTCATCATCTGTGTCATCACTGTCATTATCTAGTTTGATTAAAAACTCGTCTACTGCTAACTCCATGAGGCAGTCGTTCTTCCAGTGCTCTTCTTCAATTTCTTCAATGTGTCCGCAATATCCCAACCAGTCTTCCTTTGTTACGGCTTCTAGAGCTTCTATTGTTAGCCTCTGTAATACTTGCAGTGATAAATCTCCAGTCATGCTGTGAGCTCTGATGTGGCGTTTAATTTTAGCCCAGACTAGTTGTATGGCATCGAAATCGCACATACAAGGAGCAATCTAAATATAGCATGGCCATGTTGCTGGAATATTCTGTGGACAGCGAATATTTTTTATCTTGGTCGATGGTTTTTAAGCAATTCAATAAGAGTAGATTTTCTCATTATTGCGTCGCAAGAGACTCCTTTTCCTTGTAGCCACGCCACCATTTCTTTCTTCGCGTCATATTTTGACAGTGGCCTTTCTACTTACTTCGAATGATATGGTACATTGTTCATAACCATAATGAAATTCGGTGCAAAATCAATTTCTAAAATTTCAATAGTAAAACTTGTTGCAAAATCAATTTCTAAAAAAAACAGCATTCATCTGCCCGTGATAATCACCTGTCGTCGAATTTGACTTGTAAATTAACTTCCCGCCTAGAAGGAAGCCTTCTTGCGACCCGATATGCACAACAATAAGTCTGTTTGCTGCATTACCACTTTCTACCAATCCTTCAAAGTCACATTTCTTTTGCCAGCACTTCTTAAATGTCAAATTAGTGTCAATTCGCGTTTCGTCAATGTAAAATATGTTCCTACCTTTTCTTCTCAGCTGTTACATTGTTCTCAAATACTTTGAATGCCATGCGACGATGTCAGCTCTTTCAACAAGAAGCACCCGCTTCTTATGTGATCTTTTCCACAAGAAGCCCATGTCTTTGAGCAGTCTTCATAGAGACGACTAACTCCAATTCCACCCAATATTTTCACGCAGAACTGGCATAAGTTTACCTACAGTTGGTACGATTTTCTTGAATACGTAAAATTTGTCAATACGTTTCTGAAGACAACTCTTAAGTGTTTGTATACAGAAATCTGTGGCTGAAACTGTTTCTGAAGGCATCCGCTTTAGCCACTGCTAAAAGTCACATATAGGCGAATCGCTGGCAGAGAGACAGCATGCAAATTGAGCGCCTTGTGGGTAAAGGTAACGAAGCTAGTGAGGAGTGAGCAAGAGTTCTCCTTAGAGTCTGCCCATTTTGAGGACTCGATTACACAAAATAATTGCAGGTAGTCGGAACCCTCAATAGGAGATACGGTGAATAGTGTAAGCATTGTGTTCTTACCTTCGCTTTCCTGGAGTTGTTTGAATCTTGCCAGTTCTCTCTGCTTTGTTTGCGAATTATTTCGATAGACGCCTTACTTACTCCCGTGTACTTTGCAGTTATCTCTGTAGCTTTGTTAATAGGAACCAACAAATACTTATTCCTTGCCTCTTCATCACAAGCTTCTACAACACTCCTAATGACTTCTCTTTTCTTGCTGTGTATAACTTGTTTATACCTCTTGGGCCACGTGCTACTCGTCATTGTCCACAGTCCATCACTACTGCGAGGAACAAGGGGTAATGTGTTTTGTGTGGCACATAGCACGGTGTGGAGGCGTGGCCATAGCCTTCCTAAACCCCTAACCCCCTTTTCATCAGGCCTTCCTCGCACCGCTCCGCGAGCCATCACGATTCTTCGCGACAATGGTATGTACATTTACGTCGATAATTTTCAACATAGTTTTGAATGCCAGCACATTTCAAGCCTGAAATCATTTGATACATGTTGAACACATGTTTTTTAATGCAGTGGTATAGCCAACGCTCCTTCTAACCATATATTTACTCTAAGGGTAAGTTTACGATAGACTTAACAGGATCAGTGTGCTGCATGCTTTGAATATGACTAATGTGTTCAAGGGTATTTGTTTATGACTGCCATGTGCGGGTCGTGTACAGGTCGTGTGTGTCCTTGGCATGACTTAAGATACCATTATATTTTATATCTTAGGTACAAATTATTAGAAAGTAGTCAATCAGAATGCAGTGACATTTGGTGTTGGCGAAAAACTGTATTTGCAGTGTGGACTTAGATTAAGTCGTATCGTGATATCGTATGCAATGAAATATTTTAATCGAAAAGTTACCTCTTATATTTTAGAAAACTGTTCGAGGTAATGTTTTATTTCTTGGAGGAGATTTTGAACTCGCTTTATTTAACCTTCTGAAGATTTATTGACATGAATACGCAATTTCGGCATTGGCATTCCCATCTATAATAATCCAAGAGTATTTCAAAACGATTACACAATCAGTAACGACAAATAATTCAATATAAGTAAGTAATCATCACTCTTGCCCATTTATCCAGGTTACATCGTATGCTTTGCTATCCGACGATTCTGATTTGCTAGAATTAACAGTTGTTTCTTCAATCATAAACGGAAAAATTTATTTTCCTTGCACTTGCCGAGTCATAAGTACAAGTCTTAATTCATCAGTATTTTATCGCAAACCCACCTTAAGGTCTTCTGCACATGTACCAACCCAAATAAAGATTAATTCTATTCTGGTTGGAAAAAAAATCTTTTTTTCTTATGGAAGAGTTTGGCTTAGGAAAAATTACCGCCTCTAGGAAAGCGCTAGTATTCCAAAGAGGTATCTGGTAATTAAAATTTTAAGTTACATGAATAATAAAACAGAAATATTTCCTTAGTTAAGAGTTGTTACTTATTTTATTTATGATTATTGCATTTATAATGTTTTTTAACGTATTAACATTACCTGAGCATTCGGTCTTAGTAATGTGGACGTCATCAGGCGACTATGTTAAGAAATGTCAGAATATTACACAATATTCCTATTTGGAATAGAATGGGCACCAGCTCACTGGGTGAGCACAAAGTCACACTTCGCAGGATCGTAGGCTGAACGACCACGTGGCCTGACACACACGAATCAAATTTACAGGAATACGTAATATATAGCCGAGGTATTCAGGCACCCCAGCACACCTTAGTATTTACTACCTTTTACCTTATAAATGAAGGATGCATGGCATCGATGACTTCATGGATAAAGCCAGGACCCGAAATACAACACAACAATGAGAACTCACAAGTTTTCGTTAACTCAAATATATTGTATTGCAGAATAGTGCACAATGTTACATGTACAATTAAAGTTAAACTGACTCACAAGACCTATCATCAGACATTACTGTACAAAAAGGCCAAGAATGGTGCGAAAACTTACAATAGTAATTAAACCTCCGTGGTCGGTAAATTGTGCTGAGGGAGGGGTGTTGCGAACACGGGGAAGACTGTTGGTTCACTAAATAAAAGGTCCAGTAAATTATGTTAATCTTATGCAGTTAAGTGTTCAGAACCAAGTTTGAAAGTCCCCCGCAATGCGACGCACATGCAGCACCTAAGATCTTTGGAATCAGACTACCGGGGGTAGCGCGTGCGATCCGCGATCTCTCCGAGAGCTCACGCCATCCCATGAGGTATCTTAATTTACTGACAGTATTATATAAACATGTAAAACATACAGACAATAGGATCCTGCAACGTTCGGAATCGACATCCCTTAGCTCGAGGAGAGTTCAGAGTTCTTTCTTAAGCAATAATTTAAATTAAAAAAATTATTATGTGGTGTCTTGCAGAGCAGGTGGGAAATTTGGGTCTGTTAAATATTGGGGAACTCTACGACCGGAACGATCGGGTTGAAAGAATGACTAATTATTGCCCACGTCATTAATTGGCATGATTAGACACTCAATTGCACCTGGAAAATTATATAGAACACACAAAATACCATAGATTTGCTACTATACACCTCATAAAATATTCATGTGGCATGCATTTATTCTGCGATTACTTCACAGTCCCCTAAGGGCTAATTTCACTAACATTTTCCCATGGGTGATAAATTCTAATGCTATTTAATACACATTCTTACACTTGATTCCTATCATAATTACGCAGATATCTCTAGGAACGCCACAGGCACTCGGTTTGATCACTCGGTATCAGTTCATGACACGTTCCGAAATCAACATTGCAAACACGCATCAGGACACATGTCATGCATGTTCCACAGGCTGCACTGATGCAGCGACCGATGACGTGATGACAGTGGCTGTGCCAGACCACGCAGGAGTAGTCCACATAAAATTCCCTACCCTCTGGGAGGCCTCTGTCATGGCGAACAGGGATGGCTCAAGGCCGCGAGGTGCAGCAGGTGATTGAGCGGCGTCTTGGATGTGGGCGCAGCCGTCTCAGCTAGATGAGCTTTTAAGAGGTGGATTTCTCTGCTGCAGGGCTGCATGCCAACTGGTGTTGGTTCACCTTACCCTTGGCTAGTTCTACATCTGCTCGGCAGGTTGGTGGCACTGTCACCATCGAGAGGCTTCCGCTGCTACTGCTGTTGCTGCAGTACCTCTGTGCCCAGCATCGACATCGTGTAGGGTGGTATTGCCACCCCGTCGAGGTGATGCTCGACCTGGAACTGGACCTCATCACCGTTGAGTCACATGACCTGGTAGTCTAGAACAGAGTACCTAGGCGTACGGGTGTGTCCCAGTGGGCCTCCGACGTCGCGGCGCTGGGCGCCGCTGCATCTGGTGGTCGATCGTAATTCCGGGTGCTCTCCCTGGAGTCGGACGTCCCCACAGCTTGTGGTGCCACCATGGCAGCTGATGGCCAAGATGTCCTTGAGGGTATCGGAGTTTGTGGACCTGGTAGTCAGCGCATGCCTGGTGGCGGAGATTTCCATTCTGCATCGGCCGGGACTACTTTGGTCTGTTGCCTGTGAATGGTGTTACCTTGGAGCTCCGCGGCGCCCGGTGTCGGCACCTCCAGCATGGCCAGTAGGTCGTCATGTGATGGAATTTAANTGGAGCTCCGCGGCGCCCGGTGTCGGCACCTCCAGCATGGCCAGTAGGTCGTCATGTGATGGAATTTAACGTGCCTTCGGCACCCATCTGGATGATGTAGTCGGTCTTCCCCACCCTTCGTACTACTGTGCGTGGTCCACTCCAGCAGTTGGTGAACCCTGCGCATAAATTGGCGCAGGCGGCCGACTGCTGGTGTTCTCGCTTGTAAACATGTTGCCCAATGTGCAGCTATTTCGGGGGCTGCGTGGTTTCTGGCAGCCACTGTTGGACGTACCATTCCATTCGTTCCCTGTGCCATTCGAACCTCTGCCGGCGGTGTCCTTCTCATGTCTCCGTTTCTAAGTGTCCTGAGTTCGTGGTCGGTTGTGGGTATGTATATTCCCCAGGTCATGCCAGACCATGTCCATATAGTAATTCTGTGGGCGAGTGGCCCCTGGCTTTTTTCTGTCAGTTTCTCAGGTAGAACAGTATCTCTGGGACGTGGGTGGCCCGAGTAGTGTGGTCATTCCCCAAGCGAAGCCGGAACTGCGCCTTGAACTCTTGGTTTCTTCGTTCTGTGGGGTTCGCGCGACAGTGGTATACCGCAGTTGTGTGGTATACCGCCCGCCACTTGGTGCAGAGTTCGTGACATCGCTTTCCCCTGAACAGCAGTCCATTGTCGGAGATGAATACCATTGGTAACCCCAACGGTTGAATAAAATCATTCTGCAATGCTCCCGCTACGTTTTTGAGATGTGAACTCAGTAAGGGATAAGTCTCGCACCACCTGGTGCACAAATTCGTCACCATCCATAAAAATATCTTCCCATTTGGGGCGCAGGGAAATTCCCAACAGGTCCAAGGTCATTGTCACGAATGGTTTCTCTGGTACGCGGGGTTACTGTTGAGTAATGCCATCGGGCAGCCTATTTTTAGGGAATTATATGTTTTGCAGACACATACAAATTCCTACACTTACAGGTGTCCCGCCAGGCGGCTGGTATACGAGTGTTCCCCTCTTCTTCTGAAGGCCGGGTCTCCAGGCAGTTATCGACCATGCGCTGATTGGCCAGCTGTACTCTGGCACACTGTGACCAGAGCTCCGCGACATATGCGGACAGTTGTTGTGCTGCGAGTATTCGTTCGTATACCACATCACTTGTTAGGTCTTGGGTCACATTACTCGTGGGTATGGTGAAGTTCTGTAGTCCGGCAACCAGTGGACTGTCTGGTGGGAATAGGACTTCCCACTCGTCTTCATCGCGTGCTATTTCGGTAGTGCAGGGCGCACTGGTAAGGGCGTCGGCTAGTTGGTTTTCTTCGCCCAAAATGTGTTCCACCACGAAGGTACCGCGTGCATTTGCTGAGGACAGTGTGCATGTTATGCAGCCACATTAAAACACGATTATCGGTCCTCAATGTGAATAGTTGATACTGTAGGTGTTGGCGGTAGTGTTTGAGTGCCCATATGATAGCCAAGTATTCTCTCTTGTTCACGTCGTAGTTGCATTCGCATGGGGCAAACTTTGTGCTACTGTAGTCTATGACTCTGCGTTCCTTGTCATCATCGTATTTAAATAGAACGGCACCAAGCCCCTTTTGACTGGCATCTCTTTGCAGAAATAAATGACTCTGGGGTCTAAACGGGACAGTTTGTCGGACTATTGGAATCTGCGTTTGATTTCTTCGAACGCTTTTTAAGCAATGATGTTCCATTGGAAACACCATTGTGTTGACAACAGGGCATTTAGTGGGGCTGTTTTCGTGGCGAAATCTTGTATAGAACCTTACCCTCGGCATCAACCATGTGGCCCAGGTATTGAAGACATGTTTTCCCTATTTCACATTTTCCATTGGCACACGTTAACATATTGATATCTAGCTGCTCCAAGAGGAGGGATGGGTGTTGTACATGTTATTTCCACATTTCTGACCAGATCACAACATCGTATAGGAAGATTGCCTATAAAGGCTTCCATCATAGTAACATTTATTTAGTGCAGTGACACACTCTGTCAACTTCACAACACCAACCTTAACATACATTTGTTAATCAATGGGGGTGTCACCAATGTGTTTCATTTGATTTATAAAATTTTTCATAATTACTATAATGTTACATAGTTCTTATGTCATGTTTTACCATTCGGCGTTTCACGTCGGTTCTCGTCACTTGGAACGGAAGCCAACGCCATTTGTCCAGTTCATCACAGTTATTCTCAGCTCTCAAGCCAGACTTGCAGCGTGGTCGTCCGCTCCGCGAGCCCCCTCGGTAACATCATTTAGGATGATATCACTTCATTACAATAGGAACTTAAGTAACCGAAACATTTGAGTTCTATCTTTTCTTTATCGAGGAGAGAACCACCTGCACTATGACCAGAGAGTTTAATGCTACCGCGTATCCTCATAACACCACTTTCATCTTCACACTAAGGTCACCAGCAGGCCGTAAGTGCTGCGTCTGTTTTCTTTCATTATTCACATATAATCAAGCACAGTGAGTAAACAGCTTTACAAAGTTCAAAGAGTGTTGATTCATTATCCTCTGGGACACTTAGGATACTACACCCTTTGTAGTACCTCCCACAAATTTTCTAATATATTTCAGGTGTACGAGATGGCCTAAGTCTCGTCATAAGGTGTAAGTAGTGTAATATCAAGTGCGTGACAACATAATCTGCAAACTGATGGTAGCACCCAGAGCCACATGAGCTGTCGATCGAACGACCCACATCACTATTTCTCCACTGGGTTATGGCGCTGGGCAATTCTACACTCAAACATTCCTGGGTCACCTTGACCATGTCAAATAGTGGGGAAGGCTATGAATATTAGGGAAATTTTGTGGTATAATGTGTACATTTTATGTAAATTACATCCCATTTGGTTCCTTAACGATGTTAAATGCAAGAATACCTAACCTTACAAACCTAACCTCTTGATATGTGATTACAGTGAGAGAGTGTGCTGACACGAGCTAGTATTTTAGAAAAAGTATAATAATTAAGCATACATCAGTTAATCCAGCCCTGTGATTCATCTATAGTGAAGTTAGGTTTAATTTGATTAGGTCTTCTACATTTGACATGGCTAGGCAGAAGCAGTACATAAGCCCTTCAATTCACACAATAAAAAGCCACGCCACACAATACAATTCATTACACTTTCTTTGCATGCAAAAACCTAGACTATAAATTACATTACTCACACATTTATGAGGCGAATATAGCTCCTTAGTGATGTATTGCTGATAACTCACATATAATGCACATGTCCTTCTATTCGGTTTGTCTAAACTCCACAATAACTCGTATTTCAATCCTATAATTATACTTTAACACTTCACATGGGAACTATTGGCAAAAAACATATATATTTCCATACAATAATTAAATTGAACACATCACATGGAAATTGCTGCAAAGAAATATGTGTAATTGCACTCGTAAATCACAAACCTTAACGTGATCGAATTCAAAAGGTCCCCTCAACTTCCTCACACTGCCAACACACAACGGTCATGTGAAATAGGTATAAATTAAGCCGGAAGACCAATATTGATGCCAATTTGTTTCCTATCTCTGTGGATTTTTGTTCAACAAATGTGTCATGGTGACACACACAAAATACACTTAAACACCACCTAGGAAGGTTTTTTTAAATTATATACTCTATATACCATATTGACAAACGTACGACCCTTCCCCGAATAAGACTCGCACATTAATTTTCAGATTAGATTGAAGGAAAAATGCTTTTTTAAAGAAAACTACAACCATTCAAAGTACTATATTTGTTATACAACTGTGCCCCAAATTTATTATTTAAAAAAGTAAAATATTAGGTTGCAACATGTTTTCTAAAAGTCTAACTGCCAAAGGCATGAACATAGGTAGCTGAAGAGCGGGATAGCGTGCTAACCTGGCAACGTGGCAGCTAAAAGCCAGAAGGATGATGCTGTGACCTTGGTCGCTGTTTACACATCTCTTCTGCATTTTCATGTGCAAGGAACTTGACCTCATTTGAGGCAGTGGTTTTGTTTTCAATTTTAGTACTTTTCAACTAGGATAACATCGCACTTTTAAAAATTAAAATGGATCACAAAACCATTCAGTAAACTAAAAGGCTGGTTTGAATACTGTCTTAGTATTCAGGTTTTATTCAATATACTAATATACTAGTATACAGTCTACGATGAGATCCTCGAAGCTGATATCTCGACACCATTGATACATTATAGTAACCAGTATCGAGAGTGATTATCCATAAGTATTGAATTTTAACATTGGGCTAGTGTTATTTACGGTGCTAGTTTTTGTCATAAATCATAAAATTGATAAATTCCCATAATATTTGCATACTGTATTTTATCACATAATTATTGCTGCCACGTATAAGTCACACAATAATTTTTAAATACTGGAAAGTGGTAAACAGTATAGGAGTCGTTTGTAACTCCAGCTGCATATCAACACATGGAACAGGCGGGAGGGGAAGAAATGAAGCTGGAAGTACAATGACGAGTTGTAGTTCCCTTCTCTGAAAAAGAAACGAAATACTTGTGCCTGGATGGGACTAACTACAACTCAGCATACCCGAAGGTAGCCGACATCCGCCTACCAAGAAAGAGAAAGAATGCGAGGATGGCACTCTGGTTGCTAGGCAACCATTTCCCTTCTTGCCGGGCATGTAAGAGGAGGAAGCAAGGCCACACACACATACACACACACACACACACACCTTGCACCACCGCTGCCCTACCAGTTCCATACAAAAGAAAAAAATTAAATTTCCAACACTAAATTTTGTTTAGTATTTCTACCGCGTCGCAGTATCGCCGTATAAAATGTTCGGTGTTGTTACAATCTACAGCAATGTTGCCAACTGTAACGATTATTAGTAAGCTCACAAATAAAGTATTTTGCATGCCCTGTTTACTTTACTAGACTTTTATTGAAAAATTATTACACAAGGAAAGGTTAAGTGCTGTATGTTTGCATCTTCAGGAGCATAATAAACGAATCACGTATATATGTATTGTGGGAGCTAACGGTTGCCAGCAAGTGTGCACCGGCATATACCAGCATACCAAACCGACTCACTGTCCATCTGTGTGCAAAAACATTTCAAGTGGGATCTGACCATGATACTACTGGCACCCTGTTTATGACAGTGTAGTTTTGGGAAAAAATATACGGGTTGTACATGCGTAAATTCAGTATTTTTTCTAATAACATGTTACATAGTTCAATCATGTCTTTTAAAATCACAAAGGTATGCCTTGCAAATTTAAATAGATTTTTATGATATTCAGACACTGCCGGATTACCTTTGTTTGTAGCTGTATTTCCTTTACAAAAAGGCAGGAAATTAAAAGTATATGCTACATAATAACCAGCAATCCGCAATCTCATCTCCACCTGACTCGCTGCACTGGAGATGTACTTAACTTAATTTATCCATGTTCCTAATTGTACTTCTTCCGCGTTGCATTATGGCAGGCCCAAATGCCATACCCGCTTCAGTCTCGGCCTTTGTATTTGATGTACAGTATGTAGTATATTTCATCAATATAACTATTCTTGACCCGAACTTATCTAAGCACTTTCGGGACCTGGCCCACTCCAGGCACTTCACAACTACGTATAGTGTTCGTATTGACATTGTAGCTGTATGTAGAAAATATTAACTTAACCGAATTAGACATGTGTGTTGTGAAAGAGACTGCCACCAGGATGATGACCTACCACTGCCCTGAGAAGAAGAGTCCACATGATCACCTGTGATGTAGATGAGCTAGCACCCTAACAGTAATTGCTTACTTTCGTTGGACATCAGAACATTCAGTCTTAAATTCTGCATCATGTATAAGACTTTATCCTTAATCTGACCTCTCTCTGTCCCCCACTCACGACAATGCCTCTTACTCACGACAGAACCACATCAAATGTCGCCCAACTTGTGTGGCATAAATTCGCACGTATCGTAAACCGAGTAAATGTTCGAAGCCAAGCATTAACGATCGTCACCGTTGTCCAGGTGGGCAAGAGGGAACAGAGATTCAGCCACCATTTGGTGCATATGACGATCCCCCTTTGTCTACTGAGCAAGAGCCAATCACTGCCCTCCTGTCGCCTGGTGTGCGTGCATAGTCCAGGCACACGAGCCACCCCACCCCAGGCCAGGCCAGCAGAATCGGTTCGGGAGACCTTGGGCTTGTAGGCCCACGAGCAGTAGAAGCCGATGCTTCCGGTGAAGGTTTCTGTGCTCTGCTTGATGCCCTCCGTGATGTGTTGTGGTACCCGGTAATCATGAATACAGTGGCATGGTGTTCAAACCACCTTTTTTGGAACTCGAGCAGAGTGTGCGATTGGTGCTGGAAAACTGTATCACAGGACACATACACAGTGTTCGACCTGCAAGAATCCATCTGCTGGTGCTTACCACAAGGAGGTGTGCATTGTTCAACCTACCTTTCACCTCAACAACAAAAGTGCAGTGCTGCTCATGCCTGTGGTGCAATGATGGCAGCAATTATGCCGTGCACTGTGGATCATGTCATCTCGAGACACACATCCCATGCCTATCAGCAGCCGAGTAGCCATCCGTGAAGAACGATACATTCAAGTGTCAGGACTGATTCATTAACCAACCTAGTCAACCCCTCGCGATCACGCTCAAGACTCGTAACGAATTTCTGCTACTAAGCGTGCGTTCAATGCTAATATGTGTAATGGGAATGGACACGGTCGTTTCGTAAAACCAGTGCGATAACAGATATCATCGCATATATGTGATCGATAGAGAATAGACAAATTTCTGCGATAGCACATTTTGCTGTGTGGAATGTCAACCGACTCACGCACCTATCAACTCGATCGCGACAGCCGTGAACATCACTTATGAAGCCATGATGCCTGCACTGCCCTACAGACTTATAATGCAACAGCCTGTAGGAGTTATGTACAGCATCCAAATGCTAGAGCAGCCATTTCCACAAAAGAGGCCACTTCCAACGAACGAAGACCTGTCATACATGTGCCGAGAACAGAGAGCCAGTAATACGCGAGTTAGTTTCCAGACACTCCCAACATTCTCAAGTCTGGGAGCTGAAGACTCAAGAGCCTTCATCGCCGAGTGCACCAACAGAAATCAATGCTATGGCATTGGCGAAAAATAATGGCCTAGCATCATAGGCGGCCAACTTACAGGTGATGCTTGAGACTGGTTGTGCTCAGTCACGGAATAAAACATGACATGGTCCCAGTTCATGAAATTCACCGCTAGATATGCCAATACCTACACCACACTGAAGCAACAACTATACTTTTTACAGAAGAGCAGACTATACACGAAACCTAGAACCCTTGGTCAGTTTCAAGATCAGCCTCAACGACAGACATTACCAACACCTCTCTTCAGAAGACGACATGGAAGCCATCATGGAGACAGTGTGACCAGAACACAGGCCTGCCCTTCACCCGATGGTGTTCAGTGGTTTTCTATGGTTCTTGTGAACTGCTGTGAGTATCATGTGCGACTATGTACACCACAGTAATCAGTATCCGAACTTTTGAGAAAGGAGCTACGGGAGGCACATTACTTCGGACAACATGGACAGTACTGCGAAACACATGAGAATGCTGCATCAGAGGTATTGCTGGCCCCTAGCGACACGCCCATCCGCACAGCTGATCAAGCATGTGGAGACCCTCCTCAGTCTGCGCTCGCTCTGGGCAGGAGTGGGACAAGTGCACCGCCCACCCAACCACCAAGTGCTGCTACCTCAGACACACAGCGCATGGCACCTAGGTACTGTATATGTCGCTACAAGCATTACCACTAGCACAGGGAATGCCCTAATAGACAGCCTGCGCCGATGGAAAACCTGCTATCAAGTTAGGACATCCAGAGCGCCCCTTTTACTCTGCCTGCCTGCCTATAACCTCACCCTCACCCACACCTTCATGTGTCAGAATTAGGAACGTAGAAATGTGTGCTCCCGCTCTTGTATCTCACGAAATCTGCAAGGTTTTNTTTTTTTTTTTTTTTTTTTGGTGTGCTTTGGTTAATACTTCAGGATGATGTAGTAGAAAGACAGACTTAATTTTGGAAAAAGAGCCAGGCGTACTGTTTACAATATAGGCAGACATGTCGAAATTAATTTGCAACCTGTTACCTTAGACAGCTTCAATAATGGTGTTCTGGCGGAGTATCATGCTACTTTTGAAAACGTCTCAAATGAGAGAAAAGATGCATTTGTTCCATCAGACCGCTTAAAAGAACCACTGTTGCCGAACACAAGATCAAAACAATCCATGATGTTCCTTTTTGGACATCACCGACTGATTACGACTCACATCACTTAAGTGTCATTAATCGCCAATTTCCGAATTGATATGCGATGGCATAATTGAGCCATCAGAAAGCAGATATAACTCAGCCAATACGTTAGTCCCTAAGAAATATGGAGGATGGTGGTTCTGCATTGATTTCTGGCCGATTAACTTAATTACATAAAGCTCACCACCACCATTCATTAGCATCAACACAGCATTAAATATCTTGGGTAACACCAATATGATCTCATCTTTCGACCTCAAAAGCAGGTTTTGGCAAATCCCAGTTAAACCAGACGAAAGGCACAAAACCGTAGTCATGGCTCCAAATGGCCGCAGATATAAATTTTGCGCAGTGCCATTTGGGCTCAAATGCGACGTTTTTACCTTCCAAAGTATAACGGTGAAAGTCCTTGACGACATAATCGTAGACTTCACCATGGCGTATTTAGATGAGTCTGACAATCAATGGCCTAACCTGCGACAATAATAAATGTAACATAGGGCAAACCAGCTTAATATACCTCGGCCACCTTGTTGACGGGGAATGGAACTGCCCTACATCAGATCAGCTACGTAATATACTCGATTATCCAGCACCCACAACACACAAATAGTTATGGAAGTTCTTTTGATTGGCGAATTATCCCCGCAACCTCTCTACTAGTTTCTTTTCTCCCATTAATAAAGAGCATGGTACCCACCTATCATTCTCCTGTAGCATTTTCTCCTAATGCATGTAACAATTCTTAATTCTTTCCTCTCGAAAGGGTTTTTATGGTGTCTGTGCCGTTTTTTCCCTTTCTCTTATAGATATAGTTTAACTATAAGTACATTAGGGAGGTTTTTCATGGCCAAACTCGGTCATGGGAAACCCAATCCCTCTTTGCCGCGATGCACGTCTCCTTGCATGTTTTTCCTTCCCTTGTAAGCGTCCGGGGTTAGCCCTGAGACGCAATAATCCCGTTCCTACCGCGGACTAACATATAACACTTAGTTTTAGAGTAGGTTAGAAAAAAAAACGTTTGGCGAATTGACTAAGACATAAATTCAAGATTTCGCTATCCACTCACAGAAATGCTCTCCCCTACCAAGAAGTATAAATGGGATGCAAACATGCAAAACACGTTTGATGAGGTCAAACGCCATTTCTCGCAATGTCATGCACTTTCAGGTATTGACACCACAAGTAATCCATATTTGCAAAATGACGCCAACCAAGACGGCATTGACACTGTACTGTTCCAGTACAGAGATAATCAGGAACACTGTTTTATTGATTAATCAAGCACCATGCACCACGTGAACGAAAGAGAATGTTCAGCAATCATTCGGGCTTTTAAACCTTATCGCGTACACCTTGATTACCGTAGTTTCACGCCGACTGATAACAGGTACCTCTTATGGCTACACAAGATGGCGAAGTCCACAGAAGCTAAAATAATAGTCGATGTTGCTGCAAAATTTCGATTTTGTTGTAGAACACGTGCCCGGCAAGGATAATCAGCTGGCCGATGCCTTATCACGAGCACCTAGTGTTCACGAAAGAGCTGTAGACGAGTGAGAATGGGAATCAGTTTTACCACATGAGAACACAGTCGCTATGCCAGTAATATTACAACAGATTACCATCACACAACCAACAGCACTCACAGAAACGTGTGCAGATGACATGTACATATTTGTTTTAAATAACCAACTAATATCCGCGGATGTAGCAGAATCAAGGCCCAGTGAGTACTGGAAGATATCGAAGGAGGGTGAAAGGTCGATAACCACCTCATGACACACCGGAATGATGGGTCGAACGTTTGGTGCCTGCATGTGCCGCCAGATGTGCGCATGCAGACATTCATTTCGCCTACTGTGACGCACTGTTCACTCAAGCGCAGCCCAAATTATTCACAATATTGTATCTACTGATTTGTGGACCGGGCTTACCAAACAAGTACGGGAATTTGTACGCAACTGCCACACTTGCAACACCTGTAAAATTCGCCGGTCAGATGGAAATGCACAGCAACAACTTAGATTGCCTAAACAGCCCTTTGAGTTCATAGCATTAAATTTAATGGGACCTTACCCTCGGTCGTCATATGCAAGCGTTACTTATTAGTTGTGACAGATATATTTACATGCCGGCGTGAAGTTTACACCCTGCCTAGCGCACACATGCAGCATATAGGCTGTGCTGAAAATAAATTTTTTCCCCGCTGAGGATTTCCCACGACGCCATCGAGCGATAATGCTATGCAATTCTCCGGTCCCCGATTGAGAAGTATGTGCACGGAATGGCATGTAACTCACTACACTACTCTCATATATCACGACCGCGCTAGCCCAAGAAGTGGAATCATGAGATAAAAGCTCAACTCCGCTTCAGAGTCAGCGAAGACCATACTTCCAGGGAAAAGCACATCCCCGACATTCTGTTTTGTTTGCGAAACCTCACCAACGAAGTCATGGGCAAATCACCTGCCGAGTGCTAAACGGTGCAGGCCTCACCCGCCTGGGAGAGTTCGCTTGCTGCACGCCGGACTCGAAACCGAAAACAGCTGACAGTGTCGTAGGAGGGGAAATGGTTACAAGGAACTATGAGACCACTTCAGTCATTACAACCAGGCGAATTCGTGTACGCCCGTGAACATAATTTATCTGCTGCAAGGGAAAACTACAGTGCAAGACTCGCCCCTAGATGGAGCGACCCTCATCGCATACTTAGAAAGGTAAGTCAGATGTCATAATTAGTACAGGTGGGGCCAAGAAGACGGTGCAAGATCCACAGGGAAGACTTGTGCTCCGGTTCCAACACACAACAACCAAGTTTTCACAGAAAATGCACATCCTAATAACCACGCAAGGACCGAGGCGCTAGGCCTGAATAATGTAAGCATTCTGCCTGACGTTGACCTCGCAGGTTCGCTTGAGGATGTACCGACAACCCCCGCCGCGATGCGACCTGGATGTTCGATGGTACTATTTGCGATAAGTCAAGTGCTCGGAGTGATAAACGTCTTCCGACCCGAACCTCCCCAGTGCTGCCAACGTGAAGGTATCAGGCATTTCGTCACCCACCCCAAACCATGTGAACACCCCGGAGGAGCATCAAGTGTTTACGCGAGGAAGTCACCCCTCGCCCTTGTCAACTTAGCCATCACCAATTCGCCCACTGCCACTACAACACAACAGTCGGTGGCAGGGGTCATCGACGTGTAGGAGAGGTGTCACCTCCCACACACATTAACAGCGATGTGCGACGACAGGCGCACCTGAAGGATGGGGGCAGTACTTCCGTAGTCTCAACCGATTCGTCCACACACCACCCGGCACGCCAACAGCGACCACACCGGCAAACAGACTGTGACAGCCCGGACTACAGGATGCCAGCTCACACTGCCGGCTTGCGTCCACCAAGACATTCCAACCTTCGGGACACATGGACTAACAACCGACGTCCTATATCCGTGCTGTCATCGGTGACCGCCCATTATGACTAATCAACAGGTAAAGAACTGGACATTCCATACCTACAGGCTGAGGCAGCACACCTTGCACCACCCTAGGCATAGCCAGCGCTATGACTTGAGGCTTCATACCGCACCGGTGGTCAACCCGTTGGAGGGGGGTGGGGGGCATTTGACATCGCCCTCACTGCTCTGCTTAGGAGTAAGACCACTGCTGCTCAGCATCATCGTGTAGGCAAGTCCCATGCACGAGCCCCAGCGATTCACGCGGGAACCAAATCACGACTCGGTTGAGCTACGACCTGACATGAGTAATCTTATGAGTGTGTGTATGCAGTGCTAATCCATTCATTGCCCCACAAAGTAGAACTAAGGTGTCACCAGGGGAATGTTATCTCCATAAACCTTCTTCATACACTGCGTGCGAAAGCTTGTAATTCAGTTTCTTATTTTCAATTGATGGTCCCGTGTTTTGTTTGTTTTGAAGTGCATAAATTGCAGCAATGAATAATTTTAACTTGGACAAGCTTAATATCAGTTCCAGTCTCTACCTTCTCATACTGAAATTCTCATGTATTATATTCTTGTATTAACGTAATTAAAAATCTTTTTGAAATGTCTTTTTGCAACTTCAAAATAATGTCTATAAAGATTACATGCCTTCGTCAGCCTTGCCGGCCCACTCTGACCTAAGTGACAAAATGAAACTTAACACATTAATACCCAAACAGACGAAGTCTCTTTAGGTAGGTACATAAATTAATATCTCAATAATTTTTCCCAATTTATTTCAGTGCTTCTTATGTTTCAAATTGTGACTTACAGTGCTGTATTGTGTTAATATTTTATGTAAATTTCCCTCGCTGAGTTGGCAGAGATTGCTAACTGGTGCCTGACCATCTTGCTCCAACTCGTTAGTCACGACTTAGCGGGCGTAGCGAGTGTACACGAGTCGCATCACGAGAGCCTTCACCTTTATTCGAAAACCGTGTAATGGTCTATAGTGTAACGTAGTACACCAGNTAATGGTCTATAGTGTAACGTAGTACACCAGAAACTCGTTTTCTTTTGATTAGCTCCACTCCCGTGATCACACTCTCATCTCTGCTTGATTCACCGGCCTGGAGACGTACTTCACTTAATTTATCTCCGTGTGCCTAACAGTACCTTTTTCGCATTAGCTTATGGCAGGCCCAAATGCCATGTCCGCGTATGTCTCGGGCCATTGTTTTTGATCTACTGTGTTCTGTCTTTTTCAGCAATGTAACTATTCTCAACCCGAGCCTCTGCTTTTCATTAATTACATACATAAGTACCTTCAGGACCTGGCCCACTCCAGGTACTTCACCTCTTTGTATAGTTTTCATATTGACATTGCAGTAGTGTCTAGGAAACATTAACTTAACCGAATTAGATGTGTGTGTTGTGAGGCAGACTGCCACGTGGCTAACGACCTGCCACCACCCCGAGAAGAAGAGCCCAAGTGCTCACCCGTGATATAGATGAGCTGGCATCTTAACAGTAATTACTTAGTTTCGTTGGACATCAGATAATTCAGTCATAAATTGTGCATCACGTATAAGGTTATCCTTAATCCGATCAATCTGCGTCCCTTATTCATGACAGAAGCAAATTACTGCAAAACTTCACTATTGCTGTGTTTATACCACACACGAACTCGTCNCGTCCCTTATTCATGACAGAAGCAAATTACTGCAAAACTTCACTATTGCTGTGTTTATACCACACACGAACTCGTCTTTTCTATGCCCAGAATACCAAACCAAGACAACAAATATTTACACTGAAATTAAAAAATTAATACAATGTGCTTGAAATGCAAATTATCATGAAGCTGCTTACAAATTACCAAAGACTGTTTACGGTAACGTAAGCACTTTTAAAATAAATATTTTAAAAATGTCACAGACTTCCTTAATATATTTTGGCGGGCACACTGACTGGTATGGGCCCAGTTACGTTGTTCATGACAGAGAATGTAGTCCCGTGCCCTAGCGTTGAATTAACAGTGCGAGGTGAAAACTGGAACAATTTATTTGGCCTACATCTAATTTTCTCGCTCTTAAAAATTAATTTTTTCCACAAATATTATTTTATTTCAGTTTTATTTAATTAAAAAAAAAAATTAATATTGATTTATTAGTATAAGAAATAACACAACACTGATATATGAATATAAAACTGGCAGGGTGGGAGCTAGTTGCCTATTGTTGCCAAACAACCAGCATGACGTCCTTGCACCCTCCTGCTGGGTCCCGACTGGTGTGGTAGTGGAGGGGACACAGACACGGACACTGCACCTGTTCGCGGCACTCACCGGACTATTCTGAGGGTGCTGAAGTGCGTGATGCAGTTGGTGCAGCTGAGGACACATGGCAGGATGCCTTTTTGCATAAAAAANTTCTGAGGGTGCTGAAGTGCGTGATGCAGTTGGTGCAGCTGAGGACACATGGCAGGATGCCTTTTTGCATAAAAAACAACAAAGCTGAGAGCATTGGATAAATCAGTGCAACAGTCATAGAAATTAAATGTATTTATGATTAGGTGAAAATAGAGTTATTGTTAGTTGGCAAAGATAAATGTTTGATGAAGGATGAAATATGATCAAATTGTGCTGCAGGGGTGTAACTAGATGCTGGTGGTTGCAATGAGTAGGTCATGATCTGCCAATTTATACCCTACNTTCTGAGGGTGCTGAAGTGCGTGATGCAGTTGGTGCAGCTGAGGACACATGGCAGGATGCCTTTTTGCATAAAAACCAACAAAGCTGTGAGCATTGGATAAATCAGTGCAACAGTCATAGAGATTAAAAGTATTTATGATTAGGTGAAAATAGAGTTATTGTTAGTTGGCAAAGATAAATGTTTGATGAAGGATGAAATATGATTAAATTGTGCTGCAGGGGTGTAACTAGATGCTGGTGGTTGCAATGAGTAGGTCATGATCTGCCAATTTATACCCTACCAAGCCAGGGGTAAGTGAGAAAGAGGTAGACAGTGTAGGGACGAAAGCTTTCCACCTCATCTGCATGGCCAGGGATGTGCGTCTATGACCTGCTCTCACAGCGTGGTCACAGGGGGCGGACATTGCCCATCTCCCAAGTGGCAAGAAGCCTGCATGCCAGCAGCCTGGTGTCGCATAGAGGCAGGAATGGGGGCATTGTAGTGGCTGGAAAAGTACGACTGAATATAAGTACAACCGAGACAGATACTCAGAGGGATAACTGACAATACCCGTGGCATGTCAGAATGGTGTAACAATGTACTAAATTTACAACTCAGCTGTTACACAATTTTGCCCAAATAAACAATTAATTTGTCTTGATGTATTATTGTATTTTAAGTTTTGATTATATTGAAGCAATTTTCTTAATTATTATTATGTCATTTAAACAATTTTTATGCAAAGTTTCATGTGTACTAGATTTTATTTATTTGAAACCTCATTTTAGTATTAAATTTGGTAAAAAAGATTGCCATTATTTTTATTCTCTCATTGCATTTTGGCAGTTATTTAATGTCTATTTGTCCAGTATTTATTTATGACAATTGATTATAGTAAATGTTTTGCCAATCNATTTTGGCAGTTATTTAATGTCTATTTGTCCAGTATTTATTTATGACAATTGATTATAGTAAATGTTTTGCCAATCATTTTCACTGTTTATCAGAGCTTACATAGGACGTTATTTACGTATTTAATTTTATTTAATCTTTGTCAATATTTTACCATTTGGGTTTTCTTCGTAACTTTTATTTCAATTTAGTTTTGCTCTGTGCTTTGAAAGCTGTTTTTAATCCAGTATCGCCTGCAGACAGGTGTTTCATGATAGATTGTTTCTGTAGTTGTCGCCGTCTGAGGCACCCCTTCCATTCACTTCTCCACCAGCCTGCAATTCTGCATTTTTCTTGTGCAGTCAGCACATGATTTCACATAAAAAATGGTCTTAGGTTCATGTGTTACGTACCCTTACCTCCAACACTTCAGCACAATTGACCTCTTCTGTACAGCCTGAGACACCTATCAAAATTCTAAGCTTTTCGTCCGGGTTTTGTATTTACCTTCTGTGTGCTCCAAAAGTTTTTCCTTTGCACTTTCTGTCCAGCCACAGTCAAGATGGCGCAATACCTGGCTCTGATGACTGTGTTCTTCGGGACTTGAGTTTCCGTTCTTCAAGTTATAGTTTCATTACTGTTGTAGCAATGCAGACAGATCTCAATAATTTTTTTACTTTTTTAATTTATTTTTTGTGGTGTGCGCTTGTTGGTGTTGTTTGGCTGTTACACCAACATGCAAATTTGATATATTCNTTTTAATTTATTTTTTGTGGTGTGCGCTTGTTGGTGTTGTTTGGCTGTTACACCAACATGCAAATTTGATATATTTTGTCTTTCCTCCTTGGTGAGTAATGCTAAACAGTTACTTTGTTCTCCGTTACCCACCAAGTATTTATTGCTTTATTAACTTTTGCGGACCACTTTTTTTTTTCTTTAACCAGTGTTCACGTTCCTGGACCAAGCCCTTTGAATACCGTATGGTTTGCGGGTCCCAGCCTGTGTACATTGGCCGGCGTATTCCTGAAGTGTGGGTACACACAGCGTTTTAAGAGTTCTCCTTACTGGTGGCAGTCTCCAGGGGAATGTGCGCGAAACCACCTCCGCATCCCTGGCTCTCAACTGCGACATGCTAGCCATCAGGACAGCTAAGTGACAACAGGACTTCTCTAAAAATAATTGGTTTTTGAAAGTTAAATTAATTTTTTTTATCATGCATATGTGAATGTTTATTATCTATTTTCAATTTGCTCACAGTCAGTTTGACTTCTTGTGTTCTGTAATTGCATTGAGTAATACTTCCTTTGTTTAATTTATTATTATCAGCATGTTAGGGATGCATCCCAGGGGTCTCCTTTTCGTACTTGTAAGTTATAAGACAGATAAATTCATATAATTTCTATTTTGGTAAAAGGCTTGTCAATTTTGTCTCATGAAAGACACTTTTAATTCTTGCACATTTAAAATGGTGAGAAATTATTGTGTTTTAATCTTATTGAAGCATTTTCTTGATTATTATTATGTCATTTTAACAATTTTTATGACAAGTTTCGTGTCCTAATATCTTATAGAACTAATCTTTATCATATTCATTTCTCTCTATTGCAGTTATATTATTTTGAATGATGATGAAAATATTTATTTTTTTGAAGACAGTTATTTCTTTGTTTTTTCCTGAGAAAAGATAATGAATTTAAAGAAAAGATTTAGTAACACATCCACACGTCACANAGTTATTTCTTTGTTTTTTCCTGAGAAAAGATAATGAATTTAAAGAAAAGATTTAGTAACACATCCACACGTCACATCTTTTTATTTATAGACAATTACGTCTTCCTCTGGCTCTATATGTTGTTTAATCATACAAGTAAGCCTTGTATTTACATATATTATTTAATTTTCTCTTTTGTGCCATGTACAATCACCCAGCATGTTTGATTATTTGTGTATATTGCTTCCTTTTCGTTCCATTTTTGTCTGGGTACTTTGGTAATTTTTAATTTGTTTGTGCCACTTTGTTAACTATGGTTTTTGTGGCATTTTGTTNTTTTTGTCTGGGTACTTTGGTAATTTTTAATTTGTTTGTGCCACTTTGTTAACTATGGTTTTTGTGGCATTTTGTGTATGTCGTTTGTACCAAGGACTCGAGGTATTTCTGTGTTTGTTGGAAGTCGTCATTATATTTANACATATTCTACCATGTTTATATTGAAATAATATTGTTCAACCTTAATGTTAAATAAATCCCCTTTATATAGTGTTCATTACATAACTCTTACCAATAACTTGCTACACCCCTATAGTCCTGTCAGCACTTCCTTCGATGGCTGCAGTGCCGAGAAACCCCTGCCCCGATGATCATATCATTCATCACATCAGCAACTTCCTCCGCGGCTTGACGGCTGGCGTTTACAAAACAATCGTGCGGAGATTCCCCCACACCCATTTTAAACTTAAGTTTACTGTTCTAGTATTAAGTTCCCAATATGCTCATGCACTTCCCACAATCCATTGCCATACGGACACAAGACTGAGTGAATTGCGTTGGGTTCACGCAGTTCTGCGATTCATGGACTTAGCCCACTACCCGGGACTTTCGGATGTGCTGAATTGTGCGCCAGTCCTCAAGTGGATATGCAGACTGCTAAACCTGACTTGAGATGGAAGCTGGAGTGAGATGTGAAGGGTACTTTACGAAATGGGAATTATGCTGATGCTGACCCGTTTCTGCTCGCATCTGCCCCAGTAGAGTGTAGCCTTACCCAGGAGACCAAACCTTACGTTTCGCGTGAGACGCGGAGCAATCTTTGGGCCTCTGGCGAAGTGGTGACCCAACCAGAGTGACCTGTCTTCTGTGGTCTACTGTCCTTGAAACAGTTTCAGGCAATCTCGTGATGTTTCGGACTTTTGCTGTGGGGTTCTTCTATGCTACACAGTGCGGAAGTGTACCACGAGGGCACTTTCTGTTTGACCTCCGTGGTGTAAGTCGGCAAGTGCAGATTTCCCCAACCCCATATGCTACCCCTTTGTGTGGAAGTAGTACTGTAATTAGTAATTATTTGTAAGTTCCTTTCCTCTCTACTACTGTCTTATATTTAGCATAATNCAGTCCTGAAGTGGATATGCAGACTGCTAAACCTGACTTGAGATGGAAGCTGGAGTGAGATGTGAAGGGTACTTTACGAAATGGGAATTATGCTGATGCTGACCCGTTTCTGCTCGCATCTGCCCCAGTAGAGTGTAGCCTTACCCAGGAGACCAAACCTTACGTTTCGCGTGAGACGCGGAGCAATCTTTGGGCCTCTGGCGAAGTGGTGACCCAACCAGAGTGACCTGTCTTCTGTGGTCTACTGTCCTTGAAACAGTTTCAGGCAATCTCGTAATGTTTCGGACTTTTGCTGTGGGGTTCTTCTATGCTACACAGTGCGGAAGTGTACCACGAGGGCACTTTCTGTTTGACCTCCGTGGTGTAAGTCGGCAAGTGCAGATTTCCCCAACCCCATATGCTACCCCTTTGTGTGGAAGTAGTACTGTAATTAGTAATTATTTGTAAGTTCCTTTCCTCTCTACTACTGTCTTATATTTAGCATAATCAGTGTCATTGTGTTTCACGAGTACTGTGTGTTCATGTCCCTCATCCTTAATAATATTTTATTAATCATAAGTTTTACCCATGCACACAGCTAACAGCAATAAATTATTTTCAGAGAAAATATTTGTATGCAAATAGTTACTTGTATAACCGCCCCCATTTGTAGACATTGCCTAAGAAATGGATTTTTAACAGTAACATAAGTTAGCATAAAGATGTAATCGCCAGAAAGTATAATCAACGACGACCATCCATAAATAAATGAATTTTAACGCACGTCTCAACACAAAAGCTTCCAAGATCGGACACACCCACGAATATAATAAAACAAGGATTAAATTCACAAGTAAATTTTACACATAACTCTACTCTCCATAAACTATTGGGAAGCTATTTAAGGTGAAATTTTAAATAAGATGTTTAGACAAGTTATGAATGCATTCTGTTAATAAATTCCCTTATAAGTTAACGGTACTGCACATTCATGTTCAGCAGTGACATCACACAAAGTCCCTCCAGAGGGCGGCGCAAGCAATGTCCACGATATAAAAAAGCAGCAGGACACCCTGACGTTACACACAGCAAAGGCGCGCACTTACATTACACTGCATCAGCACTACCGTTTAACGTAGCTCGCGAGTCGTACACAGGTAACCAGCGGTTTCCATATTTTACATACACCACTTACACTGCACCCTGCAGGTAACAGAAAAACTTACACAACAACTTTATTCTAAAAGTTTATGACTGCTCAAAAAAAAATTTAAACTTAAACAAATTAAGATTATTAATAGAAGTCCTCCAAAATCGAAGGTTTGTAAATTATAATGTATGATGCAAAAAAAAAAAAAAAAAAAAAAATTAAATATACATATATATATATATATATATTTTAATGCTAGCAACAATATATATATTTAGGAGGAAAAAACTACTACTTTAACACAATCTATGAATTAAACTATGAAATGTTTACGTCAATTTTATGACATAGAGATGTCTCACTTATATTAATTTATAGCAACATGGCCACACATCATGATGTAGTTATAACATTTTTCACATTGAATTTTAAGAATTTCATTCTTGTAGAGAAAAAGAAACTTTGTTGTAAAATTTAGAGAATTTTATACACAAATTATTATTATTATTATTAGAGAAACATTTTGTTGTAAAATACGTTATTTGTTACATTCAACATTTGTTTGGTTATCTTTAGATACTAGTGCATATTAGAATACATTTAATAATATTAGGTTACTTGAAGTATCCTTTCCATTATCCTCTTACATATTGAAACATAGATGAAAAGCAGCTGCACCTTTGTTTTCTTTTCATATTTAATGGACTACTTACATAATTAATTATATAAATGCTATGTTTCAATACCATCCCCTCTCTATCCTACCACCGTGATGTCACATATCACTAAAATGTAACATTATTACATCACTGCTTTTATATTGTACTAACATGCATCTCATTTTCAACTTAAACAAAACAATTAATGCACCAGGGAAGCAGTTAGCTTACCAAATTTGAATTCGGTCAGTTTAAAATACTAAGTTTTCTCTTTTCATTATGATTAATAATATATTGTTTTTTCACTCCTCACAAGAACTAAAGTATCGAACGATTCACGCCACATAGTGCTTACAGACTCGCAACCTCAAGAAAGGCCGAGGCATTCACGAACCGCCCGCGGGGCGTCTGCGTGGAAAACAACTTTGCACACTCCAGCGGAAATGAAGTTCACGGCCCGCGAGGACACTGGAAACACACAGCACAGTGTTTGTTCAGCCCACCTCGCCCGAGGACTGCACGAAAGCAATTGGCAGTTCCTTATACTTAGCTTCTCTGTCTACTATAACTCCTTTCACAGAATTTTCCTACCGTAGCGAATAGGACTTCAACCCGATTCATATTCCTACGGCCAAAAGATAAACCCAGCAACTCCCAATCATCTACATAAGCCACACAAACTAGGGCAAGATGAGGCCATCTCGCTAGTGAACACGGGGGGAGATGTTACGAGTTGTGATCAGGCCTTAGCTGAGTGGCCTGCCTGATCACACCTTCACTTATTTATACAGGACACAAGCCGTGATTGCTGAAATTAGTCATGAAATCGCAAACCACAGAAACCCCCTCCACCGGCCAGTAAACAGGGACAACGCAGCCGATATAGGGCAGTGTAGCCCGTGGGTGGTGTCTTTTGTCGTCAGGCCATTGGAACGAGAAGACCGCTGAAGATGGGCGTGTCCAGGCGTCGACTTCCGCAAACTTTATTAGCCTCTGGAATCATGAACAAGGTGGGGAATCTCCAATCGGACTTTATACTCAGAATGCGGCTGGTTCAATCTTTATAATTTAATATAAATTAATATTTCAGTATATTTGTATAGCTTCCCCGTGCATATTCTACCATGTTTGTATTGAAATAATNTTTAATATAAATTAATATTTCAGTATATTTGTATAGCTTCCCCGTGCATATTCTACCATGTTTGTATTGAAATAATATTGTACAACCTTAATGTTAAATAGACCCTTTTTATATATAGTGTTCATTAAATAACCCTTACCAATAACTTGCTACCCTATCCCCTTATAGCCCCGTTAAGGTATGATGAAAGAATCATATCATAACAATTGGCACAAGTGCCAGCCAACGGCTACATTGAAGAACCGGTTGAACTGATAACTGATTGTCCCATCCCTTGAAGGTACACCTTCGTTGGAAGCAGCATTGCACAAAAGAAGCCATAATCCGTGCCATGCAGTGAATTGCCAATTAAATGTTTGTTGAGTTCAGGTAATTTTCCAGTGCTAGGACCAAGGAACGCACGCCTTGTTGCACTAGTGGATTGTAGCAGTCCCTTCTTCATTAGTCTCTACCACACACGCCTCTAATTCACTAAAAATCTACATCTGACAGCCCTGCTTTGTACGCTAAACTTGCTACTTTGACATCAAGCTTAACCGGCTCCCCGAAAACAGTGTACAAACACCGAGTTTACAAAACTTTGTACTAATGGCTTTACTCTAATGCAATAGTCAATAAGAGTCGATTGCATAAGGTCAATTTTTTGCTTTTGATGGTGAAGGCTTCTTTTTCCACATTATTTCTTCCAGGCATGGCCAAGATTAAAGTGCAGGCATTATGCAATGGCAGGGAAGGTTCAACTATTTTCCTCCCCTCCCCCTCACTCAAGATGATATGGGACTAGTGGTAATGAATAGGAAGCTCAAAACTGAAACCAATACTTGCATGCAGCTTTATTCAACCCCTTCTATCAGATACAGCGTGTTCTGTAGATCAAATATAACATCTGACAATTATAATTAGACAATTTCATAGTGTTAAAAACATCTGCCATACCAGACAGCATGTACAATGATATACACACAGTTGTACAGCAGAGGGAAATTGAACATAAAGTACATAGTTGTTTAATCACTTAAGAAATATAATGAAGTAAATAAATATTGCCTTTGTAAACTTTGCACATAAAATTAGCTACAAATAGATCACAAGCAATGTTCCTTTTGTACTAGAAAATAACATTCACCTCATACAGAGAAATGTCACAAGAAAGAGGAAAATATGTTCAAGCCCAAAAAAAAAAAAAAAAAAAAAAAAAAAANATTTCACTCACATACAATCAGTTTGAAACATATCAGAACAGAAAAACAGAGTTCTGAACTCTGGACATATTTCACTTCATTTAAACAGTATTTCCTTAAGACAAATAGTATGTACATGTACTTACAATGGAAAATGACATTAATACCTAATAATTTTTTAGATAATTACAATGATAATTTACGATGCAACACAACATACATCACTTAAAACTTGTAACCATTAACAATAATGTTTCATTTTACAAATATTTTCTTGCAATATAACATTTTTATTCACCACCATTTAATAAAAAAATCATTAATTGTTTGATGCCTGTGTGTTGATGAGTTAATATAATGAATTACATAAAAACCAGTTTTAGTTACATCAGACACAATAATTACCTAATTATTATTGACACGTGTCAGTGAACTGATCCCACTTTTACCAGGTTTAAGACATTGTTATAGAGTGTATTTTGTCCCTACAACTGAAAGTGAAACACACTTGCATGGCTGAGTGAAAGTTAAAATACACACTAATGTCACAACATGAGGTCACAGTTTGCTAACTGATCATTAATAAGACACTTAGGGCCAATTTCACCAACAAAAATTAAGTTAACTTCTAAAAAAGAATAACAAAACTCTTAAACTTAAGACATCCTTATGTTCTATTGTTATCTTGAGTTTAAATTAATCAAGATTAGTTAACCTTGACTTTTATATGTTTTGTTTAATTGGGGCAAAAATATCCAATCAGCAATCAAATAATACCAAATAAAAAGTAAAAAAAAAAATCAGGGTAAACTATGAAAATTTCCTTTTTTCTTGTTTCATGATTCTTTATGCTTTAAGTGTAGCTTGGTTGATTTCCAACTAAACTCATAAGGTTCCAGCACCCTCTTATTACAGCAGACATTTCGCAGTTTATACAAATGGAACTATTGATTCAAGATAATGTTACATTAGATTCTTTACACGCAAAACAATTATAAGTTATATTAATAACGAGAATATTGTGACTTAAGTACAACCTTTTAGGTTAAGTTAGCAACCTTGCACTTTAAAAGGCAGTATTCGAATTGGCACTAGTTTGATAAAAGGTCACATGACCCAAATTAATAGACAGAAATTATGTATCTGGTATCCTAGAATTTAGTTTTTAAGTATGTAACAAAGTTTACTAAAACACTAAATTACCAAATCAAAACCATTGCTCAACAAGTGATTATCGATGACACCCAAATTGAAAGCTACTAAATACTAAAATACTATATGGGCAGTTCAAACACAGCCTAAGAATAACACTGTTAAGGTCAGGTTGGGCACACAATATAGTTATCTGACTGTGGGTCTTTTGGTGGCAAACACTTGGCATCTAGCTTTATATAAGTTTTGTTTGAAGTCCACTCTTGTTTTTATTTCTAATGGTAGTGATGATAACTTCCATCACATTGCAATCACTTTTTCAAATTCGAAAGGGAAGGAACTTTTTCAAGAATATGATAGTATTTTCAGTAATATATTTGGTTTTTTTTAAACAGCTAATTCATGAATTTTTAATTTCCTACTGACTTGTTGCCCAAGACTCGTCTCATACATACATCTTCCCATCCATTCCCCATTATGGGGGTTAGTTTAGCAGGCTTACAAAATACAGTTTTTAGAAAATAATATAAATAAATTGTGCGCTACTAGGTGCTTGGAATTTTCTGTGAGTGGCCATTATTATTGACAATTTATGTTATCTGATAATCACACGTATAAAGGACACCACAATTTCTTTTGGTTACATTATCTCTACAGTCACGGAAGTGTTTGAGTAGTTTTCACAATCATAGTGTAGAATACATTTTATGTAGAATTTAATATTTTATGACATTACTGAACAATCTCCCTTATGAAAATTTTGTAAATATCAGTTAGCAACTTAGTTGCACGGTTAAACTGTATGAAGGAAAATGTTTTTTTTCCCCAGTTGAGATTGTGAATTATTTGAAATAATTGCATTTATTTTGTACATAATGAAACTTGAATAGAAAATTTAACCAACTTTGTTACTATTATTTTCAAATATTATGTAATACATAACCCATTACATTTTATTTTCCTATTTGAACAAAATTAAGGGCACTGAAGTGGTCCAAATTGAGCAGTTAATATTTAATTTCGCTAATGATACATAGTGGAACATACCCAGTACGTTTACTTGAGATTGCAACACTAATAATAAAGATTAAAATGCTTAAAGTTCATTGGTGAAACTGGCCCTTAAACTTACACATACATGCATTAATGCATAATATACACACACATTCTCTCTCTCTCTCTCTCTCTCTCTCTCTCTCTCTCTCTCTCTCTCTCTCTCTCT
>NQII01000568.1:1175342-1222036 GCA_002778355.1 Clitarchus hookeri
AAATGAATTTTACGCTTAGCAGTAGGGATGGGAATTGAGCGCTAAAATATTGATATATAAAGCACCAATAAATCTACTGCAACTAATATTTTACATGAATATATAGAGTAAAAACTATTAATATTCATTATATATAATTTATATTTAAGTGCCGGGGAACAAGATGATAATACATTGAGTAATTTGTAAGCAGTTCCATGTGATTTGCTATTGGAACAGATTGTATCTATATTTTCATTTTGCTGTAAATATTTCTTGTTCCGGTAAATTGTACGTAGTTTGCTTACTACACATCTTTTACATAGAGCTTAAAATGCAGTTAATTTTCACTTTACATCTGTAATTGGGGTTGGAAAACACACAAAAGTATATAATATTTATTTTGTTAGTAAATAACTATGTTTGTAGGCAATCTTAAAATGTTTTCCAAATGTGTACCAGCATGTATAGTGGTTATACATACTTTTCAAATATCAGTACAGTAAGAAACTGAACATTAACATTTTTTTTACTTTATGGGAAGAAAGAATGAGTTGAAGAGTCCATTTTTAATGGGACAGAAAATTATATCATGTAGGGTGCAATGGGACAAAATATTAGATAATGTATTTGTGATCCCGACCTGTAAAGTGATCAGCACATTACACGGTTACCATTCGACCAAGCCAAGCGTGCATCCAGAAAATATGTGAACTACACAAAGTCGTGCAGTTATCTTATCTCTCATCCCTCCTCGAGGATAAGGTAATGTGTTCAGCTGCAGATGTTGCAGTGACCATAGTTGTGATGCAGTGTTGACAAATTTGTGTTGCTGTGTTGATTCAGTATGGACTGGTATCTGTAGAAGTTGCTTAAATTCATGTAGACAGGTGTGCATGAGCTTGCGCAGATAGATAACAGTACTGAATTTCCCATACTTGCAGTTGTTTTCCTCCTCTCAACAGCTGCACTACACTTCAGTCTCACCCCTCCCTGGCTGCTCACTTGGCTTGCTCAGGTATTACACTCTACATTCCTAATGAAGAATTTATGTTCATAACTGTGAACATACTGAAACCTCTAGGTGGTATCTCGACTATCATCGCCGAATAGATTGATGTTCCCCCCTGGACCCATAATTCTGTGCTAGAAAACTGTTCATACTACAGGCTATAATCAGTACAAATAATTAAATTTTAATATTACGCATGTAGAGTTTCATTGCTGCGTACTTTAAAATAAACATCAGTTATTGAAGCAAGAAAATTGTTTTTATCTGGGCATAAATTTTTATGCAAAGACTGAAGAAAACCAATTCATTACTGTATTTTATTCCTATTGTCATAACTATATAACTTTACACAAACTAGATCCACAAAATTGTCAAGAGCTTTGGACATGGAATAATTTTAGCGATAATAAAAAAAAGTATATAAACATGCAATAACAACAGCCTTCCTCAATCTATATTTAAATTTATTTGCATTTAATTTGTGTGTCAAATACATTTATATTTGTTAGAACTGCATCTAAATTTTAGAGGGTTAAAATAACATTGGCAGTCACTACTGCGATAACATTTTACAGATTATGAAAAAATTTATACTTCTTAATATAGTCTCTAACATAGAGAGATTAAACCAAATACACTAGAGACCCCGTATCTCTAGTGTATTTGATTAAACATGTCTTCTATTAACACATAACATACAATTGTTTGAAACTGTCAACAAAATTTGTAGCTTAAGGCAAAAAGTACGTACGTTAAAATTAACGACTAAAAAAAAACACACTTTGAAAGCATAAACACAGATAAAATAAAATGTCCTCACTCCTTCCCAAAATTTATGTGCAACATATTTCCAGAAAATATTCCTTTTTCTGAAACCATTTTGTATCATTCAACAAGGACAAGCAACTGAGAAAGGTGAGCTTGCATCTGTTTAAATTACATTTTTCCTCTGGCGACACTGGCGATTAACAAAAATGTACTTCACTTCAGGTTTTTTTAAACAGATATAAAATAGTAGTTAAAATTATTGCATAAATAATATCTAATTATCTGTCACGAAATACATCGATTAAAAATCATGCATATTGCAACAAAATATCAATAATGACCAAAAATATGCAGCAAGAAAGAGGAGAAGAGAAATATGTTGTCAGGGGGAGTGGTAGAACATATGCTGAATATTTTCATCAGTTACCAACAAAACAATTGTTTAGCTTTTGGTAAGCAGTTTGTTTTCTAGTTCAGCCAGTCACTAATAGACTGGTCTATGCAATTTTCAATCCACATTTGGTCATTTACAATTCAGTCCATGTCCGAAACTTCACCGTAAATGCTTCTTAATCAGAGTTAAGTCCAGTCCAAAATTTTACTCTAAAAGGACTACTTGTCAGCATCCATGAGTATAATTGCATTCAAAAATACAGGGTGCCTATGATGTAAGTGTATATCAGTGCAGGAAATGATGCTGTACAGTAAAATTTTAGTTATATTGATAATGTGATAATTTATCTCATCATATTCAGTTGTTATAACACAGTTCTACTATATACATACAGTTCATTCCAATACCAAGAGAAGTGGCAATTGCAAAAGAGTTCTGAATGTCACTAATGCTCAACATTATTCTCACCAAGCATAATGAAATATGTGCTGATGCCAGCACTTATTGAGCTGACATTTATTTATGTACATAATTACTTTACAGTGACTTATTTCACAGAGATATTGAAACTTTTCACCATATTATAGGCCTATTTTTTCATTGCAAAGCATTTGCGCTGGAAAATATATTGATATAGATTGGTACACACCAATACAAAGAAGAGGATTTTTAATTTTTCCTGGCAAGACGTTTTACTGGTTAAGGAGATTTTATTAGAGAGTCCCGTGAAAAATGTCTTAAGTGAGTTTTACAGTATTTACTTTCTTTATCAACAGCTTATCAAAGTATTTGAGTTTAGTAGTAGGTTTATGTTTTTTTAATGCATGACAAGACTGCTTTGTAATACAAAGTACAGTTTTCTGCTTGCATACATATTTTGAAGTCTCATATTTTTATACATGTTGACAATGCCAAAACACAAAATGTCCAATCACAGAAAAAACAATTTAAGGATTGGGAAAGAACGCTATCTTAGTGACAATTTGGCAAAGTTCACACAGATGTCCTGAGATGAACGATATGAATGAGCAACGAGAATTTCTGATCATGGAAAATACTGTAGTATTAAGTCTGAAAAGCTACACTTCTTCCCACTGCGAGCAACTGTAATCTCAGAATGTCTGTATTCAACACTTATTCTTCCACATTACTTGCACAATTACCAGACAAACCACAAGGCAACTTCTTAACAGTTTAGGCCGAATCAAAATAATAATTTTTAAAAAATTATGTTCATATCAGATAGTAAACTATAACTTAGCACAATTTTTTACTTTAGTTTCCTCAAAAATACACACAGCAATAAAGCATGCAAATATACTAATCAAATATGTATAAACACTGAACAATATTTTGATTAAATTATAATTTCCCCCAAAACTTAATACTGCCTCCAAACAAACTCCCTCAAAATTGACCTTAATTCTAAAATATGACCATGTGCACCACTCACATTCACAAGATACAACTTTACCTATGCAAACAAACAAAATCAAAAAAGCTCGGTAAAGAAAAATTTCACAAAATCAAATATATTTACAAATTGTAATTTTTTTTTGCTTGGTTTCTTATTTTTAAAATCTAGTATTTAAATGTGTATTGAGTAGGTACACATGATACGCTGCCAGATTCTATATTTCTTAAACATAAAACTTAAAACACATACATGCATGTCCAAGAGTATGTGTGCATATGTGTATACGTGCCTACATATTATTTACACAAAAAATGCTCTTTAAGGGTATGACTAAGCGAAAAGGGCAGGAAAGGAACAGTCAAAGTTTAATACTCCCACACAGATATTTAACATTTAAATTCTTACATCAAAATCAAACGTACCAGCATAGTCAACTAATAGTCTCTGATTATCTGGAACCATTACAGATTCAACCCTATCCACACCCTTCAAAAACACATCCTGACCATCTCTGGGCATCATATTGTAAGTATAAAATACAGTAACTACAGTTAAATACCACAGTACAATATAACAAAAATACCTTCTGTTCTGAACAATACACATTCAAAAGCAACATATTATGCAATATTAAAGCTTATGAGTAAAACAATAGTACAAGAGAAAAACAAGTAAGATTCAATGCAACAAACTTTTTCTCCATTTACACACACTTACTTTAAGTACCATAAAAAATTATAATACTTCTGACATAAATAAAAAAACAGTAAAAAAAAAAAAAACAATAACGTATGAATATATATATATGTTTAACTACCTCTATCTCCACTTCCACTTGATTTTAAAGAGTTAATATTTCATGAAATAATAAANACAATAACGTATGAATATATATATATATGTTTAACTACCTCTATCTCCACTTCCACTTGATTTTAAAGAGTTAATATTTCATGAAATAATAAATCTTCCCACAGAAGTTTGACACTGATAAAATCTTCTTCATCTCTTGCTCGCCTACCCAAGACATATGTTTGGGAGCACCTCATTATTACCAACCTCCCTGAAATCAAAAAAATTATTAATTATTTTACTCTTGACTATCAACATCATTTCTTCTGCTAGAAAGTTATTTATATATGGTTTACATTCTCAACTAACATAAACATATGTTTACAAATTATATATGTACACTATACACACATTCATGGTTATGAGGGATCTGAATTTGGATCCTCTGGTTCTGCACTGCCTTTGTACAAGCACATTAAGAATCACACATGGAATAACAAGTTATTTGTCCATTTATCCAGTTTTAAAATAAATCTTCTACAAAAATACTATTTAACACACCAATAAACATTTCATCCCAGCCATTTTAGAAGTAAAAAAAAGTGAAAGATAAAAAAAGGATTTCTCATATTAATCTTGAACACAATAAACAAGTAATCATTTGTCAGAATCAAAGAGAAAATTTAACATTTTACCATTACAGTATGGACTATTAGTCGAAATATTGCAAATGTATGACGCATGATGTGTAACTGGCAATATCCTTTTTTGTTTCTCGACTTCAACTCAGCACGTGTGACGTCATGGTAACCACGTCTGAGGAATGAACCAGAGACAGATGCACCCAGAAGATGACTGATACATTTACGTTGCCTGTTATACACACATCAATCATTCGCCTATGCCTAACCAGCCGAACGAAGCCAGCCTGCCCTAAACAAGCGTCAGATACCAACCGCAACCACCGAACTACCCCGCTTCTATCCGTCGCCAAGAGAGCGCAGCAAGGGATGACGCTGCCCACAAAGGGGGAAGCAAGCTGGACAAAGATGTCCGTGTCAAGAGAGCGCAGCATGGGATGACGTTGCTCACAAAGAGGGGAGCCAGCCGGACGAAGATGTCTAAAGTACTGAAGAAAACTGAAGGGAGGCTGTTGACCGTATTTAAGGCCAGATGAACCCCACAACGACAGTTGTCACCGAGTTGTCATCACACTGTCTACCACTGCCTTGAAAACTCAGCAGCTCGCCCTACCACTGCCATGCTAGGGCTCTCTGCTTGATGTCTCTTCAAAATGTAAATCANGATTTACTACCAGCTAAGTTTGCTTCAACCCTCGCTACACTCTCTCCACTTGGGAGTGGTTACCCAGTCCATTCAGGACTCCACTAGACAACAGTAGGGTTAGAGTCGTTCTCACAACTACTTTATTAGTTGCTCTAGATTTGCTCTTTGCCTAACAGGTCCCCTTCACATGTTTGTTACATAACTTCTCCCGGGTGCTTGGTAATCACGAAAGCCTACGTGTTAGTACGGATCACCGTGTTTATTCTACTCAGAATAAATATGTTCAAGTCTACGCACTGCATTCTGATTCCAAGGCGGATTTGTACCATTCTATTACAGTACACTCCCTTTCTCCCGTGCTTCAATTAACCGGTTTTCGGCTTATTCATGTGGCTTTTTGGCTTTGTTCAAAGTCTACTGTAACTTCTGCAGTAAGGCGATGCTGTAACGTGTGTCGTTTAACAAGCAGCGGTACCATGTACGTATATCGTGCCGCGTGAGTTGACGTTTCTGTCTTTAAACTGTCAACCTGTCACAGAGACCTGCGTGAGTCATCCATTTCCTCCCGTTGAAGCACATATTTGATTGCATTCATCTCAGTTACCACCCCAACACCACGGTTTGCAAGTTTATCGATCGCTCAGGCACGGTTGTTGTTCACTGTTTGTAGTGTCGTTTTTACAACATGTCAACAAAGCATAAAAGGACAGTTTTAACTATTGCGGAAAAGTTAGAAATAATAAAAAAATCTGAGCATGGTGTGTTATAAACAAAAACATAAATTCCAATGCCAAACAAAAATTTTTTTAAGACTTTTTTTAAGAAAGGCACGGTTTAATTTTTCTTACATTTTTTTTCATATCGAGGGTTTAATTTTTTTTTTACAAAAAAACTAACATTTCAGAATTTTTAAACTTTTGTGTGTATGTGTGTAAGTCAGTAAAATTTAAATAAGCTTCTAGTAATTAAAGATTTGTAGAAATCTAAGATGTTTCAACACAGCCTATTGAGACTGAATGAGAAAGCAGCCTTGATAGAGGTGATTGCTTACATTTTTGTAAAATTCATTATGGTTGTCACAATATTTGAAATGAATGAATTTAGACTTTTTAAAAATGTGTTTTCCTTGTTTTAGCAAAATTTTAGGTTAGATTCTGCATTTGTATTGTAAGGGTTTTTTTTTATTGGGGAGTGTACCGTATTGTCTAAATGCCAGGTTGACTCATTTAAAGTCCTGTTATTGTCTTTACTGCATTGCATTCTAAGCTTTCAACTCACTCTGCCATCTCAAGGATGGGTCTGTGTGCACGTTGAGGAAGCGACACACACACACTACGCACCGCTTATCACTCCATGCCGCCCGCCTAGCGCCGGTGCAGGCTATAAGCTGTGTATACTTGATGTGCTGTGAATTACACTACACTCAGTGCAACATAAATATCAGTTAAAGTAATGTGTACTGTACTACGTACAGTACATTACGAGGGGGAACCCAAAAGTAATGGGAATTGGGCTGTGGTGGGGAGGGAGAGTGGGGAAACCCATTGTTCGACCAGGTGTACGTTAGGGACACGTCTCCTGAGTTAGTGTGTGAAGTTCTGTCGCTGTGAGTGCATCGGTTTGCCCGTGGGAATTTTTTTTAGAGAAACAACTTTTTCCATTTCGCCGAAAACGTGATGGCCGATTGTCGAGAGCAACGTGCGGCTGTGAAATTTTGTTTCCTGTTGGGGAAATCGGCTGCGGAAACTATTGTAATGCTTAAGACTGCTTATGGGAATGCTGCCCTAAGTAAAACCAGAGTCTATGAGTGGTTTTCACGTTTTATAAATGGAGAAATGTCAATTGAAGACCAACCCCGTTCACGATGCCCCTCAACGTCAAGAAGTAACGAAAACATTGACAAAATTAATGCTCTTGTTCGTGAAGACCATCGCCGAACCATTGATCAATTTTGTGAGAAGTCTGGAATATCATGGAGTTCAATTCAGAGGATTTTATCAGAATATTTGCACATGAGAAGAGTTGCAACCAAATTTGTCCCTCGCCTTCCCACAGGCGAGCAAAGGGAGCGTCGACTTCAGGCATGTTTTGAGCTTCAAAATCAGCTCAAAGAGGACCCTGAATTTTTTTCCAAGGTGATTACTGGTGATGAATCGTGGTGCTATGGATACGACCCCGAAACAAAGCAGCAATCAAGCCAGTGGAAGACACCTGGCTCTCCTCGTCCCAAAAAAGCTCGCCAAGTGAAGTCAAACATCAAGACAATGCTCATTTGTTTCTTCGATTGCAGAGGTGTTGTGCACGAAGAGTTCGTTCCCCGGGTCAAACTGTCAACCAGAAGTTCTACTTGGAGGTTTTGAAAAGATTGAGGGAGAGTATCCGGAAGAAAAGGGCAGATCTTTGGCGCACAAGCGACTGGTTCTTCCATCATGACAATGCGCCGGCCCACACTGCTCTCTCCGTAAAGCAGTTTTTGACCAAAAACGGCATGACACCAATTGTCCACCCCCCCTACTCCCCGGATCTAGCCCCCTGTGATTTCTTTTTGTTCCCCAGATTCAAAAGGGACATGAAAGGAAAGCGTTTTGCCACTGTGGAGGAGGTAAAACAAAATTCGCTGGAAGGCCTAAAGAACATCCCGATAAGTAAATTTAAAAAATGTTTTGAACAATGAAAGGATTGTTTGCAGAGGTGCGTTGTGGTCAAGGGAGAATACTTTGAAGGTGATCAAAATTTGGTGTAAAAATATTAAGAAATAAAGAAGTTATGATGAAATTCCAGTTTTTTTTGGGTCCCCCTCGTACAGTGCTTCGAATCCTGCACATACAGTATGTGATTTGCGTTTGCTTTGAAATGTATATTAGGTACACAATTTTTGGAGCCAATATCACTGATCCATTAATAGTAAAAATTTGTAAGTTCCATTATCTGGGTTTTTAAAATACAAATGTGCTTATTCGTGTTTTCTCTGGTCCTGATTAACCCGGGAGTTTACTGAACCTTATAAATGCCATCACTAGTAGTAAAATGTATGTTCTGGTGCACCTGGCGTCCTGGTGGGGAGCAAGGGACAAGCCGGTGGTCATCTTAGATGATGTCACGCAGCAATCTCCTGCTCTGTCACTCCTTGCCAAAAGTGGCCATTTTACCTTTTTCCTCAAAAATTTCCAAAGAAATTTTCCTTACCGAAATTCATAAGAGTCACTCAGTTCGAAAAGAGCAAGACCCCACAATGTGGGTAAGTGACTACATTTTGGGAGAAGGGTTCTTGAGGGTTTGAGGGGTTACCATGACATTCACGCTCTGTCATTCCTCTTTGGTTTTTTTATATTCCTTATGGTCTTCTTTCGCATGGCGTCTTGGCGGAGATGAGTCTTATGCTCTGTCATTCCACCAGTGCGACACGGAGTGAAGCCTGCCCACGCACGCTAGCCTAGAGTCGTCGCACCGCTTGTGCGCCAAGTACGTCCTAAGCCCACCTATAAGCATTGTTGGCTGTAATATTTCTGAACCGTTTAAGATACAGCTACTAAATTCATAACACAGACATCACCCCCGACAAAGAAAAGGGCCGCTGGGTCAAGTACGCCCTAAGCCTAATTACAAGTACAGTTGGCTGTAATTTTGGAACCATTTAAGATACAGCTACCAAATTCATAACATCGACATAACCCCAGACAACGAAAAGGGATGCAGGGTCAAGTATGCCTTAAGCCATCTCATAAGTATAGTTGGATGTTATTTCCAAATTGTTTAAGACAGCCACCAAATTCATAACATAGTTACCATCCCCCACAACCAAAAGGACCGCAGGGTCAAGTAAGCACTAAACCCAATTATAAGCATAGTTAGTTGTAGTTTCTGAACCGTTAAAGATATAGTCACCAAATTCATAACATAAGCATTGCCCCCCGACGATGAACAGGGCCGCAAGGTCAACAACGCCCTAAGCCCAATTATAAGTAGTTGCCTGTCATTTCCCATCCACCAAAGCTATAGGCATAAAATTCATAACATAAACATAACTTCTTACAAATGAAAAGGACCACAGGGTCAAGTACACCTTAGGTCTTCGTATAAGCATAGTTGGCTGCCATTTCCCACCACCCACAGAAGCTAGTCACAAATTCATATCATAGGCCTCACCTCCGATGACAAACAGGGTGGTGGGGACAAGTACACCTTAAGCCCTCTTAAAAGCATAGTTGCTCGACGTTTCCCACCCACAGAAGCTACGACCACCAAATTCATACCACATTCATCACTTCCGACTGCAATCAAGGAGCTGAGGGCAAGTAGACCTTAAGCCCTGTTACAAGCATAGTTGGTCAGTATTTCCAAACCTTTGAAGTTCGAGAACATGTAACAACCATCCACGCATGTGAAGAAAATAAAGGTATGCATAAAGGCGCATCGCAAAGTTACAGTTGTATGTAGGAGTGTAGGGTCTGAAATAGCACACATATACACATCGGCCTGCATGCACTTGTCAATCACCAACCGCCGCCCTTGTCGTCTGCTACCGCAGGTGTATACCAACTCAGATCCCCCTCAGCGACAGCTAGCCTTCCTGCACCCATCGACATCCAGGCTGTATATATAAATGTGAAAATATGTACACAAACAAAAGTCAGCATGGGTAACATACAACAAACAACTATTTGCAAAAATCAAGATACAGTTAAACTCTAGTCCCGATTAACATGGTTAATTGGGACTAGAGAAAACACGAATAAGCAAGTTTGTATTAAAAAACCCGGATAATCAAATTTACACATTTCTTTTACTATTAAAGGAACAGTGATATTGGCTCCGAAACTCGTGATTAAAGCAAACACAAATCACACATTTAAAGTACTGTACTGTATGTAGTACAGTACAAGATACTTTATCTGATATAGGCTGGCAGACTCAGTTGCTATTCAGACTTTGAAGAGTGAACAGTGGCTACAAAGAACTTGCCCTACTTTGTCGATGGAAAACAGTCTGGAAAGTTATTAGTATCGCTACTACAAGAAGACCTTTTCTAAAATCTGCCATGCCCACATGGACTGGTTGTCCTCAAAATATGAAGCATGTTATCTTATCATGTGAAAAATGTAAATCATATTTTCAAAGGCATATTCCAACATGTAAATCTCTCCTTCCTTTCTAGTGTCAATCAGTATTTGCTGAGAATAAAGCATGCTCTGTTGTGCANGATGGGGAGATACCTGCAGAAGAAAAATTTGAATCATCAACATCATTAAAGATTTCGTACCCAACCATGACAACAATGACTGGATCAGTCACATCTCCTAGACATCCATGCAATCACTGTAACATGCCATTTCCATATGCCTGCATTGCGAAGAGGCATGTAAAGCATAAATGCAAGCTGAATCTGTGTCGCACAGGCTATCGATGTAATAAGTGTCAACTCGTACAGACAGTTTAAACATACATATGAAAAAGTGCCAAGACCTTGTTCCTCTACCTGCTAAGCTACAAACCTGTGACGATCGTGTGCCTGCTGTATAGAGTATTGGTACAACTACATCACCAACTTCCGACCTTCATGCGAACAACGTACACAATCCTTCACCAATGTGAAGGAAACAATGTTTCTATTGCGGTAAGATCTTTAGTAAAAGTAGCAACGAAATGCGGCATAAGACATGTAAGACACTGTGTGGTGGAGAGAGGTCAGGTTTATTGTTAAAGTGTTGTCATGATTTGAAGCTACAGTACCTATTATACACTTTTCAAGGTACTGGGGGAAAAAAAACGTAGGAAAGTGTAAAATCAGGGGTTATAATACAGTGGTTCCACTTTATATGTATCTGTGTGAAATTAAAAAAAACTTGCAGCAGCATGGTGATGTAGTAAACTAAATATATACAATACCTAGCTGAATTTAGGTTTACTGAATGCATAAAAAAGCTTAAATCACACAGACAAAATATGAAGATATGTGCATGTATATAGCATGTGAAATTGTCGAATCGTCATTGTTGTTATTTGAATTTCGAAGAGTGAACATTATCTCGAGCGAAAATGGAAAATACACCAGAAAGCCATTTGTACTGTTTCTGCAAGAAGTAATTTTCTAAAAGCTGCCATGCCCGTCGACATGAGACTGGTTGTTCTATGAACATGAAGCAATCTACTTTAACATGTGAACAGTGCAAGTCTCAATTTGGACGACATGATAACTTAAAAATACATCTTGAAACGTGTGATGGACAGTCTCCCGTGCCAACTAAGCAATGTTGTGTATTGTCTGCATCCAAAACATGTGAAGGTCAGGAACCTGCTGCATTGGATACTGGTGCACTGTCAGCATCGGCAACATCAGATCTGGCGTGAACATTGCAAACAATTTTCCAAGGCATCAAGATATACATGTTACTACTGCAGTAAAAGTTGCAGTACCTGTCAACATTAGTAAACTAGAAAATGTTTGAAGAAGATGAGAGGGGCTCTAATAACTTGCTGTTATAAGTGTGGTCGTAAATTCACATGTTATCAAGTAACAAACGCTGCAGACGAAGTGTGACGCAAAATACATCTCCAGCAGAAGTCGTATGACGACCATGCAAAAATTTGTACATATAAAGATCCTACACCTGCATGTGTTGCAAGCTTACTGAATGAGAATGGATTCATACTATAAGGATCTGCTTTCCTTGGTCTAATGAAAATGAATGTTGTATCTAATTTGTCAGGCATGACGCAACATATTTGTAAATATCTTAAATATATGAAGCAGAATATTGTAGATCAACTTGCATACAAGATGGAAAAAGAAGGCGCTGTAAAATATTATACATGGTTGGAATGTAAATATACTAGGGATGTAACATCGATTCCACGATACCCTCGATTCTTCAAGAATTGAGGGTATCGAGTATTGAAAGTCCAAGAATCAAAGCAACAAAAACCAATTACTACAAATACATGACCTACCACCTCTCAAAAATGGTTTAAAATGATTTTATTTATGCCAGTAAATGATACGGGTGTGCGAAACTTCGCATTTTTGAAGTTGAATCCAAGACTTTTTGTAGCTTCGACTTCATCTTAGAATAAAAAATTCTTGAAGTGAAAAGTTGAAGATTTTCACCAAGTGTTTTTTCCACCGAAACTAGTATCATTAATGGTGGTGTGCGGATATTTGAAAATTCGAATAGTTGCAAAAATTGCAAATAATGTACATTCCAGTTCCAGTGGTTGCAGAGCTGTACCGGCCTTCTGAAAGTTTTCCCATGNCTTATGCAAAAATTGCAAATAATGTACATTCCAGTTCCAGTGGTTGCAGAGCTGTACCGGCCTTCTGAAAGTTTTCCCATGCTGGGAAAGGAAAAACTCAATGGAAAAGAGGCTCAACTCACACTATTTTTCAAACAAAGTTTGTAGTTTTTATCCCAAGCTCCACCCTGCTGAGATAATCTACCAGCTTGACATTGAAGAGGGTCAGTCGCCTACCTAGCAGAGGGAGTGAATGGTTTTTACAGCCGAGCTTTCCTTTGTTTCTTTCTTTACGTCATATATTATGCAATGTTAACACTACGTATTTATTGCAAAAATTAACTAAAACTGGTTGCAAACTTGCACTATTAGGAAGTTACGGTAAACCGTGCGCACTGAATTTGTCTTATATGCGAGCGACATCTACAAATTGCAGGTATCGATTGCTGGTTGATATGGGACACGAGTTTCGACATACATAACCTAAACATCCACGTAAAAATAAGCTAATACACGATGAATGTTTAACTATTTTACTGAGATCTAACATGGTTTTTTAATATGGGTTTGGTTAAAACTATTTGTAACAAGCCAGTAAATTGTCTTAGTTTTTTGTTCGGAATGTGTTTGTTTTTAATTGTGTGTTGTGCTCACTCGTCGCCGGGACGTTAACAAACTCCAAACGTAGCAAATTTGTTATGTGAAAAAATATAATTAATTTACTTAGCTACTTTTCATTTTGTTATTGATAAAGGAATTAGCTTTGTTAGCATACAGATTCGGTATGTTGCATTCATAACTTGCCCGATGATAGTTTGCTGTGATAGCAGTTACACTATGTGATTCAAAGCTTGTGTTCATGGACATTAAAACTTCCACTGAAAGTTAATTCGAGTAAATTAGTGTCAATGTACACACATTTTACTACCAAAAATGCTATTCTTGCAAACTTTTTAATAATTTCACGTTTTGGTGAACATTTATCATGTCAAGTGAGGTTTGGAAATATTTTTGAATAAAATACGTGGACGAAACATATACGTGTATTTATATACATAAATATATACGTATATTTTCAATATTATCTCATATGCCTCTTTTGAATTTTTTCGAATTTCATGTGAATATACTCCCACTGCTTGTGTTATATTATTTGTTAGTAATAGGCCTACTACCAATGTAGGCCTAGTTTAAATAATAAAATTTCACACCCTCATATACAGTATTTAGTTCTGTAAAGTAATTGTCTGTAACTAAAAGAATCACGATTTTTAGAATCAAGAATCGAGAGTGGTATAGGCATCGAGATAGAGAAAAAAAGTGGATTCGTTACATCCCTAAAATATACCTAACCATAACCACATGACATGAAAATGAATATAATGAGAGAGCCTTCAAGGCCTTGAATGTGCCTCTGTATAACACGTATGAAATCGAAGACAGTGTTGAAGCTACAGTCGGTTCACGACTAGAAGAAACTTTTGAAAATCAACCTTTGGAAAAACACCCTAGCCGTTAGCTACATGCATATAACACTATAAACAGCGGCGAGCGTGGATACAATTATGCCGTTAGGTTGCCAGCACAAAGAGAGGAAATAGTTCCAAAGTTTTAACGTAACTGTTAATTTATTGTTTACGAATGGGTGTCGAAAAGACTTGTATCTTATTATGCCAATTATTAATAACGTATTTAGATTTCAACATTTCTTGCATAGTCACATGATCACGCTCAAGGTGAAAATAAATTTGTTTACTAACCTTCCTTGCTTGTGTTGTTGGCGAGGTGTGGTTGACACACGTGCCAGAGAATTTGTGCAACTATCTTGATTATCCTATATTAATTCATTTATTTGTCTTGTTTTACTAATATCTGCTTTTTATTATTTGGTTTTTAATAACATATGATTTTAATTTGTGCTCACTTTCTCGTTGTACTGATTCCTTTTGTTTCTGAAACCTGTATAAGAGATTACTCGTAGTGCGTTCTCACGTGTTTAATATTTTTAAATTTATTTCAGGTTTACTTAAAATTTTATTTACTGTATTTTACGTTTTATGTTGCGGTAGTTTTTGTGTGCAGTCATGAGTTCTAGCAAGGTAAAGAAAAGAGAAGTCACCACTCATCAACGTCAACAGGACATCATTAATCTCACTGAATCGTTGTATTCACTTATTAGGCGAGGGGAAATACCTTTCACCCGACGGGGAGGGACTAGGTGGGCCGATAAGATGGCAGCTACGACTAAAGCCAACCAATTGCTAAGTAACTCATCCCAGTCAGCCTACAGCTATTCCTCCGCTCAGGAAGAGGCACAAGCCGCCTGCCGACTACAGGGTCTTCACCCCTCAGTCACCCCTAGATATCTGTTTGAGCCACCCCAGAAGACCAGTGGGACTCCACACCCAGTTGTCCACCTTTGACTGGGACTGCCCGTGGGACTGGGCATCGCAGATGCTGTTCGTTGATCAACATCACATGCTGCCATCACCTGGAGCCAGACAGCCTCGGGACCCGCCAGTTCCAAACCAGCACCAGTCACCCCCGGATGGGGCCCGGAACACCTCTCACAGGCCACAGCAGCCAGCCATCAGAGTCCCAGTGGCGGCCTGCAGGTGGTAAGCCAACTTCAACATCAGTTCTAACTGCCTCCGACGCTTACATAGCTTGCCGTCGCCTGACCAAGCCAACTCTGTACACCGGCTCCTGAAAGGCAGGCAACCATCTTGTAAGACCTACCAGAATTCTCTGCCTGGACCTGCTTAAAAACCCCCATAGACTAGGTGATGTGCCAAGCACCTCGGCCATCATCCATCCTATATTATGTTACTGTATGCCAAATGGCACAAATATTTCCAATGACCAATTATAAACATCCTATTATATAACCGTAATTTCATATAGATAATAATTTTCAGCAAACTAACGAAAAGTCTAATAAAATACAAAACTAAAAAATTAAATGAAAAAAAATTTATATTTAAAATATGAAATGTGAATTATTTCATAGAAAATTCACACATCTGTTACTTTACCAATTTCCTTTCATATAATGCAAAGTGGATGATGGGAGGGAAATTAAATTATATCACATGAATATGCATACTATTAACACATTTGTTAGAGAATGCTCCTTCGTAAGTTTNGGAGGGAAATTAAATTATATCACATGAATATGCATACTATTAACACATTTGTTAGAGAATGCTCCTTCGTAAGTTTCCTGGCCTTGCCCAGCAAACAATCACATCTGTGCATCATATGGAAGATGTTTGTTTAAGCACCCTCATATGTTTTTCTTGAAAGCTTACAAGCAAAGCTGTAAGGATAACTTCTTGAAAGTTGCTTGGATGCAATGTTGTTTTACACAAGTTACGTACTGTAGACTATTTTGTATTGCTTTATTGTAATCAACAGCAACTATGGCATTACTTCTGAATGTGCTGCAGCTGTCAGCAGTATCACTGTATTGCACATCTTGCTTACACTTAAAGACAGAATGGAGAGATTAAGGTGGCTCTTAACATCAAGGTCTTGAGAGCTGATGAGGGTGAAATGAGGTGAGAGTGGAGCAGCGTCGGAAAGCAAGGGCGGGGGAAACGGGAGATCCCCAAGGAAACCTGCCGACCAGCAGCAGCATCATCCGGCATGATTCCCACTTGCGAAAATCCAGGAGTGACCTCACTGAGAATCGATCCCTGTTCACCCAGGTGGGAGGCGAGTAGTCTGAACACTACACCACCGCAGCCCCCTGCTTACACTAAATGCAGAAAAAATGCTACAAGTTGTACCTGCACTATTTTCTGTATACTCTTCATAAAAGAGAGGTAAGAAAGCATGTGGTGATGGACAGCCTGCAGTGATTTCCGTTGACTGATAAGAGCGTGATCTTTCACTTTGTCTCTCTGAACTCTTCAGAGTAGTCAACTCTCGATTCAAAGACAGCTGGAATAGCGACCCTTTTCCCAGGAACCGTAAATGGTCATAGAATCTAGAGTAGACTGTATAAGTGAGTTAAACCACACTCACAATATGAACATGATCAACTTGGGAACTAAGTTTACATTAACACAAGAAACCAGGGCATAGTTAATGTAACCTTATGAACTGCCACTTACCACTAAACATGACAGAAAAAAGTATATATACTATTGTCTCTAACTCAGTCTCTTGGAATCTCTTCTAGTTTCCCTGACATATTGCTAGTAAGGCGTNAGTATATATACTATTGTCTCTAACTCAGTCTCTTGGAATCTCTTCTAGTTTCCCTGACATATTGCTAGTAAGGCGTAACATATGAGCCATTTGGTTTTATCTATATGTATTCAGGACTGTACTTGGGTTCAACTGGTTCATTATCTCTGTGGTATTTGACATCATTTAAGGTAGAAGTAAAGTCGATCTCCTTATAGTGACGCAACCATCAACAAAATGCAGAACACTTTAAAAAGTACTGTATGTACATATTTCCAAAATCGTTAGAAAAATATGGCTTGAGTTTCATATGAAAGATAAGTGTTTATATTTTTTTCAGTGTAAAATACGTCACAGTAGTAAGTTTCATTAAAGGTTAAATTAATTAATTAAAAACTAAAATTTCCATTTTTACTTAAGAATGTGCATTTTTATTCTTTGAATGAATTACAAAGTTAGTTTTATTAAAAAAAACTTCATCTAATCAAATTAGCAGTTTTTTTTCTATGCTTGTATCTTAGAAAATATTCGCATAACATATTATAGGTGTGCTAAAAGTTAAGTTTATGAAAATAATTTACAATACATATTACACCTGTTGACTAAATTATTAATTTTTAAAATTTAAAATAATGTCAAATACAACTTTTTTTTTTTTGCAAACAGACAACGATATTAATTTATAATTTCATATAAATCAATTGCAGTAACAATAACATGACAAATAACCGTACAATCTTGGAAGTATATAAAAATTCTATAATATACCTAGGAAACTGCTGCCTTCGCAGAGCAGTGGTAGTAAGTGGAACTACGTGAAAATGTCGAAAGATGAATAAACAGGGAGGGTGAGGTGATGATGTGCGCGATAACAGGCCTGGCAATGGGTTGTGAACAGTTGGAAGAGTTCTGAGCACCTGTCTACCTGCAGAGGCGGAGGGGGCGCGTGTCTACCTGTGTCTCTGGCTATCGCCACGAGCATTTGCTGCTGCCTAGAAAAATTACAGTGATGCAACTAATGCGATCATGAGCAACCAACCATTGCAGGTGTATGTTATTATGCCTGTTGTCATGCAGCCAAAAAAATATCCTTTTACTATGTAAATCGCACACATTTCGCTTATCTCAATTTGAAACTAAAATTTGATTCTGTAATTACTGTAAACTTACAATTATGGAGGTTGTCATGCGTAAAACACAATAAAATGTAGGTACAGCACACAACAAAAATTGTAATGTATGTACTGGTCTATACAATGACATTTGAAAGGAACGGTTATGTGTAAAATCGATGAAAATGTGATTGAAAATGAATAATATTTGTGAACGATTGATACAATTTTAATCTTATCATTCACACAATTTATGAAAAAAAAAATATATATAATTTTCTGTAGTTTTCTTTGAACTCACTTTCTTCGTAGAGCTGCAACTATCTGCACAACCAATGCATAGCATACCAAACTATACTAGAGCAGCTGTCATAATTTAAAAGAAAATAAACTGTATTTCTTGTATAGACTGTACACTGAAAAGCCAAAAAAAACTGGTATAGGCGTGCGCATGCAAATAACAGAAGTACTGAACCAACCAGAGTAACGCAATGCGGTCGGCAGTGCCTATAAAAGACAACAAGCGTCTGGCAGAGATGCTAGATCGGTTACTGCTGCTACAATGGCAGGTTATCAAGATTTAAGTGAGTTTGAATGTGGTGTTATAGTCGGCGCACGAGAGATGGGACTTTGCATCTCCAAGGTAATGATACAATTTGGGATTTTCACGTATAACCATTTCACGAGTGTACCGTGAATATCGGGAATCCGGTAAAACATCAAATCTTCGACATCAGTGCGGCCGGAAAAAGATCGTGAAACAACGGGACAAACAACGACTGACGAGAATAAATAAACGTGACAGACGTGCAACCCTTTCTCAAATTGGCGCAGATTTCAATGCTAGGNCGATTTCAATGCTGGGGCATCAAAAAGTGCCAGCGTACAAACTATTCAACGGACCATCATTGATATGGGCTTTCGGAGCCGAAGGCCTACACGATATTAGGCAGGTGTACCAGTTTTTTTAGCCCTTCAGTGTATTATGTGAGATAGAGTAATATACGTAAATTTATAAAAGTCGTAGTGTTATAGCCTGAAAGTATTGTAGACGTATTATATACTGATTTGAATAATATTTTTGTGAAATTTGAATATGCCATAATTGAAAATAACTTTAAGTATAATTTTTCATGTAAGAACATACATGTNATATTTTTGTGAAATTTGAATATGCCATAATTGAAAATAACTTTAAGTATAATTTTTCATGTAAGAACATACACGTTACTATTTCCTTCTAAAGTAAATATTTTATACTCTGTTCAAAGAGAAACTAAATAGCTGTAATCTTTTGTCCACTGGAAGAAAATGTGTCGAATAGTCTGCATGAACAGCTTGACTGTACGGAAATTGTCGGACAAGCATTTGAAGCGACTACAATGTGATGCTAGGGAAAAGGGACAGGATGAGGGTGATTAATAGTCTGGCCAGCACGAGTGTCACTACTTGTTGTGCAGTCTGGTTTAGGTGCGCTGCCAAGTGTGTTGCGACCAAGTGAAAGCAGACTAAAAAAGGTAGCATACACTACTTCTAGATGCATGTCACCACTAATAACGGCCTCCTTCCAAATTCCTAACCTAATATTCAACAATTTGCCGCCAAAGTGATGTCATCGCCTAAAGAACTCGTGCTCCTGGCCTCGTTGCAGTCAGTGCAGAAGATTGGCCGGAAGTAGAATGACGCAGGCTCCACACAGATGCGACTTCTTGTAGGGGTAGGAAGTTCTTGTTTGCTCATTCTGCGCATTGTAGAGGTATCGGAATGTGGCCAGTTGGGTACGCATGTTACGGAGCATAGCCATGGCCGCCATTCCTGCTGTAGTACGGTAACAGGCTCCATTTGTGAAGGTTAGCATGAAGGAAATAAGCGAATTGCTGTATTATACCAAGAAAACCAAAAAAATTTTGAAGGAAGTAATGACAGCAAGCATATTATTTTCCATTATGTATTAAATGTTTAATAATATTTTTCAAAATATTTTAAATAAAAACTAATTTTTTTCGATATTTTAATGTAAGTTTTACGTAAGAATTGTTACAATCCCGAACTGATCATCAGACCCTTTTCTTTTAATTCTTAGTGCCTTACGGAAACTTCATGAAGTATCTCGCAAGCGTATATATTTTATTTTCAGCATTACATGTAGGACTACTGTTTATTAATCTTGAGACAATTTTTACTGTCTTCAGCAAACACACCCTCTGCTTTTATTGTACAATAGTGGCCCACAAAGTTATTAGAGAAAGATCAAATCTTTTGTCATGTACAGTCTTACTGGCTCATTCACTAATTTTGTTGTATTTTTATTCAACGACCAAATAAGTAACATATCCTTTCATTTCACATTAAAAAACTTTCGAACCAGGCGGCTGCTATTTTTCAAACAGCGAGAAAAATTACAATTCCAGATTATTTAGGGTCATTTACTTCCTGTTTACAAACAAAAGTTTATTTCGTACGTAAAAAATTTAAGAAACGTTTTAAATGCTTGGATATAACAATTTAAAAAATGTCTTCAGGCTTATTTAAAAACTTTGAAAGACTGAAAATGTTACATCTGATTCAGTACCTTATTTGGTGTTGTCAGATGGCTGTGTCGGAAATGTTGTTAGTTGGAAACATACATGCATACATGGTATACGTACGTATAGATGCAAATATAAGTCAGTGTAGGTAAATACTGGTATCGCGCACACCTGACACACATAANTGAAGGAAATAAGCGAATTGCTGTATTATACCAAGAAAACCAAAAAAATTTTGAAGGAAGTAATGACAGCAAGCATATTATTTTCCATTATGTATTAAATGTTTAATAATATTTTTCAAAATATTTTAAACAAAAACTAATTTTTTTCCATATTTTAATGTAAGTTTTACGTAAGAATTGTTACAATCCCGAACTGACCATCAGACCCTTTTCTTTTAATTCTTAGTGCCTTACGGAAACTTCACGAAGTATCTCGCAAGTGTATATATTTTATTTTCAGCATTACATGTAGGACTACTGTTTGTTAATCTTGAGACAATTTTTACTGTCTTCAGCAAACACACCCTCTGCTTTTATTGTACAATACTGGCCCACAAAGTTATTAGAGAAAGATCAAATCTTTTGTCATGTACAGTCTTACTGGCTCATTCACTAATTTTGTTGTATTTTTATTCAACGACCAAATAAGTAACATATCCTTTCATTTCACATTAAAAAACTTTCGAACCAGGCGGCTGCTATTTTTCAAACAGCGAGAAAAATTACAATTCCAGATTATTTAGGGTCATTTACTTCCTGTTTACAAACAAAAGTTTATTTCGTACGTAAAAAATTTAAGAAACGTTTTAAATGCTTGGATATAACAATTTAAAAAATGTCTTCAGGCTTATTTAAAAACTTTGAAAGACTGAAAATGTTACATCTGATTCAGTACCTTATTTGGTGTTGTCAGATGGCTGTGTCGGAAATGTTGTTAGTTGGAAACATACATGCATACATGGTATACGTACGTATAGATGCAAATATAAGTCAGTGTAGGTAAATACTGGTATCGCGCACACCTGACACACATAACAGTACACATAAGAATACACATAACACATAAGACTAACTCTTCAAGAAGACTGTGGTGCCATCTAGCAGATGGTTTGGAAGTATTTACAAATCAGTTGGCAGTGCGCTCTGGGCGACAGAGAATCACACTACCTCCCACTTGACCTTAAGGAGTTATATCAAGCCAGTTCACTTTCATTTGATCTCATTATTCTCCACACATGCAGTTAGTCCAGGCGTGTGTGTGTGTATATATATATACACACACACACACACACTGTAATCTTTGTTCTTGGTGATGACGCCCATCCACACCATAAAAGGAATCTAGCTTGTATCCAAGCTTGGCAGGTTAACACTCCACTGAACAAAACAAGAAAACATGCAGGGCTTATTTTCTAGTTAGTGCTGTGAAGGATAAATTTAAAGTGTACACTACATACCTATGAGCCAGAAGTTCAGTCACAACTAGGTTAAGGTCATTTCCATATTTGTGGAGGAGGGCTGTGTTCTTCTCTTGATCCAGAAATCCCATTTCCTGAAGATGCATCAAGTTTGTAGCTGCAGCTGCTGTGTTCTGCAAGTCTGCCATGTACTCCTGCCGGCCCTATGCAATCCAATGTGTGTAAAAGCGGCAGTAGTAATAATAATGATTGTGAAAATACAGTACATGGTGTAGCCAAACTCCCAGTCATTAACTGCATACCTTTTAATGTAAATGCTAACTAGGGAATTGGAAGTAGTGTCTACAGCGAATTAAGAAAAGTAGGTGTACATCTTAGGAACTTATTAAATACAGTCATGTATAAAATATGTAAACCAAGCGTTAAAATTTTTTATATTGTGGCATATTAATTAAGGGCAACAATATTACAACACCTATTTTTAATCACTAGTGAAAGTACATTTAATCAATTTTGACTGCACCTTCTTACATTTTTGCAAAGATTCTTCTAATTCTCTTCAATTTTTGGAATTTTTTTGACTTCCTGGGAATGAACTCATAAAATCACTTTTTACGTAAAATTGAGGAGACTATGTATCACTGACTTGTGCATTACAATAGCAGTTTCGAAGTTAACATGACTATAACTTTTAAAATTAAACATGAAAATACACCTTTTTATAACTGCAGATATAACATAAAAATAATCTGAATACTTACAGTACTGTTGGAAGTAAATAAAAATTACTTCAATGTTTTCCTATATTCACATAAGTGTAAAGTTAAAAAATTGGTAGCCAATTAAAATCAGTTTATTTTATGAACATCAGAGTGAGAATAGTGCAGTATAAACATATTCATGTTTGCAAAAATCTTATGCTGTAAACTGATTAACTCATGCATAGAAATCATTATATCTATGGCAATGCTATGGCAGAGGTGCAAATAATGCACTTGAGTAATGCTCAAATGTTTGTGAATTAGCTACACTTGAGTCAACCTTTGATACCTTTATCAGTATGGACAGTCGTGATTAACATTTCTGATTCTCCTCTGCAAATTTCACAACTTGTAAGTTAACGTTGTCCATGAAACCGTAACATATTAAATCAATACACCCATACTAGTGCAAAATCCATGTTTACACTTGCCTACACACCATGCTATCCCTTCAACCTTCCATCAGGGAGAGGCCACGGTGGATGAGCAGTTCAACTACTCGCCTCCCACCAAGGCGAACCGGGTTCAATCCCTGGCCCGTTTACTCCGGATTTTTGCAAGTGGGAATTGTGCTGGACGATGCAGCTGTTTGGCGGATTTACTCTGGGATCTCCCATTTCCCCCGTCCCTTCGATCCGGCGCTGCTNTGGACGATGCAGCTGTTTGGCGGATTTACTCTGGGATCTCCCATTTCCCCCGTCCCTTCGATCCGGCGCTGCTCCATTCTCACCTCACTCCACCTCTCAACACCTCACTGTCAAGAGCTGCCCAAATCTCTTCACTCACTCACTCAGCCAGGGACAATAAATTTATAGTAGTTTATTTTATTCCCTTGGAAGTGCATGCCAGTGCCAACAGCAGCTCATCCATAACCAGATGCTTATCAGTACGCAGGAAAAAGAACAGCTTCATAAACACTATAAATGGACTGCAATCACCAATAAGTAGTCCTTGCCACTTATATGCTAATGAATGCACTAATATGCACTAATATTATTGGCTAGGAGCACCCCATGTGACCTTAAAGGATAACCTTAGCTTCCCTCTACNTGCACTAATATGCACTAATATTATTGGCTAGGAGCACCCCATGTGACCTTAAAGGATAACCTTAGCTTCCCTCTACCAAAGAGATGGAAGGGGTAGACGTAGAAAACATGTCTTCCAAGGCTGTAGTGGTGCTGGAATGGGAATGTTATCCCGGCACTGTTTTGTGATAATTTATTTGTGTTGCCCAAGCATTATCTATTTCCAATCAATAGTTGTTACTGCTTTTTTTTAGTGAACTCAAATCCAAATCAGAATGACAGACAAATTATGGTGTTTTAATATCCTGCTGTAGAGATAAGAACACATTATTACATTAATAGACAGAATAAATTCATAAATGATCTGATGATAAACTATTATCTAGGCATAGTTTGCAATACAACTGAAACTCAAACCTAACTATCCTGTTGCAATTGGCAACATTGCAGTGCATCTCTCTGACTTCCACCCTTACCCTGTTCTCTGCCTACAAGGGGCGCAGTCAAGCTACTTTTGTTCCTTTATTGTTGAGTTCAATTGCTTTGTTATCAAAGTAAAATATAAAATATGCAATCTGTACATTAATNTGCACTAATATGCACTAATATTATTGGCTAGGAGCACCCCATGTGACCTTAAAGGATAACCTTAGCTTCCCTCTAACAAAGAGATGGAAGGGGTAGACGTAGAAAACATGTCTTCCAAGGCTGTAGTGGTGCTGGAATGGGAATGTTATCCCGGCACTGTTTTGTGATAATTTATTTGTGTTGCCCAAGCATTATCTATTTCCAATCAATAGTTGTTACTGCTTTTTTTTTAGTGAACTCAAATCCAAATCAGAATGACAGACAAATTATGGTGTTTTAATATCCTGCTGTAGAGATAAGAACACATTATTACATTAATAGACAGAATAAATTCATAAATGATCTGATGATAAACTATCATCTAGGCATAGTTTACAATACAACTGAAACTCAAACCTAACTATCCTGTTGCAATTGGCAACATTGCAGTGCATCTCTCTGACTTCCACCCTTACCCTGTTCTCTGCCTACAAGGGGCGCAGTCAAGCTGCTTTTGTTCCTTTATTGTTGAGTTCAATTGCTTTGTTATCAAAGTAAAATATAAAATATGCAATCTGTACATTAATACTCTATTTCTATTTAATTTTATCCAATTGAATTATGAAAAAGTATCTGTATTTCTCCCCCCTTCACCGCATAAACCAACTACTGCCAGGAACAAAGTGTTCCAGGACAGCTAAATTTATGAATACACCTCTGATGCCATCCAGCACTATGCATATATTCTGAATACTGAACTAAAATGACAGACACAAAAAAAAATGAGTCTGCCACTGTTATCAATAATTAATATTACCCTTTAAAAACATTATTTGCATGCTCGGTAAGAAGGGGCAGAGAAATTTAGGAATTAAATGACTTGTAACATCTCAGTAAGTCTCCCGAATATAAAATAAAAGGGACTTTGGTTATTCATGGAATACCTNATATAAAATAAAAGGGACTTTGGTTATTCATGGAATACCTTTCCTAAGAGAAACCTGGCTGGAACCAGATTTGTACTGTTGGGGTTAAGAATTCCGTCAGGTTGCGATGACCTTGTTATACAGGACAACGACCACAGCTGGTCACCTACACTGCTGCTGGCCCTCGAGGTGCTTTTGCANATTTGCATGCTCGGTAAGAAGGGGCAGAGAAATTTAGGAATTAAATGACTTGTAACATCTCAGTAAGTCTCCCGAGGTGCTGCATATATAAAATAAAAGGGACTTTGGTTATTCATGGAATACCTTTCCTAAGAGAAACCTGGCTGGAACCAGATTTGTACTGTTGGGGTTAAGAATTCCGTCAGGTGGCGATGACCTTGTTATACAGGACAACGACCACAGCTGGTCACCTACACTGCTGCTGGCCCTCGAGGTGCTTTTGCANGCGATGACCTTGTTATACAGGACAACGACCACAGCTGGTCACCTACACTGCTGCTGGCCCTCGAGGTGCTTTTGCACTGGGAGGATGCTATTCCAAATTAACATTTCTCCTGCAAACCTGTTTTCCTCCAATGGAAGTATGGAATAAAACAAAAAGGTGAACCAAGGGAAATGATGAAACACAGATCCACTCAGTTCTGTTTTCAGGCATTCTGTCTGACCAGGATTGTGTCTTCCTTGCCAATGGTGCCAAAGGCACATCTGGGATCCCTTGGTTATAACCTCCAAAAAGAAAACAAGAAGGGTCCACCACCTGTTAAGCCTCAAGGTGCCATATGTCACAGGATGTGCTATAAGTCAGTACGTAATGGTATACACTAGTACTCCCTGAAAGCCAACTAACCAGTAGTGCCAGAGGTCCACTCACCTATCACCACTGATGTACGTAATTCCTAGTCACTCACTGGTAAGTATGAGTGTTCATCAATAAGGCACTATAATTGAGGAATGTGGGATAACAAATCCACTGCCAGTAGGGTGTACTTAGCTTGCTTCCCTCTAGACACAACCAGTCGGGCACCTGATTGGGTGTCTTGCAGCTGTCCGAGTTTCTGCTGGCAGTCAGAATCTGGTGAGGTCCAGGTAGNAGTCGGGCACCTGATTGGGTGTCTTGCAGCTGTCCGAGTTTCTGCTGGCAGTCAGAATCTGGTGAGGTCCAGGTAGCTAGCTAAAATAATAATTTTATAGTCTGCTGTAGACTAAGCCCTGATTTACTTGCCAACTTTGCGTAAAGCTGTCCTAGCCTCCATCTTATTGTATGCCTATGCAGAGACTTCACATTATACTGTGATAGGCTTGCTGCCAATTACAGCAGAACCCTGTTACAACATTCCTCAAGAGCCCCTGGAAATGCCGGCCTTATATAAGTGAAAACTAAAGGATAAGTCGCGGATACGGACTGCACCACATGAATCTATGGTCAAAACTAAGTATAAAATATTATTTGGTAAAAATGCGTAAGGACCTTAGTTTATGAGAAAAACAACATTAAAGTAGATCGCCACATCACCTCACCCTTATCTAATTGGAATACCACATTTTTGCTACAATGGTTTTTGAACCTTTCATGGGTTTTTTTTTTTCATAAACAAAGGGCCTAATGTATTTTTACATAAGAGTATTTAGTACTTAATTTTGACCATAGATTTGTGTGGTGCAGTCCGTATCCGCAAATTATCTGACATACCGTATAAGAGAGTAATTTTGTANTTTTGACCATAGATTTGTGTGGTGCAGTCCGTATCCGCAAATTATCTGACATACCGTATAAGAGAGTAATTTTGTATTGAAAAACATGTTTGTGGACCAAGAGAAGGCAGCTTATTAAGCAGGAAAATGTTATAAGAAGAAATGTTACAACAGATTTCTACTATATCTGCAGCGCAAGCACCAAAAATGCCAGATGACAGCCAGTCAAGCAGGACCTTGGGCAGAGTGCCGGATGTCCTGTGCACGTTCTTAAACAAAAAATGCCTTGTGCTAAAATTGTTTGCACACAAAAATTGTGGCAAAAAGCAGTGATGTGTTGCTCACAGCTAAGATGAAGACGAAACGGAATACAAACACTTGATACATGCTTAAAAAACCAATGACAAGAGGGTTCAAGCACACTCCCCAGAAGGCTTCAAGATGTAGAAACAGTTGCAGCACAGGTCTATCATGAATATGACTGTGGNGTTCAAGCACACTCCCCAGAAGGCTTCAAGATGTAGAAACAGTTGCAGCACAGGTCTATCATGAATATGACTGTGAAAAAATGGTCTATTCTCACATAATGGTCAGATGGAAAAATGCTACAATATGGACACAATGTACTTGAAACTGCATATGCAAAATCTGGCATAAAGTTGAGATTTATTACAGAGAAACAAAACTTGCTACAGTTATCTAGATTGGGCTGGACATGGAAATTGTATACATTCTGAAAGCCAAAAGTTAAATAAAGAAAAATAAAATATACCCAATTTTTACTTTACTGCATTAATATCANGTATACATTCTGAAAGCCAAAAGTTAAATAAAGAAAAATAAAATATACCCAATTTTTACTTTACTGCATTAATATCAAATAACTCGAAATAACACAACGTGTGCAAAACCTACAGCAATAAAGTATAGGCAAACTAAAATAAGCAAAACATATACAAAAGGAGTTAAAAATTATTTTTAGAAAGACACAAAGAGAAATACCAAAACACCAGCATGCTTAAAATGCGCCAATACTTGTGCAGAGGTACGTACGTGGTGCATGCACGTGTGATGTATGTACTCTAGTGCAGGTGGCTAATGGGCACGTCCACAATGCCAGTCAGCCAGCATGTTCTTATCTGGACACATCTTTACAATGACACATTCCAATAAATCCTCCAGCAAGAGAGGACATAACCATGGATATGGCCTACTCTACATTGGGTACCTGATACTAGCGAACACGGTTTCTACAAAATACAATTTACCAGACTTTTCCATAAAATTTCAAGTCTTTTTCGACATTCAATAAAAAAATTATACCAAAAATGCCCTAAATCATGAAAAGTGGTAGAAGTTAAATTCACGAAACTTGCAGTTTCTGATCATCATCTACACTAAAGAGTAAAATTGTTTATACTTGTGAGTCTATTTCTAACATTACAAAATTTATTGGGCTGCTACTGAGAATGTTTGGCCATAAAGAAAATACACTGCTGGACTTGGAAATTTCTACAGCCTTTATCCTTACGTGAAACTTTATTAAACCATCACAGGCTNAGAAAATACACTGCTGGACTTGGAAATTTCTACAGCCTTTATCCTTACGTGAAACTTTATTAAACCATCACAGGCTGATAGATGATGGTACAAATGAGTAGTCATTAGTCTTTCACGGATTAAGGGCACATTGTTTAGCATCCGTAAAGTATGTGTTCAATATGGGGTAGAGCGCCCTCATGTGACTATACAGGCAGCAATGTGACGAGGCGTTCCATCATACAGATGGCGGATAGTGTCCTGAGGCAAATACTACCATGCTTCTTGCAACTGCATAAGTATATCACCCAGTGTTTGGGCAAGGTGGTTGACGGTGGAGCAAATNAATACTACCATGCTTCTTGCAACTGCATAAGTATATCACCCAGTGTTTGGGCAAGGTGGTTGACGGTGGAGCAAATGTTGCCCCATCATAACCCTTGTGTGTTCAATAGGGGACAAATCTGGAGACTTGGAAGGCCAAATCTTGTAGAGCTGGTTGGGTGATGCAGGATATATGAGAATGAGTATTATCTTGCTGCTACTGCATATTGGCAGATNATCTTGTAGAGCTGGTTGGGTGATGCAGGATATATGAGAATGAGTATTATCTTGCTGCTACTGCATATTGGCAGATACAATGATCTTCTCTATTTCTAGTGTGTCTGACAGGACAGATACTTACTCTTCGTGATGTACCACCTGTATGTATTCATGCCTGCACACATCGTGTCACAATGGTGACTGCGTGCCCAAGATAAATGCGCTATATGGTGAGCCAACGTTTGGCTTCGTGCAATCCAACCATACGACCCTGTTCAAATGGATATGGGTGGCGATATTCTTTNTGGTGAGCCAACGTTTGGCTTCGTGCAATCCAACCATACGACCCTGTTCAAATGGATATGGGTGGCGATATTCTTCGCAAGCACAATGCAGTGGCATACCAATCTCCCTCTTAACACGCAGACTTCTGTCTTACCAGCCTGTTGCATGGCCCTTTTAAGCACTGGGCACCGACCACAAGAGCTTCCTATATTACATGTTGCAGTGACATTTCTGCGCTGTCACTTTAACCATTTGCATTGCTCAATTGGTACTGTACGTGGTCTTGATTTTATTGCAAATGAACGAGACCTTATTGGTTTCAATGTCCAGCAGCATATATTTCATTTTACTTCGTTCATAACTTCCGACTTTTAGAAACAAACCTTTAAAAAATCACCCTAAATTCCACATGCCCACCTGTGTTTCAAATAAATTATATTTTATAGAACAAACACTTAATACTCTTGGACCAGTATTTCAGTACATTAGGTTTGGCATTATATATGTGCTACCATCTCAGGCAATTCAAAAGCCACGACTAACTCGCGCAACATATTCCTTATGTCCTGAGATTGTATTGGATGTGTAGCAGTTTGTTATTTGCCACCTCGTGCGAGGATATAAACAAATGAAAGCGACACAGAAGTGTTTATTTACAATAGCTTTTGCAAAAATAAATACTTGCACGGTTTATTTATCTGTAGCGCTGGCAATTACAAACTTGAAATAACTGGGCATAGAGTAATAAAAACTAATAATTATTATTACTGTCTGACGTGATATATTTATTTCATTTTTTATTGCGTGACAACTTGTGGAACAAATGGCATGTTTCGTGTTTGTAATGTGGAAATTATAAATGTAAATTTTAAATCGTGCACATGCATTTTAACAGCATGATTGCAACTTTATATTTATACATTCATACTAATAAATAAAATCTACTATATTTTGCGGTCCTGCAAATCTGAGTTGTACTGCACTGTCGAAGCAGGTGGCATGTTGATCAAGTTCATAACACCANTATTTTGCGGTCCTGCAAATCTGAGTTGTACTGCACTGTCGAAGCAGGTGGCATGTTGATCAAGTTCATAACACCAATGCAAGAATACTGAAAATAATGAAGTCTTTCATTTGTGCTGCATGTAGCATGGCAACTGAATACATAACCTTAGGTACTGGTAATAACAATTAGTTACCCACCACTGTGTTTCCAGAAAATGTCTGTATTGATATATGTGCAGTATTAAATATTCCAAGAAATACACATTTCAAACAATTTGTACAGCATACATCAGTTTTATTGTAATATTATTTCACGTNTTAAATATTCCAAGAAATACACATTTCAAACAATTTGTACAGCATACATCAGTTTTATTGTAATATTATTTCACGTGTTTTACTGGCTGGAATTAAGCATTTTTGCAACTTGTTGAGAAGTGACAAACGTTCTAATCACATATACGCCAAGGCAAATGAATTCATTGTGTTTAAAACCTGCAGGGAAACGCTACAAAGTTGTAATATACACATATAAAGGTGACCTTTAAAAAATTGCTACAGTTGAAACAGCTGTTCACTGTTAAAAATATAAACTTTTTTCTGCAGTTTTCGCTGTCATATATGAAACCAAAGGCTACTNTGGTGAGCCAACGTTTGGCTTCGTGCAATCCAACCATACGACCCTGTTCAAATGGATATGGGTGGCGATATTCTTTGCAAGCATGATGCAGTGGCATACCAATCTCCCTCTTAACACGCAGACTTCTGTCTTTCCAGCCTGTTGCATGGCCCTTTTAAGCACTGGGCACCGACCACAAGAGCCTCCTATATTACATGTCGCAGTGACATTTCTGCGCTGTCACTTTAACCATTTGCATTGCTCAATTGGTACTGTATGTGGTCTTGATTTTATTGCAAATGAACGAGACCTTATTGGTTTCAATGTCCAGCAGCATATATTTCATTTTACTCCGTTCATAACTTCCGACTTTTAGAAACAAACCTTTAATAAAAAATCACCCTAAATTCCACATGCCCACCTGTGTTTCAAATAAATTATATTTTATAGAACAAACACTTAATACTCTTGGACCAGTATTTCAGTACATTAGGTTTGGCATTATATATGTGCTACCATCTCAGGCAANCCAGTACATTAAGTTTGGCATTACATATGTGCTACCATCTCAGGCGATTCAAAAGCCACGACTAACTCGCGGAACATATTCCTTATGTCCTGAGATTGTATCGGACGTGTAGCAGTTTGTTATTTGCCACCTCGTGCGAGGATATAAACAAATGAAAGCGACACAGAAGTGTTTATTTACAATAGCTTTTGCAAAAAGCACGGTTTATTTATTACGTTATCTGTAGCGCTGGCAATTACAAACTTGAAATAAATGGGCATAGAGTAATAAAAACTAATAATTATTATTAGTGTCTGACGTGATATATTTATTTCATTTTTTATTGCGTGACAACTTGTGGAACAAATGGCATGTTTCGTGTTTGTAATGTGGAAATTATAAACGTAAATTTTAAATTGTGCACATGCATTTTAACAGCATGATTGCAACTTTATATTTATACATTCATACTAATAAATAAAATCTAGTGTATTTTGCGGTCCTGCAAATCTGAGTTGTACTGCACTGTCGAAGCAGGTGGCATGTTGATCAAGTTCATAACACCAATGCAAGAATACTGAAAATAATGAAGTCTTTCATTTGTGCTGCATGTAGCATGGCAACTGAATACATAACCTTAGGTACTGGTAATAACAATTAGTTACCCACCACTGTGTTTCCAGAAAATGTCTGTATTGATATATGTGCAGTATTAAATATTCCAAGAAATACACATTTCAAACAATTTGTACAGCATACATCAGTTTTATTGTAATATTATTTCACGTGTTTTACTGGCTGGAATTAAGCATTTTTGCAACATGTTGAGAAGTGACAAACGTTCTAATCACATATACGCCAAGGCAAATGAATTCATTGTGTTTAAAACCTGCAGGGAAACGCTACAAAGTTGTGATATAAACATATAAAGGTGACCTTTAAAAAATGACTACAGTCGAAACAGCTGTTCACTGTTAAAAATATAAACTTTTTTCTGCAGTTTTCGCTGTCATATATGAAACCAAAGGCTACTCCACTGGTCAACACCATTTCGTATGCACACACATCACTTTTGCAATCGACACGACACTCGCTGAACTAAGCCACACTGAAAAGTCAAAATTTTAGAAACACAACTTTGTAACTAATGAAAATAGTTTAAAAAACAACATATATAATATTTGTAACGTAATTTTGAGTTTCGCACAGGGTAAAAAAGATACTCCTAACATCCAGCATCAACAATCAACAAGCCATGCCATCAGTTGTGCCAACGTAACGTCCTAACTCGTCCCGCCTCTGAGGATATGGTTTTACCGTTGCATAGCAGGCTGGCTCCTAAATATAATTTGCACACACGTTATACTATTTTCTTTTACAATGTAAGATCTTAAAATAAAAAGAGAGAAATGCGAAAGGCCTTTTGAACGTCAATAGTGGGTTTTGTTGAATAAATTCTGAGATATGTAATTATTACCAATAAAAAAAAGCTCTACTGTCAAATAATTGCAATTATATCATACTGTTAACAATCCATCATTAAGTATTGTAATACATAGCACAGTTATTAATNAGCTCTACTGTCAAATAATTGCAATTATATCATACTGTTAACAATCCATCATTAAGTATTGTAATACATAGCACAGTTATTAATATAAAAAGACTTTATTCAACATAATATGTGTGGAAATTTAAAAGTTCTAGTTTATTTTAACACATTAAAAAAATTTGCACACACTAGATTTGAACCCAAAATGGGTAACCTAGAGCTGGACACACTACCAGTTGCGCTATCACGACAAACAAAGAGCAAGGCTGAACAAATTATATAAACACAATATANGAGCTGGACACACTACCAGTTGCGCTATCACGACAAACAAAGAGCAAGGCTGAACAAATTATATAAACACAATATACACACATTTATCTATTACGTGTTTTGCGTTGTTTAAAATGATGGAAGTATTTAAAACACGCAGTACATATTACACAGTATTCTAGCCATCTTTAACTTTTATTTGTAAAACAAATAAATTGTGCAGGTTTTACAATTTTTAGATAAATTATTACATCGCGATGTACAACGGTCTGGACGCATCGTATTGTTTATGGATGTTTGTCACGCTACCGGCTCCGGCAAAATGATACGTATTCTGTGCATGCGTAGGTTTAGTTTGCCCCAACGATAAATCACCAAAATCGGAGCCCTACGATTAAGGCTTCGGTCATGGCTTAACTAAGGCCTTAGTTAGCATTATAACGTTCTGGAATACTGAGAAGGCCTGGACATGGCTTAAACTGTACCAAAACTCTTATAAAAACGTTCTGGAATACCGGCCTTAGTAACATTAAAAAGTTCTATTTTTGATTAAACAAAACTTTTACTTATATATTTTAATAAATTATAATAATATATATTTACTTTGTATGAAAATGAATTGACGACAGTGACAGCAGTAAGGTGTTGGCAATGACTAGTTAGAAACAGCTCCCATGTAAAATGTTATTACATTGAATTTTGGTGTGCTATTTATAAAGTAAACATCTCTTACCAAAATATTTACACTTTCCAGGCAGCACTGGTGTAAATATTTTTCATTGTTATTTATTCAAAATATTTATCTTATTGTTGTCTGACCAGTGCAAAACGTGGTGCTTACGTTCTTGTTGCTTCAGGATTTTTTCATGAAGGAAAAAAACTGTAGGCAGATCATGTAGTTAATTTTTGTTTTTCTGAACCTCACTGTTCTCTGCACTTACGTTCCTCAGTGCTCGTAGTAGGTGAATGAAAATTTAATGTTTTTTGATTTTACTATATTTTACATTTATATCATAAACAATGGTGCCTGGATTCATGATCCATAATTAAAAAGTGATTTTAATGTTAAAGGCTTACACATTTGGATTCAGATGTGATAACGGGATGGTTAAGACTTGTAAACTGGCAAAATTGACGTGACTAATTGCTGTGTTAATTTCTTTCTTCCGGCCAAAAATACTTAAAATTATTAAATAAAGTTTGTACACATAGTCAACTAACAAAGTTGAGATAAACAGTTTTTTAACTGCNAAATACTTAAAATTATTAAATAAAGTTTGTACACATAGTCAACTAACAAAGTTGAGATAAACAGTTTTTTAACTGTACGTGTAAGAATATTTTAATGAGTGTCATTTCAGAGGAACGAATGAATTGATGTTATAACGAAATGGCAGTTTTTCCATTAGACCTTACATTGAACATTGGTTATATGTGTAAAGGTGAGTGGATGTACAAAGTTTATGTTAACCTTAAGCAACATTTATTACTATAGTAATTATTTAACGGCTACATCTATTAATATATCACCGTTTGTAACTTTCTCTAGAACTTGCTTAAACATTCCAGTGAATTGAACATATGTCAAAGCCCCTATAAACTGTTGAGAAAGCTAAAACCCAGTCAGAAAGGGGAGGGGGGAACCCTAATAAAAACTATGCATGCTGAAATTGAATAAAAGTTAGTGTGCATAAAAGATAGTTTAGAATGCTATTCACCATCTTGTTTGTCGCTGCTAAGGTAACTTATATAATAAAAAGTGACACAAATTGTGTGCATTTATTTCTTATTTTTCCATTTTATTGTTTGTATGCTTCTTTGTTTTAATATTTATTCTGGCTAAGGCCTGCCTTTGATCTGAGTAACCTAATACACATGAATAACGATAGGTTAAATACCTTCTGTACAGTTTTACCCATATTTTAACCCAGTAATGGCAAAATATTAATGCATAATGTGCTATATAGTGACACAGATAATTTAATAACCTGTAAAATAATCACCAATTGAACCATTAACAATACAGATACTGTTAAAAATTATAAAACAGGCCTAATTATGGTAAAAAATTATGAATATTTATATTAAGTGTACAACAGCATTGACAGGAAGTTGAATGTAATGTAAACAAAGCATTTGACAGCTGAAACAGAGAAGTGACATGGCAATGTTTTTGTGTACATTTAGTGGAACGATACATTATCGGTACCTGAAAGTAGAACTTAAGGAGGGCTATAGAAAAGTGTGAAGTAACCATGAATGGACTGTATACTGTATTACAGGCTTGAATTTCCAGGATGTCACCCATTTCCCTGACTTTTTCAAGTTTTCCAGGTTTCCTAGTCCTGCAGCATCCCTGAAATGAAGTGGCTTACCCTCCCAATACACCACTCCACTAGCCTGGCAAGTAATAGTATATGGCTTAGAGCTCCAAACCATTCTTAGNAAACAGAGAAGTGACATGGCAATGTTTTTGTGTACATTTAGTGGAACGATACATTATCGGTACCTGAAAGTAGAAATTAAGGAGGGCTATAGAAAAGTGTGAAGTAACCATGAATGGACTGTATACTGTATTACAGGCTTGAATTTCCAGGATGTCACCCATTTCCCTGACTTTTTCAAGTTTTCCAGGTTTCCTAGTCCTGCAGCATCCCTGCTTACCCTCCCAATACACCACTCCACTAGCCTGGCAAGTAATAGTATATGGCTTAGAGCTCCAAACCATTCTTAGNGCTTACCCTCCCAATACACCACTCCACTAGCCTGGCAAGTAATAGTATATGGCTTAGAGCTCCAAACCATTCTTAGCCCTCATCCATCCAGAAACATTTCCCTTTCTCGTGGTCATATTAACCAGAGATCCATCAACTGCCAAATACTTTCTGCCCAGCATTTTGCCACAGACACTTATGCTCACGAAAAAGTAGCTCTCTTTTACACATCCAGCATNAAATACTTTCTGCCCAGCATTTTGCCACAGACACTTATGCTCACGAAAAAGTAGCTCTCTTTTACACATCCAGCACCCCACTCACACAAAGGCACCAACGATGCCACATATCATCATCAAGATTCCATCATATCATCATCTTCCCACTCTCAGCATGAATGGTGACCTAAACGGGAATAGTTGGTCAAAACTTTTTTTTTTTCGAGTCTTCATATGGCCATACAAAGGATTTAACCAAGTCTCTCAGTTTTCCTTTTGACTAACAACTCTGTCATTAACTCAACCACCTACTTGACCAACCATGACTTGACCTGTTACTATTCTATGATTTAAAAAATGGTCCACAAGGAGTTACGTCCACTTACAGGGTTTATTACTCAAGTCATTTGGAGTAAATTATGTCATANTAAAAAATGGTCCACAAGGAGTTACGTCCACTTACAGGGTTTATTACTCAAGTCATTTGGAGTAAATTATGTCATATAAATGTGGGTCCCACTGGCAATGCATTACAGTGAACAGCTCATGACAGGTTGTTGACCATTTGCCTATTGCTGTGAACACTGCACGACCTTGACCATTGTGAAGTATGACTGTCTCTTTCTTTGTTTACTGCATGAACATGGCATATTCCTGCTCATTTATTGTGATTGTAACCTTTAGTTATGAGCTGTAGTAATTGTGTTACTATGCCACGTATAATTTCTGCAGAAGAATCTGCTTATAGAATGTTTAATACCCAAATGTAAACAATAGTGTCAGAAAATAATGAAATTTTTTTACTAAAGATATTGTTAGCGTTGTATGTTGACGATGGATTAATTGCTGCGTCTGAAGAAAAAGAAGCGTTAGCACTCATANGTTAGCGTTGTATGTTGACGATGGATTAATTGCTGCGTCTGAAGAAAAAGAAGCGTTAGCACTCATAGAAAAATTAACAATTCAAAATCAAGACTAAACCAGCCGATTATTACCTTGGATTGGAAATTAAAAGGAAAAAGTAAGGTATTAAGGTCAGTCAAACTACTTACATTAAAAGGCTTTTACAAACATTTCNTTGGAAATTAAAAGGAAAAAGTAAGGTATTAAGGTCAGTCAAACTACTTACATTAAAAGGCTTTTACAAACATTTAGAATGGATGAGTGTCGGGTCGTAAATACGCCTATTTTAAAGGAAGAATACATAGAATCTGGGAAGGAAACTGCAGATATCAAGACTAGGGATTTTCCATACCAGGAAGCTGTAGGATCCCTTATGTACTTAATGATTTGCACAAGGCCAGATATTTCCTATGCAATCAATGTTGCTTGTAGGACGCTTGAGAATCCTTCTGAAAGTGACATAATCAGAGTTAAACGAATATCTCGTTAATTAAAAGGGACTTCTGAACTTGGTATTTTCTACAAGAAAGATTACAAAAAAGGAATTCTTGAATGCTATTCAGATGCGGATCTCGGTGGTGATAAGGAGACTGGCAGATCAACTACTGGTATTGCGGGTCTACACTCTGCAGGTGCCATCTCATGCTTTAGTAAAAGATAGTGTTCTGTATCTATTTCTACTACAGAGGCAGAGGTCATTGCTGCCAGTGAGGGAACACGAGAGATGATATGGCTGAAAAGACTTATTCAAGAAACGACTGATTATAAGGAAGGTACATTGCTTGTCGATAATAATGCTGCCATAAAATTAGCAGAAAATCCTGTGTGGCATAAACGCACTAAGCATATGTCAATTCGACATTTCTTCATAAGAGAAAAGGTTCAAGAGGGAGAAATCAAGATCCGAAGGGTTGATAACCAGAATCAATTGGCGGATGGTTTCACCAAGCCCTTACTAGGTCAAGGACTGAAGAAACTTTATCAAGATTTGGGACTTTCTTAATATATATCTGTGTGTGTGTGCGTGCGTGTATATATATATATATATATGTATGTTTCACAAGTAATTGATGAATCAAGGTGTTGAAGTACATCAATTACTTCTATATATATTGATTGTAAACAAGGCTTACATAAATATTGATTGTAAACAAGGCTTATATAACTTTACAAGCGGAAGGTCATGTCGGGTTGAATGTATAAGTTGTAGTTAAAGTGTTAGAAAAATATAGATGTTCTGAAAGACCGTGTTTATCTTCTTACAAAATGAAACTACCTGAACAGAATCAACATACAAGTCTTCCCACAGGTACAGTGACAATTTAGACTTATTAAACATTTCTGTTGATACATAAGTTTCTCATGTAATGAACTTTATTTCACTTCCAAATTCTTGTGTAATGTAAATTTATTTCACATCCCCATTTCTTGTGTAACGTAATCTTTATTTCATGCCCCAATTCATGTTTAGTGTAATTTTACTAAGTTTTCTTATTCTCATACAATGTATAGCCGCTGCATTTTTACTTCTTTTACATAACCTCTGTAAACATCTACTTCTTCACACATTAACGGGTAACATTATGAGACATCACTTCCTGGCATCCCAATGGATTATAGTTACAAGTGTAACCGCTAGAGCTCTCCCATGTACATTATTTTTTACNTAGTTACAAGTGTAACCGCTAGAGCTCTCCCATGTACATTATTTTTTACAATGTTGTGTTATGAAATTTTGTCCACCTGTGGTCGGTTTGTTTACATTTCGTTGAAAAATATTTTCCACGAGTATGTTGTTTTTGCTTGTGAATTTCATATAACAGTATAAAAATACTTCTGTTCAAAGCCTTGTGAGATTAAACCCACTCAATTTTTTTATAACAACATTTGTTGAATATGCTGGTGAATTTAAGATGCCACTGATTGTGAGACAGCCTATTTTCAGATCTCAAAAAGTGACAAAAATGTGCATCTTAGAAGTGAGTAAATACAGTACATATTATCATCATTGTGAAGGGTCAATATGCCTAACTCTACTTCTGAACGATTAAGTCCTTACCTCCCCTCTCCAGAGTGTCACCCCAGTCTCCTCAATTTACCTATACTCAAAAAGCAAAAGATACAGAATACAGGAAAAGCTCCAGGNCAGAGTGTCACCCCAGTCTCCTCAATTTACCTATACTCAAAAAGCAAAAGATACAGAATACAGGAAAAGCTCCAGCGATCAGTACTTTCAGTGTGTACCAAATGCATGCATGCACACACTTTCAGCTTTAACAGTTTATAGCAATGCTGTCAACAAACCACCCACACCCAATGCCTGTGGCCAGCAATAAGAATGTTTTCTAGGTGCAGTGGTTGCAGAGTTAACCTAGCCCAATACAAAATAATCTAAACAAAACTATATTAAATCACAGGCACCAGCCTCCCTTTGCCCACAAACACTACTTTATTGAAATGGCAATTACGACAAAATGGTATGAAATAAAATTTTAACTGGTATAAAATCAAGAAAAAAAAAAAAAAAAAAAAAAAAAANAAAAAAAAAAAAGGATGGGAGTGGAGAAATATACACATGCTAGGACATTGCTTGAGTAAATGCAGTACTAGTTTGCAATGTGAGTTCCATTACATCCACAGGATTAGCTTATACTAGTATGTAACATTAAGCATATTGTTTTAAAAATGTAAGGGATTGAACAGTGCAAACCTAGCTGAGAAGCAAATTCTAAACATAGTCTGTCATACTCACCCAAGGATACAGATTCCTCAGCACATTAGACACACCACTCAGAACTGATGATGCAGTGCTAATGGTCCCAGGCAACAGCCCCTGTGGGAAGAGCCTCACAGGTTGGACAGGGGCAGCTTCAACCACCCGTGTGGCATTACCCACTGGCACAGGAGAGGGTGGCACTGGATTGTATGGACGGTATGTTTGAACGAAGCTGAAGGCAGGCTGCATTGGCGGAGGAGCAAATGCTGCGACGTGACCGACAAGTGGACGACAGCCAGCAGGAGTTGGATCAAAATGACACTGGTTACTGCCAGCAACATCAACTGTTGGTCCTCCTGTCTTGCTGCTGATGGTCGTGGTTCCAGTTTCAGCAATGGCAGGCTGAGTATTTGGACCGCAACAAGCAGGCTCAAAATAATTTTCTGCTAACCCGAAGGGAGTGGGATTATTTTCTGCATTTGATGGTTGCATTCCAAACCTCACTGCTTGTGGTCCAGCGAAGAATCTATCATCAAAGACAAAGGGTTCGTAATAGTTGCTGGGAGCTACATAATAGTCAACAGGTCTTGCTTCACCAGGCGAAACTGATAGAGTATTTGTTATTGGTGGTAAAGCCATTGCTTTAGGATCTATTATGTATGCTTGCCCATTTCCAGAGGGTATAAAGCCAGTTCTCTGGTTTCCCACTGCTGTTGAAGCTACTCCAGACGTCGAGAACATAGGAGCAGGATTACCTGCTGTTGTGAAAGTCATAGGAGCAATTCCAGTCACTGCCATGCCACTTTCACAATTTTCAATTTGTGAAAAACCAACTCCAATATCTGGCACCGTGAAGCAGGGTCCATTATTTACTGTAGATGATAGGCCAGCTGCACTCCCATATGTTCTTACAAGTGGGCAATCATGTGGGTAATCAGTTCTTGAACTGGTGACAGAAACATTTTCCATAATGTTGTTTGCAGCTGTGAACTCTGTTCCAGTGACACCTACTGTTGAGAAAACTGTATTGTTATCTTTAGTGGTGGTAATGCCAGTGCTGTTACTGGTAGAACCTGTTCCCAAGGTGCATGCTCCCGCAAGGCCAGTGTCCACACTGTAGGCAGCTGTACTATAGCTGGGAAAGCCACTAGTTGTAGTGAAGCATCTTGTGTAGGTGGTTTCATCATTGCCACCTGTTGCTGTTGTTGATGATGGCGAGCTACTTTTTGTGGAACTTTTCCATGTACCATCTGCCAGTTTTTCATCTGCAATATTCTGAGGAATGTTATCTCGAACTTCAGGATGATATGAACAGTAGTCGCCGAAAGAGATGAATGGATTCTTTTCGCTACTCCCATTTCTGAAGCATTCCCTGCTGTACTCGTATACTTTTAGTGCATTGGCAAAGGACTGGGGAACTTCTTCTACAATATAGGTCTCAACATTTTCTGAGATAGGTTGCGTGGTGGAGAGATTTTCATCATTCACAAGCGAGCAGCTCCCATCGTCGTTAACAACGTACACCGTCTTGTCGCATCCCACTTTTGATTTCCCAGAAGAACGAAGGGCATCACCACTTTTCTTCTGGAGCCTACCATTGCTGCCAAATACGAACACACTTTTAGAACTGTCCGGGTGTTTAGGGCGCTTTTTCAACAACGTACAGTGGCCACTACCATCGACAACATATACTCCATCACCCATACCACTTCTGGGTGTCATCTCTTCACTGTTACCACCCAGTGCTACTTCACCATCAGCTGGCAATGCTGGTTCTTTGTCTGAAAAAGCTTCCTTTACACCATCTAACTTGCTTGCAAGGTCTTTATTCTGCAAATGGTTGCAGTCCGCACTGCTAAGGTTGAAGTCACTAAGATCCAATATTACTTTTTCCAGTTCATCATGCTCAATTCTGTTATCTGTAATGATAGTTTTGTCCAGGTTATCGCTGTTTTCAATAGTTTTTTGATGAGCAGTATTATCAAGCAATTCTTGGAGATATTTGGTATCTAGTCCACTTTTATTCCGTTCAATCAATGATGGTACATCACTTCCTAAAAAGAAAAAAAAATTCATTTACAAAAGTTTATAAATAAAGAGACAACTCATTATACTATTTAGTTTGCAAGACAGAACAGCGCAAAACAAAAGAGTTTGGGGACCAATTCTGCACCTTTTGCTTTGAGGACATGAAATCAAAATGACATACAGCAACACATGAAGAATTAGCAACCACTTTGTACAGTATGATTCTAATGTAGCTTTACAGATTTGAAAGATAATTAAAAATTATTGGGAGGATGTACAATGTTGATTCCAATGCACAAATTAAGCCACACACTTCAAGTTTTATGTACACAGATCGCAGTACCAAAAAGTGCCACCACAAGCTCGTTGTGTTTTTTGGTACGAATATAAACAAAGTCAGCAACACAAATGCAATAGTAATTCCGCACCCAGTATCACAAAACAACACCCAGTAGGCCAACAATTTACTTCTGGCACAGAAACTTTGTTGATACAGGATGTTCTGTAACCCATAATGTTGAATCTGGCAGACCACGTGATTCAAAGATGTCATGGAACAGACTAAGGAAAGTTTTTGCTCAAAGTCCATGCATGTCAACAATACGTGTAACCCGGGAAAGTGGGATTCCACAAACAACTGTGTGACGTGTTTTACGAAGACGTTTACACTTAACCTCATATTGAGTAATGATAGTGCAGGCCATTTCAGATTGTGATAAACGTGCGCGCAAGGAATTTTGTACGGAAATATTGCAGTGGAATTAAGGCAAACAATTTCTGAGTTCGATTGTTTTCAGTGACGAAAGCACATTCCATGTCACTGGCAAAGTCAACTGCCACAACTGTAGGATTTGGGGTAGCAAAAATCCCAGTGCATCCTTGGAACATGTTCATGACCTAAAGTGAATGTGTTTTGCATTCTCAGAAAAGATAACCATTACCAGCATTGTGTACCTACATTGTGTACCTGGACATACTACAACAGTTTCTCATTCCTCAACTTGATGAAGATAACCAGGAGACAGAAGATAACCAGGAGAGAGAGAAAGAGAGAGAGAAAGAGAGAGAGAAAGAGAGAGAGAAAGAGAGGGGGAAAGAGAGAGAGGGAGAAAGAGAGAGAGAGGGGGGAAGAGAGAGAGAGAGGGAAAGAATGAGAAATAGAGATAGAGAAAGAGAGAGATGGAGAGAATCTTAAATGTTAACTTTTTCTACTGAAAACTATAAAGTTGACGAACATCCACTTCTACGCAAAGATTTTGTGGGCATGAAGTTCTCTTGCGAAATAGAAATAGTGTAGAGCACTTGACAGCAAACTTAAGCATGTGCACTTTAGCTCATTAAAATGATTTTCAANGCGAAATAGAAATAGTGTAGAGCACTTGACAGCAAACTTAAGCATGTGCACTTTAGCTCATTAAAATGATTTTCAAGACACTGAAGAAAGAACACAAAACTTAAACACCATGGTATGTAATTACACTTTGTCATAGTTTTAATTAAAACAAAATCTGCCACATGACTAAGCTATCTTACCTGCCAGCCATATTGGCCACTTATGTTAACCTACTAGTAGTTGTGACGTCACTAACTTGTATTGACAAAGTTGTAAGGCCTTGAAGTATCACTGGTCACGGATGACCGGTGGTTGCCTACACTATGTCCACCTCATACTAGCATATAGTGCTCAGTCTTTAGCCACAGCTTTACGTAACTGCAGTGGTACAGAGAAGAAATACACGTGAATCAGAGCTACATGAAGACATGAAGAGAACTGCACCTTCTGTAACTGCATTTAGTGGAACATCACATTTGAAGCAGGCGGGCATGGGCACCACCACAAAGTTGTCGTCATCTTCCGAGGCCAAGTCAGTCGATATGTCTGACATAAAGGTGAGGCTGTCGCTGTTGTCATCATAGATGGTGGTGTAGTCCCCCACCTCCCGGTCCTGCACCTGCACATTAGTAGCTGCCACTTCCCCACCAGTCTCCGGCACAGGAGCAGGGGGCTGTGGTTTATCTACTTCCACTTGCTCGTCTGGAAATTGTATCCCATTATGAGTGAGCATTAATAATTTCAATCACACTTCACCAATAAACTTATGCAAACAGATCAGTATAAATCACTTCAAGGTATGTTACAGTCAAATCTCAAAATTACAACCTTTCACTGTTCCCAGGAAAATGGTCATACTTAAAAGGAGTTGTTATTGGATTTTGGACCGATTCTGACACACCCCAAACCCATATATGCAAAAACTGCTTTTAATCTTTATTTAGGCTGTTTTTGCACAAATTGGCAGCAAAATTACATGTTATATTTGTTAAATACAGTTAAAGAGTTCCCCAAAATTGACTCATACAATCTACATGCTTGTTAATATCAAGTATGACTTATTTTGATTGACTATGACCCCCAAAAAGTCAAAAATTGTGTCCATATTAAATTGTTTATAACAAAAATAACATGTTGTTTAGTGAAATATTGATTAATTTCAGAGAAGGGCAGAGGCTCGAAATTTTGAGCGGAGTCAAGAGAGTAGCTTTAACTCGGTTCGACTCAGTATCCAAGTTTATTTAACTCGTCGGGACAAAACTCGAATGGAAATTCCATAAAACCCTAACAACAAATATAATTAAATGCCACTACAGTTCTCAACTGACTTTACATGGCACTAAAATACGCATGTATGAACAGTTTAAATGGTAGTAATTACAAGTTGCCATATTTTATATATTTTCAAGATTTACATGATACCAACATAACAAGTGCAGCAGTATTTTTTTTTGGGATTTTACAGGAATCATTTACAACAGCTTCCAGGTGGTGATGTTATTCACGCTCTTCGGATACGTTCGGTAAAGAACGGAGGGGGAAAATTGTCATTGTAGTTAAATTTTTATTTATTAAAATTACATTCACTACAGCGACTGCAACAACCTGTTGGGAAAATTATTGTATCATTACTATATGGTTTTGGACTGTAAAAATGCCATGTCTTGGACTCAGAACTAGAAAAAAAATATTGGGATTTAGATGGGTTGTGTTAAACAACGCAACGAACATATATAACCGTAACATTAAATTTTAGGCGTTCCGAAGGTTTTCAGAATAAACCTGTAATTCACATAAGGTGAACATTACTGAACAGTGAAACATTATAAGTAACGTAATATAAAACCAGTGTTGTCAACTTAGCGGACTTTCCGCTAGATTTGGCGGGATTTAGAAACATTAAGCGGAGAAATATTTATTTTAGCAGGCTGTGGAATTTTTATTGGAGTATAATACAGTTTCAGATATCGGATTTTTACATGTCAAAGTCAAAAAACACTGCTATAAATTTATTAGTAGAAAAGAGTAAAAAAGTATAAAATTCAGCTATTATTATGATAAAATTACTTTATTGCTTTAAAATTGTTTTTTAAAATCATAATTATTAATAAATATTGTTTGACTTTTTGGAATTTTTTTATATTTGGTGGGAATTTAGCAGATTTTATGTGAACACTAGAGGAATTTTTGAAACTGGAATTGGCAAAAATGCAAAATGTTTGCGCCTTGCACCTAAACTTGTTGACTTATGTTCTTTAAACTATTTTGACGGTTTCATTTGTGAAGTTTAAATAGTGGATGAGACTAAAATTATAACGCGCTTCACAAATTAGTCAATAATTAAAAACTCTTAAGGTCAAAAATGAACATTTAGGACCCAAACTAATTTGCGTACGAGTCCGTGTTTCCACTGCAATGAATGTAAAATAATCTGTGTTTGTAACTTACTTTTGGCGAAGTAACTTTTGTAACAGGCTAACAGTATGTTTTTTTCGGTACAGTAGTGTTTTGTTTTACTAAGCAGACTCGCTATATCAGAAAAATTTCCAACTCCTAATGGTATCTTAAGATACTTAACTCCAGAAACAAGTTAAACGAAAATACAAGAGGAACATGAAAGCAGGAGCAGTTCTTGTGCAAGTACAGGTAAATAAAATATTTGGGAATTTTTCAAAAAGAGTGATCAACATGCAATATGCAAATGTTGCAAAAAACACTTTAAAGGCACTATCATCTCCTACTACAAGTTTGATCAGACACTTGGATTCTCACTTACACTTAAAACGTAAGAATGAGGAAATGTGTGGAGTTAAAAAAAGAGGCAACAAAATCATCAAAAAAATCTGTTGCATCTCCAATTTTTCAAGCCATGCTCCTGTCAGAAAGTCCAAGTTCACAAAACATAACAAATAAAATTGGTCGCATGATTGCACTGGACTACAGTGGAACCCTCTTATAAGGTTTTTCAGGGGTCCACAAGAAAGTGACACTATAAGCAGGAAAACACTATAAGAGGGAAACCCAAAAATTCAAGAATCTGGACACCACAAGATATAAAATTATGCACTGTAATAAACACACGGTAATTTTCTAGATTAGGGGCTTTGCCGTAAATAAACAAAAAAAACTCCAGAAAGTGGTATATTTCGACTCTACTAATAACGTAGAACACGAATATATTGGGGGCATGGCTTTAAAATAAGTACAACATATTTTAAAAAATTGAACAAGTTTGTGAGGTGACTGTTTCTGACAGTTTGTTTACGTTTTGAACGAAACGTTTTATGCCAACAAAAGTTGTTTAAATGAATTCAGCATAGCTTACCT
>NQII01000568.1:1231472-1255659 GCA_002778355.1 Clitarchus hookeri
AAACCAGCCTGCAGCAAGATACATTAGGCTGTACCCCACAAATACCTTTGAAACCAATGCAAGGCGAATGGACAGCTCAGCTGTAGCCCCCTGTAGGCCGACTGCCTGCAGCACACCACCCAGCGATGGGTGTGTACTAGCTTACCTCCCCTCCTGCAGCTGGCTGCAGAACGAAACTGCTTTACCACCTCACCCCCCCCAAAGGGCGAACAATGAGTCTTTCTCTCCACCTCTCCCCGTGCCCCCTCACCAGCTGTGGATCTAAGTGTAAATAAAAGGCCACAGACCCCAATTAGAGGCTGTATTGACCAGCTACAGTTGCAGGNCCAGCTGTGGATCTAAGTGTAAATAAAAGGCCACAGACCCCAATTAGAGGCTGTATTGACCAGCTACAGTTGCAGGCTACAGTTGCAGAAAGTTACGCTGCCTGAGCATCCACAGACTTGCAAGTTCATGTGCCATTATAGCTTAGACTACCCTTGTCTACTGCAATCTTAGTACCACCAGTTTCCAAAGGGGTCACCTTCACCCCTTGCACTTCCAAGATGACAGCACAACCCCAGAGCACCAGTTTGGTTGGTATCATAGGCACAACCCCTCAGGCCTTGGAAGGGGTACAGGCTGGGTATGTGCGTATCATNCCAGCTGTGGATCTAAGTGTAAATAAAAGGCCACAGACCCCAATTAGAGGCTGTATTGACCAGCTACAGTTGCAGAAAGTTACGCTGCCTGAGCATCCACAGACTTGCAAGTTCATGTGCCATTATAGCTTAGACTACCCTTGTCTACTGCAATCTTAGTACCACCAGTTTCCAAAGGGGTCACCTTCACCCCTTGCACTTCCAAGATGACAGCACAACCCCAGGGCACCAGTTTGGTTGGTATCATAGGCACAACCCCTCAGGCCTTGGAAGGGGTACAGGCTGGGTATGTGCGTATCATNGCACCAGTTTGGTTGGTATCATAGGCACAACCCCTCAGGCCTTGGAAGGGGTACAGGCTGGGTATGTGCGTATCATTGGTCTGCAATAAACCAGACATATTCCCACATGGCTTGTGTTCTCACTTAGCTATCTTTAGCTTTAAACCTCTTGTTCCCGCTATCACCCCCGTTTGTAATTTCTCCCATTGACATTCTTCCAGGAGTAGATACAGTGGAACCTAGTTTCTTTATTCAGTTTTCCCGTAACAGTCATTTTTTCTGGTCGGTCCCGACAAATATCCAATATAAACAATGTTAAAATAACCCGCATGCTACAATTATGAAAGTATTAATTTACAGCATCCATCAATAAGATATTCTGTCCGAAAGCCAAAATATATTTGGAACAATTGTTTAGCTATGAAATACAGTTGAATTTCGATGATTCATTCTTGTTGTTTACGTTTTAACATATTTATAATCGGTACATTAGCCAAAGATTGTGTGTATCATTCATTTATGAAGACTATGTGAATGACAAACTACGCAGATAATTGACAACTAGTGCTATCAATAGTATTGTTTAAATCCTGCAAGAGTTTTTCGAGTTCTATCAACTGCCCTTCTTCTTCTTACGTCTTTACTGCATTTGTAGGTTAGCGACAATGAGAAAGCATCTCAATTTCTTATTCTTCTTACACGTTTACTGCACTCATAGGTTGGTGACAATGAGAACGAATCACACAATCTCTGACACTGTATTCAACAATCTATGGTCTTGACTTCTTGTTATTGTAAACGGAATTTGGAATGGAATTTTAGCAGTGGCAGTATTTTGATGAGCGTGATTATTATCGGATTTTGTTAGAATTGTAGAGGTTTGAAAACGACTCAGCAATTAATGACTGGCCAAAATTGTTGCAAATTAATCAGTTGTGGTAACTTTAACCAAGGTATTGAGCATGGTTCGACCGACGAAGGAACACNCAAAATTGTTGCAAATTAATCAGTTGTGGTAACTTTAACCAAGGTATTGAGCATGGTTCGACCGACGAAGGAACACTGGATAAAAATATTGATATAGATAAAAATTTATAAGAATTAAAGATTTTAAAGTGAATATTTAATCATAAATTGACTTGAATAAGTTGTTTTATTGACATCTTTAGGCTGTAGGTTTTAAACAAACATACATTTTGAGGTGATGTACGATATTTCTCAGGTCTAAAATCCAAGTCCACATCCATTGTTTTCCAGCGTGCTTAGTTTTTTCTTGTTGGTCCACTGAAAAACNCTCAGGTCTAAAATCCAAGTCCACATCCATTGTTTTCCAGCGTGCTTAGTTTTTTCTTGTTGGTCCACTGAAAAACGAATTACCGAGAATCCACTGTATATGCCCGCCTCCCTCTCCATCGCCCTTCAGGCAGTTTAAAGGAAGCANAAAAACGAATTACCGAGAATCCACTGTATATGCCCGCCTCCCTCTCCATCGCCCTTCAGGCAGTTTAAAGGAAGCATCATGCTCTGTGCTGTTGTTTGGGGTATGGTGGTGATCCCTGTCTGCCAAAAATTGAAAGGGCTGTGCAGCTGCTGTCATCAATTTCTGCGGGGTACTTGGCATGCTGGTGGTAATCCTGTCCTACCTGAGTACTCTTGAACTGATGCTAGTCATCACTAGGGATGCAGCTTGGGGACTCAGAATGCCAGTGGTCGCCTTGCTCTCTCCTGTAACCTTGGGTAAGGAGACACGTGCTGTCCAGGTACAGCACCGTGAGGGAGGTCACTACTCTCCGGGAGGCCATCTAGAATCTCCTCCCGTATTTAAAACTCCCTCGACTTCTCTCAAAGGCTGTGACTACTCCTACTGGGCACCAGTTTGAGCAACTCTGACATCCTATTTGCAGTGCCATTGGGCTGAGGAGCAGAGAAAGGTAATCAAGCAGGCCTTGGCCTTAACTAGTGAGGCTGTGGATTCCGTGCACAGGCCTGACTGTCTACTCAGTCTTGCTGGAAGAAGCTGCTAGGCAAAGGGGCATCTTGGCTGGATAGCATCTGATTGCCAGCACACTAGTGAAGAGGGAGAACCCAAGAAGTTTGTGTACCAGCTGTTACCACGTGCCAAGGACCATCTCTCCCTTCACCCTGACACGCCTAAATGCTAAACAGACGAGCTTTGTCCAAATCCAGCAGGCAAGGCCGTCTGCCACCTAGTACTCCTTCCGACCAGCTGTGCCCCAGCTTCCACTCTAACTAGGACTGAGATACAACCAGTCCCGCTTGGTTGAGGGGGGGAAGGGGGGGAGAGTCTCTGATGCCAGGCACTGACAGAACCACACCCAAGGTGAGGCATCAATAGAACCTCACTCCGATGAAAGTATGTGACACATTCCCCCCCCTTCCCTCTCTATCTATCTATCTCTATCTCTCTCTCTCTCTCTCTCTCATGTGACAGGAAAGAAAAAGCCATTAACATTCTCTTGACTTCTCTATGCAACGTGTTTGCCAATCACAAAGGATAGCATTTAAACATACTAGCATGTATAAAAAGTGATAGTGTCATAGTAGGTGAGAATATACTAAGGTACTATAATATTTTAAAGGAGTATATTAAAGGAGTACATTAAAGTAGTGTTAAGGTAGGACACAATGGTGCTTTCAAATTTGTTTTGCTATTACGAAAGTCTCTGTGGCTCATACTCACGATGCAGTTACACACTATTCAAGCAAATTTGCTCGTAATTTTTTTAAAGTACAAACTGGAATGAAATTATATCCATTATTCAGATAAATATGGTACCATTACGATTTTTTTTGACACATTTTCCAACATAATCAAAGTTAAAGCAGGGCTAACTTCACCAGGGTGCATTTCTGCAACACGACACACTTACAATTATTTTAAAATTTAGTGATTCCCAGCACATACCTGGAGGTTTGAAGTTAATGCTAATGTGACCCTTCTCACCAGGATTCAATATTGGGCAACATATGGCAGTCTCTTCTGGCTCTAGGCCTGGTGTGCCCCATGTCAGACGCAATTCTGTCTGAAAACAATGACACAAACCATTACTATCTTTCACCAACTTTCTTCTAACTATAAAATCACATACAAAGCTATGAATTTAGAAAATGAAAAATGAATTGATAAGAATACTATTCTTTGCATTGTAATCATTTTATCCCCTGTAGTTAAAACAACTTATTATCCATGTAATTTCCAGGAAAAAGCTGAATAGCAACTTACCTGAACATAATACACACTTTATATTCCAATTTTTAATTTAAAATATTAACGGTTGTCTTATTTTCACATCCAAAAATTTTGATGCGGATGTCTGCTTGAGTAGTAGTAAGTAAAATCCAATGTTTTTTGTCTCAACATATGTTTACAGTACAAGCTACTTAACAAAAACTGAAAACATTAGCAGACTGTTTTAAAATTAAAAAAAATATACAAATGGTCAACTATTTCAATGCATTTGAGGTGTAATAGTTAAGGTATATTATTAACTGCAAAGAATCTGCCCATATTAAACCTTTATTTAAGTGTCAACATTAAACATACTTGTTAAATTAAAGACCTAAATAATTTGTTGTGAAATAAATTTTTCCTGCCGACCAAAATGATAAAACAAAGAATTGGTGGGGTGGGCGGGGGGAGGCGGAGGGAGTTATCTTATTTGAAATGTTGTCCTATATTTAGGGAAATTCAACAGTAATAAAGGCTCTTGGTAAAGCTGACACTTTTAAAAGCCTGCAGTAAGTATCACACCCAGTTGCATACTGTCTGATATCACGACTCATCCCGTCTCAGACATACCTCTCCCCTTTGTCTCAGAGGGTCTCCTTCATGCCGGGATGTGCTGCCTGGCGGTGGTCGTGATGGTGTTGGCAGATGTCGGCTTGTAGCTCCTTCGGGACCCAAATCTTCCATGGTGTTCTAAGATTATTGTTCAGTGACCAGATTACCCCGTCTCGGAGTTCAAAACGTTGGGTGTGGTTTCTTACCAAGTCATGGGAGACTGGGTTCTTTTGCTGGATGTAGCTGAGCTGGTACCTGCTGATTTGGAGCTAGAGGAAGCGGATTTCTTTGGCGGGACTTCCGGGCAGAGGGGTCATGTGCTTCTACTACTCGTCTTCTTTCGTGCCACCCTGGATATCTGACTTCCTGGACAGGATGTCTGGCAGGTTGTGTTTGACTTTCCTGGGCAGTGCTGTACTTTGAAATCAAACTCCGTGAGGAGCATCGCCCACCTACCTAGCTTGGCTTTAGCGTTCTGGGAATCATGTAGCCAATGGAGTGTTTTGCTGTCTTTTCTGGGGATGAACTGTTGTCCTTCCATGTGGTAGCGATACTTGCGGACCGCCAAAATCACTGCGACACACTCCTGTTCATTAATATGGTATCTTTGTTCGATGCTGTTCAGTTGCGTGTTCTTGTAGGCTATCACCTGGGGGTGTCCTTCTGGGTCTTCCTGGTATAAAACTGCGCCCAGGCCATCTTGAGAGGCATTGGTTTGCCAGATAAGAGGTTTCCCTTCTTGTGGCCTGTGGAGAAGCTGGATGGTTTGGAAGCCGTCTTTTAGGATCTGGAAGGTGGCTCGGTGTTCAGGGTCCCATCGCCAGTCTGCGTCTTTCCCCAACAGTCCAGTATGAACTCCCTCAGCCAGATGCATAGGTCGAGGAAGTACCACAATTGTCGCTTGGTGCTTCTGTCTTTTCTATGGCTCGGATAGAGCTTGTTTGGGGGAAGTTCCCCCTCTGGGGTGACCATGTGTTCCAGGTAGTCTATATTCCTCTTGCGAAATAGTGGTTTTTGAAAAGATTGCAGGTAAGTCCGTGTATTTCCAGGCGCTCTATAACTCTCTGTAAATGTACACAGTGTTCTTCCCAGTAGGATGAATATACAATGATGTGGTCTAGATAGGTGAGGCAAAGTTCGCCAAAGTAAACCGGTCAAGACTTCAGCTGACATCAATCTCTAGAATGTGGGGAGCACATTTTTGAGGCCGAAAGGCATCACCTTGAATTAAAGGGTTTCTCCTTTAGGTGCCGTAAACGCCGTATATTTACGACTATCTGGGTGGATAGCAATCTGCATATCTAAAGTACTGAAAATCTGGGTGCTCCCTATATCATGCAGCTTGTGGGGCAGGTTAATGGCAGGAGGTGCTCTGGGATGCGTAACGTCGTTCAACTCTTGATAGTTAACGCAGAAGCGTAACTGTCCATCCTTCTTGTGTATGACAGCTCTGCGGGAGATGTATGGCAAGTCACAGGGTTCGACCATCCCTGGTTCTACAGCCTTCACTTCTTCCATGATTAGTCTACTTCCTGCAGACACGCTATATGGGCGGCAGTATACAGACTTGTCATCGGTCAACCATACCTCATGTTGAATACTACGTGATTGTCGTAGCATTCCCCCATGGCCGAAATTAGTGGCGTGTTTGTTTATAATTTCCTGCAGTTGTAGAAATTCACGTGTTTCCAACTGGTTGTTAATTTCTGCTGAGTTGATGGGAGAAGGCATGACATCTTCAGGATTGTATTCCCAGTTCACTGTTACTCTCTCTTTGCTCCCAATATATATTTGTCTCTGGCCACAGTCCATGATACAAAGTAGTAGTTGTTGCAGCTATGGCTGCTCCACGATCACTTTCTCCATGATATGTGGTACTGCTATGAACTACATAAGAATTCCATGTCAGTTTAATTTCACCTCGAGTGTGGTTATCCCTTCAACTGGCAACACGTGTGTGACACAAGCCATGTGAATTTGGCGGGTCTGGGGGAAAGCTCCTTCAATTGTGTTTGGGCGAGTTCTTTCCGTATAAAATTTCCCATGGCTGCGGAACCAAGCAGGGTGGTCATGGCTAGGTTGTTCACCTCTATTTCAATCCTCAGGGCTTCAGGTGAGGCGGGTTTGGTTCTAGACTCAAGGTCTGGATGTCAACGGACCCGCGGATTTCCGGTGGTGGTGGCCCACTTCACACCCCGGTGTTGGCGTTTTCCGACAGCAGTTTATTCTCCTTTTGTTCAGGAGCTCGTTTGTCGGGCATGTTTCCTGCGCTTGCTTCCCTTTCTTTCATTCCCCAGTGGGCGGCAGGCTTGTTTGGGCAGTCTCTGTTAAAGTGCCGGCCCGGGCAGTGCCAGCACAGCGGCAGGGCTAGGGTGGTAGGGGGAGCCGGCCGGGGTGAAGGAGTAAGAGAGGGTGCACGTCGTGTCAGTTTCACTCCCTCCTTTTCCTTGCCACTTACTGTGGTCTAGGGCGGCTTGCGCCTTGTAATTTATTTCACTTTTTTTTGCTCGTTCCACCAGCTCTTCTATTGACTTGGGTAGCGGGATTTGTTACAAATCCCTCAGGTTAGGCAAGAGCATGCATGTGATGACGTGCACGCAGCTCTGCTCATCCCCTTCAGGAAAAATACGGTGATGCATTTGCATTTCTATCTGTATGAAAATTTCTACTTCTTCCTCACTAGTCTGTACTCGGCTGTGAAATTATGATGTGAGTCGGGCTAGTACTTCCTCCCCGGAAAACTGCATGGCGAGATGGGAATACAACTGGAACCAGTTCGTAACAAATTCTTTGTACCTGTTCCACCGTTCCAACGCCTTTCCAGATAGCTGTTTCCTCACCTTTGTGACCCACTGTTTGGAGGGGACTCTGTTGACCTTAAACTTGCTTTCGTTATCTTGCATGAATGCTGAGTGGTCTTCTTGCGGCATACCTGCGAACTCCGGCAGCTGGGGCCCGTCTGAACTCCTACTCGAGGCTGTACTGATCCTGGGTGTGTGATGCAAACATCGGGCCCCCCGATGCAAAGGTGCTGAAACGTCTGGGCACAAGTCATGCATCTGACGGTGTTCACTCCTCGTCCGGTACAGGTTAACCAGGCACAATAGGCATTTTGCCACGTTCGGCACTCTTTGTATCTAAATTCTAGGCAGTCTGTATATCTTCTGGGTTCGTCTGCCCAACCTATGCAGGTATAGTGAAATAGATTCTCACAATGGGCGCAATATATCACGTGTTGCCCTGTTCCACAGCACGTGGCAACGTGGTATATTTCGGTAACTGGGACGTGTTCCTGTCACATTGTGGTGTAATTTTCGCTTTGCTCGGCTAGGTTCAGGTTAGCTTCGACCATTCTCTGGGGCAGCTAACTGGTTCCTTCTGCTCCTTCTCAAGGTAAAGTTGGCCTGGCTTTCTCCTCGTTTTCTGAAGAAAACGTAGGGTCCCACGCTGGGTGCNTAGGGTCCCACAAAAAACCCTTCCCCTTTATTTTGATGAGTGATGTACAGGATGCTTGGTACTTCACCTAGTCTACGGGGGATTTTTGAGCAGATTCAGGCAAAGAACCCTGGGTGGTCTTACGAGCTCATTACTGTGGCTTTGCCCTGACACTTAAAGAGCCGGTGTACAAAATCAGGCCTGATCGGGTGGTGGCAAACTACGTAGGTGTCTTAGGTGGTGTGGTTTGCAGTGGATACTGGCTTACCACCTGTAGACCTGCAATGTAGCTGGCCGTTGACTGGCTGCGATAGGTGACTCTCTGGGCCCCGTACGGGGGCAGATGACGTACAGCTGGAGCTGGCAGGTACTGGTGAAGCTGAGCTCTGAGTAGCAGCTGCGGGCATTGTTGCTTGATGGATGGTGATGGAGAGGCCCACACCCACAGGTAGTCCGAGCTGGAGGTGAACGACGACTGAAGGCGGTGTCCCGCCGGTCTTCTGGGGTGGATTGAATAAATGCCTAAGGGGGACCAAGGAGTGAGGCCCTTGCAGTCGACGGGTGGCTTGTACCTGTTCACGAGCTGAAGAAAAACTGAAGGCCGACTGAGATGGGTTACTTGGCAATTGGTTGGCTGTAGGAGCCGTAGATGCATTCTTATCGGCCCACTTAGTTCCTTCTCGTCGGGTGAATGGCATGGGGTTAGGTACTACGGGTCATTGCAGAAAGCAAGATGCAGGTGACTGAATTCCCTAGCTAGAGTACCCCAATGCAATATCATGCTGCGCCAGTTCTAGCGCTCCAACCAGCGAATCTCAAGTGGTGCATGGAGTGGATTAGCTGACTTGGGTGGTCAATTCCTTTCTCGTGGAGTGTACCCAGTAGAGGACTCTTTTCACACTGGACCAACAGTATGAGTGGCTGGCGAATCGTGTGGTGTTTTGCGATGTACATACTACCCAGTTAAAGGAGCCTGCTGTTCTACTCTATTGTCAGAAACAGTTTGGCAAGACGCGATCACCTGCCGCTCCCTTGGGGGATGGCGAATACTGTGGGTTTCAGAGATACAAATCACCCTTGGAATCAGAATGCAGTGAGTAGACTTGAACACATTTATTCTCAGGCGAATAAACACGGTGACCCATACTAACTCCCAGGCTTTCGTGATTACCAAGCAACCAGCGAAAGTTATGTTAATAACAGGTGAAGTGGATCTGTTAAGCTAAGATCAAGTCTAGCGCAACTAATAAAGCAGTCGTGAAAACGACTCAAACCCTACTGTTGTCTAGTGTAGTCCTGAAGGAACGGGGTAAGCACTCCCAAGTGGAATAGGTGTCTCGGGGGTCGAAGCAAGCTTCTCTGGTAGAAGCTCTGGTTGATTCAGAGAGCCCTAGTACAGCAGTGGTAGGGTGAACTGCTGGGTTGCCAAGGCAGAGGAAGTAAATGGAATGACAACTCAATGTTCACTGACGCTCTGAGGGCTAGTCCGGCCCTAATTACAGAATGGAACCTTCCTTTGGGTTTGGGTATCTTCGGCGAGCCGGCTCCTACCTTTGTGGGCGGCGTCACCCCTTGCTGAGCTCTCTTGGTGAGGTTTAGAAGCAGGGTAGTCAGGCTTTGTTCGGGTGGCTAGGCAGGGGCGCATGACGTGCTTATTTAGTTTTACTGGCAACTGCGTGTAGCAATTGTCTTCAGTGTTTATCAGTCCGGGTTCGATCTCTGGTGTGGGTGATGTGGCTTCCCACGGGCTGAGTTGAAGTTGTATATTCATACAGGGTACATTGCCAGTTACACGTCATGCATCAACAAAAATTAAATAAGTATAAAATAAGTTGGAATGGTAGCCTACACTGATCATAGCATTTATTTATATGCATTATTTTCCTCACAGACAGAACAGCTATGGTGGAAGGATACTTTGTGGCTGCACTACTTATCTAGAACTATCAAAATTTAATGAACTTACATATGAAATGGAGTCAAATATTTTTTTTCAGTATGATGATGATTTCAACTCATCCCGAGAAATCAGTTTTTGACACAATTAAAACGTGCATAGAATTAATTCTACATCCAAATATCAAAATACTACCACACTTTGAAAGCCATTATATGCTTTTTTATGTTATGAAATAAGAGTAATAACCTAAATACAAAAATGAACTGTATTTTCTGTACCAACGCCACGAGCAAATTCGTATTAATAAGACTTAATCTGAAAGCACTCACTAGATGCATTACCAACTTATAAAGACTGTAGTTTCCACTGATGGCATATCAACAGTTTACATGGATGCATTTTCCAGTGATTGATCTCTCGAGTAGTTCATTGGAATGATGCTAGTGTTGACAGCACAGAAAATCTTGTGGACAATGCAAACACTAGGATTCGGCAACAACTATGGCAGTTTCTTTCAGATCATGGCTGACAGAATTGTTTGTTAACAATAGCAAAATTGTGTTTGCACGACACACTATTTTTCTGACACATAAATATTATGTACTAATTATTATTGTACATAGTAAGAATTTGGCAGGAATGTCTGTTACTGTCATAAATAAAGTGAAGGGACTGGAAATATAATACCGAGAATTGACAACTGGAACCAACCCATTCCTACTTGCGACATATAACACTGGCCAACAGCCATTTTGGTGCCAACGATTTTTCAACTGTTCCTGGGTAAGTTTTGGGTGCAGAATCCAAAATAGCTATTAGATTTCGTCTATCAGATATAGTTTTTGAGATAGGCTATGTTGTCTATTTGTGAAGTAGCTATACACACATTCATTACTTATCAGTTAAAAATTTTCTTTTATACGACTTTCTAGCATGGAGTTTACTTGGACAGTCTTGCTGAAGACTCCAACAGTAGTCGGCCATCATGTGGCTATTCCATCGCCCTTGATATCGATCTTCCATAGTTTTTATGTCCTGATGGAATCTTTCTCCATGTTCTTCACTACAATCACCTAGGTTAGGATATGTCCATTTGTGTCTATTGTTCCGATTAATACCTTTGATATTTACGAGACAAAAGTAGCAGTCATTGTGATGGTTTCGTGGTTCCCTCCAAATCATTGATACGCCAAACTTTAGGCACTGTCTGTTTCCCATGGTCCACTGTCGCAAATGTTCAACACATGTTTTACATACAAAATGTGGAGCCCAAGATTTATCCTGATCTCCCAAATGGACGCCAAAGTATGCCAGATAAGCCTTTTCCACAAAGTGAGAAATACGTTTTCTACTTTCTTTCAAAATGTATTCGCCACATACATAACAAAACACGTCTGGATGATTTACACAGCTATGTCTGGTTGTGGATGCCATGGTTTTAGTTCAGTGTTTCAATACTAAAGAACCTCACAAATCAACACTAAATAATAGCACAACTTTACTCACGAAAGCTCAATAACATACTGAGTCGGGTACGGCAGGGGTAGACAGAAGGTAACATGGGCCAAGGGTTAACGAGTGGGGATGAAGCAGGTAAAAGCAGGTCGGGCGAATCATGGGCAATTTCAGGTATATCTGGCTAATTAGATTTTAATTTGAGGTATGACATTTCTATTTTGACCTCAAAAGATATTTTCATTTCTTTACTTATGCCTTTTATCAGAACTAAAATCAACTAGCCCGTATCTCAAAAATTAGAGCTGATGGACAAAATCTGATGGCATTTTTGGAATCAGCACATTAAAAATATCCCAAATCAGTCCGTTTTCCGGCACCAAATTTTTTTTTTTGTTTTGTTGGCCAGTGTAATTTTTTATATTTCTTATTCTGAGTGTTGAAAGTTTGTGTTTTTTATCTAATTAAAGGGTCCATGTTTATGTCCATTATTTTATTGTGTTATCATACAACTAATTTGTGGTGTAGTTTGGTCTTACAGTGTTAAACAGGGTAATTGTGTTTCACATGTTCTGTCACCCATATTGTANTAATTTGTGGTGTAGTTTGGTCTTACAGTGTTAAACAGGGTAATTGTGTTTCACATGTTCTGTCACCCATATTGTATTTTATTCATTACCCACGTAACACAAATGTAGTTATAATCCTATTACCTCACACTATACCACACATATTAATAACTATCTGCACTACTGCAAGAATGGGAGTGAGGTTTATGAGGAGCATGCTGACAAGGAGGGACAGGATTATAAATTAAGCCATACAAGCACGAGATATAGTGCAGGATTTAAATGAAATTATTAAATAGGTTAGAATAAAGTGTTACGGACATGTAGAGAGAATGAAAGGAGAGAGACCGCCTAAACAAGTGATAGAAATTAAATACACTGAAAGAAGGCCACAGGGAGGATAAAGAAGGAGGTGAGAGGTACAGATAATGGCAGAAGTACAACGGAAGAAGATTGGAGCACGTTCTAGGAGAAAGAGGTGGAGGTGGAGACATTTTGCTATGCTGGCCTGGCTGAAGGCTGGAAACAGCATTGGATGATGACAATGACCACGTAGTAAGAAAGTGTTACTGACCTTGTCTGTCCAAGGTAGTGTGCCATTGTTCATTATCTCCCAGACTTTGGTGAAGGCTGTGGCAATGAGTGCGCGGGCCTCCACCCCCTGCTGGCCATCGTACAGTACAATGGCATCCATGAGGTACGGTCCAGCGCTGCCACCGCCACCACTGCACTTCTTCTTTGACGCCTTCCGCTCCATCGGCTGCTGGAGGCTCTTTTTCTCCAAACGACGCTTTGTTTTTGTCTCCAACTTCTCCAGTTTAGAGTCCAGCTTCTTCTCCTGCTTGTGAAGTTTCTCGAGCTTCTTAAGCAGCTTGCTGCTCCTGCGACCCAGCACCCAGCCGCAGTTCACTCAGCGTTGTAAACAAGCACTCGTCTAACATTCAACCAGGCCCACTTCAGTTTTCCAGTTCCTTTATACCACCNCAAGCACTCGTCTAACATTCAACCAGGCCCACTTCAGTTTTCCAGTTCCTTTATACCACCACTACTTTGAATCCTGCTGGCAACTAGTACTCTGTATTAACAAAGCTAATTTTCCAAGTGACTGCCATAACTTCGTATTTCCTTTTTACACAACACAAATACAACAATATAAATGTGCATTATTTTTTAATCCNCCACTACTTTGAATCCTGCTGGCAACTAGTACTCTGTATTAACAAAGCTAATTTTCCAAGTGACTGCCATAACTTCATATTTCCTTTTTACACAACACAAATACAACAATATAAATGTGCATTATTTTTTAATCCGTGGAGAGCAAGTACATTTAAATTTCATTACTTAATTTTGGACTTAATAAAAATAATATGATTCATGTGTTTAACAAGAGACAAATTTGGAAGTAACATTCATTTTGGGAGGCAACAAGTATCTAATCTAATACTATACAGTATAATATTAATTTATTATGCTGACATTTTCTGTTTATGGAACTTCTGTGTGACTTACATTTTAAAATCTATTTTGCATGTGAATAATTTTACTTCAAAGTCTTGACTTTTATTTGGGCATGTCTTGATTACTGTGAGCACTGAATTAGTAAACACAGTATGTTGGAATCACAGTGGTTTTTAATTTACCTATACATAGTTTGCGAAGATAGTGCGTTTAAAAACGTAAAGCAAATGTCAGCAAAACCGTACACAAAGAATTAATTGTTCCAAGCAACTTAATTGTTTTAACTACTAACTTACAAATTTTTAATCTTTGCTAATTTTTACAATATTCTTACTACAGTATTGCTTTCGATTCTGGGAATCGTGCCGGACGATGCTGCTGGTGGATGGGTTTTCTAGAGGATCACCTGTTTCCCCTGCCCTTACATTCTGGCGCTGCTCCGTATTCACCTCGCTTCACCCTCATCAGCTCTCATGACCTCAATGTTAAGAGCCGCCTAAATCTCTTCACTCACTTACAATGTAACTTTGCTGCAAATTTTATTTTTTACTCAACTTTGGCATTAAAGATTTACATAAATTATATTCACACTTGTAAACTATAATTTTTATAGCAAGCACAAATTATACAAACGATAAGAATGCTCCCAATATGTCCCAAAACAAGAGCTTAACATCCCTTCTATAGAAGTATCACATCCCATTACCTTACTAGTATTGCTCTGCAATTAGGGAAGGGCTACAATTGAAAGAAAAGCATATTTCTAACTGAAATGCAAATACACACCCCAAGTCACTGTCCTGAGGACAGTCAGAGTCCTCGTCAGAACCATTCTTCTTCTTCTTCTTCCTGGGCTTTTTCACTGTGGATGGCATTGTGCCATATTCCTGCATGCGACGCTCCACGAGCTCCACTACTTGTCTGTTAGCAAACAGCACGTTAGTTGTCACTTCTGCAATTATCTCACTCTTCACCTACAATCAAAGTCCCACAGCATCAATTAATTATGACCTTTCTGTTGGTTGAAATTCCCACATAATGTTACTCTGTAACACTCTGTGGGAAGGAATAGCAAAAGCAAATGCACACAATTGAAAAGTTTGATTTGAGCCTACAATTTCAAATTGCAACAACTTCGCTCAATTATTGTAATATAGAATATATGCAACAGAGTAGAATGACTGCCACTATTTTTTAAATTACCCCAAAAGTGACCAATATAATGATGTACTAAGACACATCTTTCCCACAGCATTTCTCCAGCAGCCGCAATGTTGGGAAAAAGAAAGAAATTTTTTTAAAATATAATAGTTGCACCCCAAAGGCCCATGTGCCAAAATAAACATGCATAGCCTTAAATGACAACATTAAAAATTTTCCAATCACAGGACTTTTGAAGTACATGTAAAAAGCTAACGAGATCTAAATAGAATCATATCGTGTAAATTTCCACTCCACACAGCCTTTGAAAGTTATGATAACGCTAAATTTGGGAATTAAGAAAGGGTTTAAAGCATAAGGGTGCTACAANATCGTGTAAATTTCCACTCCACACAGCCTTTGAAAGTTATGATAACGCTAAATTTGGTCGTTAATCTAAATACACACCTTCTGCATGTACTTCTTGAACCACTGTGGCGGGGAATCATCCCAGTCAGCACGCAGCTTCCTGAGCAACAGCTCCTGCCATGCTGTCAGATCGTCCAACACCGCCTTCTTCAGCTTGCCTGAATCGTCATCCTCAACTGTAGCATGCTTCTTCACTTTAACCTTTTTCTCCTCAGTGCCGGTTGCTGCCGCCGTGAACCGGTGCATGGGGATGATGGGCCTCATGAGGCTGGCCTGCACTATGGAGTTGCGTATCTTCTCCACGGAGCTGGACTTTGTGCCTGGCTTGGTTGCCAACTTGTGGGTGTGCTTGGGTTTGGCCTCTCGCACCTTGGCTGGAGCCTTACTGCCGGTCTGCGATAGGGGCACACCATGACCATCCAGCTTGAGGACAATCTCACGACCCTTGCGTGCTCTGTGCCTAGCGTACTGCAACCCAATGTATACACGAGTTAACAAACAAGCACATACAGGAAATTAAATACTCAGTACAAATTAAGCCTTTGTTTGTGTTTAAATGATTATATCATCTTATGATTTTCAGGGCATAGAAGGTTTCCATACCAGCTGATAGTGTCCAATGTGCTGAGTTCAAATCCCACCTGACGTGTGTATCTTTTTGGTTGTAAGTTGAAGTTTAATGTAAACAACACTAGAGTCGATTGAAAGGTATAAAACTGCAGGTGTTGATAATTACAATGCCCTCCTGAACATAGTTGCTTATTTACTGAATTGAAATGCACAGTGGTTGTGAAAATATATGCAATTTAAATGGTAAAACCCTTTCCTAGATGACATACACTAAAAAAAAACCTAAATTTCTCTAATTCGAGTAATTCGAGGAAAAACTAGACTTCAAACACATGTTCAATTTGGTTCCTCTTGCAATTGGACCTGTAGTGTTCTGAATCAGTAACAAACCTACAAATAAAAACAACTAGCACTGAATCCTGTGCTAGCTGGTGAAGTGTATAAGCTGTCTACTCACTATGGCAGCACCCAATAAACAATTAGTTGAGACAATAATGTAAAGAGAACTGTGGAATCTAGCTAGTAACATTTTTTTCCCTAGATTAATAACAATTGTATGTTTTTGTTTTATGTAAACTGTAGCCATGGGGAAACTACGGCCTGTGAGTTTGACATGAGTGGCTTGTCGCAACTTTCCAGAATGACATTGAAAATGGCTGATGAACACAACTGAAGTGGCCACAGTGGTCTGCAAAACATTTCATAAATAACAGACAGCAACGTTGCACAGAAATAAGCTATGAAAACAGTATATACTTATTTGAACCAAATGCAAGGATGGCAGCACATGGTCTAACTGTGAGTGATGGGTTTTTCATGAACAATTAATTCATTTAAAAAGAACTAACCATTGAGCGAACAAACATATGATATATGTTCGCTACAAAAATAATTTATTCTTTGTGAGTCTATGATTCAAAAACTGAACACAAGTCAGAAGAAAGAGAAGGCAAAGATGAGAAGAGCCAGCTGGTCTGATTCATTCGAGAAATGAGTCGGAGTTGCACACAACTGGGTAGGGGAATGGGTGGCCTGCACAAGAAGAACATTACTCCTATCTCTCTTAATAGATACCGCCTGCACCCGAATTTAGTAACTTGACAACTGACAATGCCAAGTAGTGGTTTAGAATTTCATAGTTCACACACCAGTTCAAAAAAACTTCCCCAAAAATAAAATAAAAATGCTCTTTATTAATTGTGCTAGCTAAAAGAACAACAGATAAAGACTACACAGGTGCCGCAAGGGTCGAGAACTAGAAGCGCAGATAGCAAATACCTGAAAGGAAGAGTCATGAGTCTAAAGAACTGTATTATATGAGAAAGAAATGAACTATTCTTTAGAATAAATCATTTCACAGAACTGATAAGAAATTGATTAGTTCAGGTGAATTGTTCTGCCCATCACTATTAACTGTACATATTACCTACTGAGTTTGAACAGTATGTGTTGTGCATATTATATTTCAACAAAAAGTGTTTATCTTGAATAGCATGTATGTGGCACATCCTGGTGGTGCCAAGTGATATTATATTCTAACAAAAAAAGTGTTAATCTATATAGATCTGGGACCAATAAAGGCATGTCGTACATAATTATCCCAGGACACAAAATTAATAATGTGGACCACAGCATGAACTTGATATCTGTATTTGGCCCCTATAACAAAAGTTACCCCACCCCACCCCTGATGCAAAACAAATAAGAAAGGAAATGATAAGAGATGTAAATGTTTAAATCTAGTTTTAATTTTCAATTTTATTAATAAATTTTTTGATTTAAATTATGGCTGAAACCACACGTTCAATCTTTATTTATTTTCCCAATTCAATTACTTTCATTGTTCTGTGTAAAGATATTTTTTATATACATACTAAAAATGTATGTGCCATGGGAAAATGACTAGTCTATGGGAATTTGTGTAAATAAAGGCATAGAAAAAAATAATTGTCCAAATATGATGAAAGAAGTTTCTGCATTGAGTGAAATGCAGTATGATGCTGAATAATTATCCTAGTGGAGAAGCCACAACTTGTCTTAAAATACAACGGAGATGATTAAGCCAAGACCAGCGACTCAGAAGACAAGCAATAACTCTATAGTAAACATCTTTACCCTGCAACCTGTTTGATGCCTCATCTTGTGCTAACACTGTGCAGTTTGTTTAAAAGGTTGGGAGTTNACATCTTTACCCTGCAACCTGTTTGATGCCTCATCTTGTGCTAACACTGTGCAGTTTGTTTAAAAGGTTGGGAGTTGAATTTTTTTGACTACACAGACCGAGTGCTAGATTCTCATGTAGGTGCATCAAGAGCTATGTAGTGGTGTTTATTTGACTTTCTTCTCTTTCACGTGCAGGTTTTCTTGTTGTGAGCTTTTGTGTTACAACTATTTACTTCTAGCTCTGAAAAGAAAAAAAGTAAAATGAGAAATAGAATCACCTAAAGTGAAAACTGAAAANACAACTATTTACTTCTAGCTCTGAAAAGAAAAAAAGTAAAATGAGAAATAGAATCACCTAAAGTGAAAACTGAAAAATACTATCATTTTGCATCTTTCACGTGGAAGAACGAGAAGCACAAAGGCATTTAGGATCTAGTAAAGTTCGTAAAAAGGTTGATATATGACATCAGAATAAAATTTCCCAAACTTTTCCAGGCAAAGAAACCTTCCAATCTTCTATAGCATATATATTTAGGTTTTATAATTATTAAAATATGGTGAAAATGAAACTAGCTAATAAATAGATTGCAGTACAAGGACTATACATTTTGAGTTAGAAGGTGATTTCACTCATGACACAAATACTACTTTTTGAGATCCAACATATCAGGTTTTAACTTCCAGCATTAGTCATAGTTTTCCCTGACTTTTCAATGTTTCACACCTGTAGTACCAGTGAAACAGCAGCCTTGTTATACTGCCAAAAGCATTAATTTATGATGAACAAAATGATAAAACAGTTATCATAACACAATTACGCTATTTCAGGGTAAAACAAAAACCCCACACACACACATCAATACTGTCAATCACTGTAAAATGTCTTCTAAAGGATTTTTTTTTTTTAAATTTCTCACTGCAGCAACTGTAAAAAGTGAGACGGTTCAAGTGAACAAACAATTTGTGCATGGACAGAAGTATTAGTACAGTTACATGCTCCACGAACAAACAAACATAATTGCACCTCACATAATACAATGTAATAAACTAGAATAACATTGAGATATATTACCATCATAGGTATGAAGTTCTTTATGAATAAAGATAATAGTCTCTCACTAGAGGTATTTTAAGACAAACACAAGTATTCTACAGTTAGTTGTGAAAACATCAACAACAGACCGGCTAATTTCCTGCCACATTCCGTTGTCTACAACTGCATATTGCAATTAAAACATGTATTGTGTGATAAGATGGCTATAGGATGTTAAAATGGGTTGCAAGGGAAAAGGAAATACTGTGAAAATATGACATCATTGTTTCATTATGTCATGAAAACAAACTGAAAACATCTTGCAAATCTGCCAAGCACAATAATCTGTGTAACAAAACAAGAGTTATCTCCCACCACTTTAAACCCATATTCATGTGACCACATACTTTCTTACATTTTTAATCAATAGTTCACTCTCTATAACGGTGAAATGCAGCAATCCTGTTGAAATGGAAAAATCCCAATCAATTTCGTAAATGGCCAATACCATGATCAGATAATACATTGCATGCAGAATGCCTATGATGTTTACAAATTATGTTCTAAAACAAACACGTAATAGTTATTGTCAAAATTCCTAGTTTGCAGTTTACAGTTTGTGTTTATGTTAGTAAAAAACAAATCAAAATGCATTTTGAAATGCAAAAACAAGTGATGATAGTGACCAATTCTCTATAATAGTGACTAGAAGTGATAAAAGTGACTGCCTAGCAGCCCTGCTTACTTAAATGTAACTTACAGAAAACCATTGGGACACTGAGTTTACAATCTATTCACTGTTTTTTCACACTGTTTTAAACAAACCTTTGAACAATCACCCCACGTATGATGTGTTTATCACAGTCGTTTTATAATTGTGCTAAATAAGTAAACATGTTATTAGTGGTTAAATTTTGATGGTATTTATATTTTATCTACATATTATATTATTTCATTCATAATATGAATAGAAACAGTGAGAAAATAGGTGTGTTGGTAAAGTAGTAAGAAAAAGTTCTTACGTAAAATATTATTACACTGAGTGCGCAAAAGTGTGGTGTGTGTTGTCCCTTTGGTTTAATTATGTAGACTCAGTTAAGCTTAATTTTCAAGAAGCAGAGAAATATCCTGGAAGTAGAACTTGGTAATTATCAAGAATAGGGACTTTCCTGAAAAGAGAAAATAATACCCGCAAATGATGTATATGGTCATTATTAATCACAATTAATAGGAATTTCATTGGGGCTTCACATAATTGGCAGTATATACCATGCAATGTGATGGTGAGGAGGGCTAAGACGATTGGGGTGTTTATGCAGTAAAACACGGAAAAGTTGTGCTTTTACACATGTTTCTTGGCAATTATTTGCATGTGACGTGTTAAATTGAATTATTGTGCGAAAATACTAGTGTTACTCTGCAATTTTCCATAAAAAGTGTTAAAATAAAAATTATTATGTGGAAATAAGAGAGTTTGCAGAGTTTAGACACACAGAACATAAGTTAACGTGAGTTATTAGCAATTCATCACAGAGGAGCTATATTTGCCGCTTACATGGGCGAGTAACGTAAATAATTGTTGAGTTTTAGCAAAGAAAGTGTATATAATGTAGTGAATTGTACTGTGTAGTATTGCATAAGACTGTGGGAATTTAAGGGCTTATGTACTGCTGCCAGCAGCAGTACGTAAGCCCTTCAACTAACTTCACGAGAGGTGAATCACAGGGGGTGGATGAACCAATACGAGATTACTTATTATATTTTTTCTAACAAACTGTATCGACACACTCTCCCTCTGTAATCACATATTGTGAAGTTAGGATAGGTCTTCTTGCATATAACAGGGTTGAGGAATCCAGATGACATGTAATTTACATAAATTTTACATGTTTGACCACAAAATTTCCCTGGTCTTTATAGTCCTCCCCCAGTATTGCATTTGGTAGTATGTACTGCGAATATCGTGATACCCCTAGTAAATTCGTGTTCTGTGCGATAAGTAATGTCGATTTATACCATGTTCCTGGATTTATTTTTTCAGAAAAACAGCTATTCTGGATAGTTACGTAGAACTTTAGCAGAGCTTCAGAAAAGTTGGCAGTAACCGTGACTGGACTACAGGAATAAATTATTACTTCCAGCAAGATAACAATCGCAAACATATGGGCAAAAATTGTTTGGCTCTGGTTGTTTATAATATGCCACACAACCTGAAAACTCCAGCAGTCTTCAGATTTCAACCCGACTGAGCGACTGTGGTGCGAACTAGAGAAAAAAGTACGGTAAGATTCAATATCCAGTGAATCTCAATCAAAAGACATTAATATTTTAAGTGTGATTTTGTGTTAGTGTACAAGTACTTGTATCCAGCTTAAAATATCTCCAGTGAGAAAGACTATTCCTTCATTCCATAAAGAACATTATACTTGTGATACTAATACATCTACATTTATATATGTGAAGTGCAATTATGTTTGTTCCCGGAGCACACAAAATTTATAGTTTCTCTTTGTACTTGTAACTGTACAAATAATTCTATCCATGTCTGTACATATGCAAGTCATGTAAAATTTACCTTTCTGAGAATATGGACTGCAAGTTGCTGTTTTCTGTCACAAACAGAAAATATACACACATTTACTTTTGCCCAGTAAGAATTTAAACTATGCTGGCAACAGAATGAGAGATTTGGAAGACACATGATTTCTCAACTAAACGAGGGAAAAGAAATATAAGGAGTAAGCTGGTACGCATTCTGACCTGCAACCACCTAATGCCCTTCAATTTAAAAAAAATATTATCTTGAATATTATAGTTGGCCCACCACATGAAGAGTTCTTCCAGAAAGCACAACCTAGAAACTACATTGACTAAAACTTGTGACATGCATGACTAACTACATGGAATAAGACGTGAACCTCTCACAGTCTTTTGTACACACGAGATTCAACAGGAACACCACAACCCTCCAAAAACATGCAGTGCGAGATGAATGGAGAGAGGAGTGGAGAGATTTTGGCGGCTCTTAACATGAGGTCTGTAGAGTCAACGAGGGTGAAGCGAGGCAAGTATGAAGCAGTGCTGGAATGAAAGAGTGGAGGAAACGGGAGATCCCAGAGAAAATCAGCCGACCAGTGGCCTGGCACAATTCCCAAATAAAAAATCCAGGAGCAACACGGCCGGGGAATCAAACCCTGTTCGCCTAGATGGGAGGCCAGTAGTCTGACCACTACACCACCACAGTCCCTTGTGAGCTGAAGGGTAAATAGTGGTTCAAGTGTAGGTACACTACTTTTGGATTCCCAATTCCATCCCTCCTATTGGTTCATCATTAAAAATTGATGAAAATTTTTTAATAAGACAAAAACTGTATTTTCTGAAGAATTGTTAACAGCAATGACCAGCTATTTAATTAGTATGTAAGTAATGGCTGAGGAACTAGGTAGGACACACTGTTGACAAATTTCAAACTGTTCAAAAATGGAAAGAAAAATAATTTAAATAAAGGTGGTGGGCACACTTACCTTCAATGCTTCTTGGAATTCACATTCACTTTCTATAGGTAACTGAAAAAAAAAGTATTTGAATTATTAAGATGTCTTTCTCAGTGACACTTGAAACATAGCCATATTTCTACACTACCTTAATATTGCTGTGTGTTTCAATTTAGGCAGACAATTTAAAACTGTAGATGAAACTAAACTGATTAAACTAATGATAATTTTCAGGTAGGCCTAAAAGTGTATAGTGCTATCTGAAATTACAACAAAAATGCTACAATTACCAAACAAACTATACCCTATTCACAGTTTCTTCACACTTTTTGAATCAAAACATTGCAAAATCACACTATTGCAACATGTTTGGTTGTTTTTAATTACGTTACATGTCATAAGCATTTTACACTTGTGTTACATAAAATAACAAAATTACCTTATTTTTAGTTATACATAATTTTATTAATAGTTTATTTATATATTACAATATTTCAATTATAATTAATATGAATAAGACAGTAGAAAATAGGTGTGTTGGTAATGCTTAGTAAGAAAAGATCTTATACAAAATATTATTAGCCTACACAGAGCGTGCACAAATGTGGTCCGTTATCAGTTTGGTGTAATTTTCTAGATCGGTAAGGCTTTGTTTGCATGAGGCAGAGGAATATCCTTAAAGTAGAACTTTAGAAGGGCTTCAAAAAAGCTGCAAGTAACCGTGAATGGATTATAATTTGTTTTTTTTTTTAAATATCTTTAGCTATGAAATTACATACATTTCCTGCAATGATACATGTAACTAGGCCTACATTAAAGAGATTAAACTACCAAATTATATAAAAATAAATACTCAAATAAGTTAATATTCTTAATCAGTGTCCACATAAAATTAAGCATAAAAACACAACACATTAATCAAAAAATAAAAGAAAAATGCAGCACAACCTCCTTTTAATGATCATTTATTCTGATTTTCCTTTTCTGAATTTTAAACAAATTTTCTTTGCTTTTATTTTTTAGTAACTTAGTATTCTTGCATCCTTAACAGTTTCTTATAGTGTGAAAAAGTGGTTGTACCAAAATGAATTTTCTACTACACATTACTTTACTATATAAAACATCACGATGCTACTCTGAAAGATGAGCGCACAGATTCACTTATTACCTAGTTCAGTAGCTGCTTAGCAATACACACACATTTGATGCACTGCTTTATCTTAAGTATAAAATTGGAATTTACACTGATGGACATAGAAATTGCTACACCCATACAGTGACATCCATCAAAAAGTCAAAGTATGTTTGTATGTATTGTTACATGGGACGCCTGAGGGGCGTATCTGAGCTTGTGAGGGATGGAGGTCTTAATAAAAATAAAAGAACTACATTTGATTTCTAATTTATTCATACAGCTAGTATTATTTAGAGCATTAAATTATCTGTCTCCTCTATTACTCTTTTTAAACAGCGAGTGAAATATTTAATGTCTATTTCAACTCCAATTACCGTCCTTAATTGTCTCTGTTTGGTTACAGTCAATTAACTCATACTCATCATTAACATGTTTCCTACACACCCTCATAGTTACGTCTTGGACTCTCGAGAAGTATAACCATGCAACTGACTGATTGCAGCAAGAGTGAGTGTATTACATAGGTCTGTATCTAATTCAATGAGGTATTTTATGGAATTCACACACACAGACTATTTAATATATATTTTTTCTTTTATTGGTAAACACGTAGAAGTGGAAAAAGGCTATGGAAATTGGGTTAGAGGTGAGTTCTTTCTTATCATTATTTATTTCATCT
>NQII01000568.1:1257413-1319294 GCA_002778355.1 Clitarchus hookeri
ATGTGTGTGTGTGTGTGTGTACACATTCTGTAGGCGATTTATGCAGGAAACTTCCATCACATCACAAATATACATCGCTGCACACAATGGGAAAAACACGTTGCCTAGCCACTGTTGTCATGAGAAAATAATGAAATATTAATAATGCATCAAAAACAGCACTGCATGGGAAATAGAATAATTATTTGTTTCACTAAGTCAAGGTTNATGAAATATTAATAATGCATCAAAAACAGCACTGCATGGGAAATAGAATAATTATTTGTTTCACTAAGTCAAGGTATAAACAAGGTTTAAAAGAATAAAATGCGAAATGTATACATTCTCTTGTGAAAACATAGTATGTAACCACGGAGTGACCAACATGGCGTCGCTCACGCACAAAATCCAATGAAATCTTCTTGCTCACAACAGACAAACAGGGCGAGGTGCTTGCCAGAGCACTCTGACTTCTCATTAAAAATTCATGAGAGTTGAAACTGTTAAAAGTACAAATTAGCAATGCCAAAATATTTTAAAAACCGATTATTTACTAGAAACAGGCTTTCATAAATGAAACACAATATAACAATTATGCAATGGAAATTGTTAAAGCAACGCCATAAAAACACAACCGCAACACATGACGTGGGGCCACTAGTGGCCAGTACCCAGGACTTAAAAGGGCCATACAAAAGGCTGGAAAGGCAGAAGTCTGCGTGTTACAATGCAAATCAGCATGCTACTGCAATGTTTTCACAAACAATATCACCACCCAGACCCAGTTCAACGGGGTCGTATAGTCAGACTGCACATAGCCGGAGGGTCAGCTTGTATAGCCATTCATATTGTATGTGCCGTCACAACTGTAACACAATGTGTGCAGGCATGGATAAGCACAGGTCATTAATCACATAGAGTAGGTATTGGTGCTGCCAGACTCACTACAAATAGAGAAAATCGTTGTATCCACCAACAAGCAGTAGCAGAACGTGGCACCATATCCAGAGAAATCCTGCAGTATATAAGGCCTGCACTACATTTGCTGGTCTCAACAACAACCATTCGTTGCCGTCTGAATGAGGCTGGCCTATGGGCACGGCTTCCTCTGTGCTGTTCGCTGTTGACCTCTCTGCATCGTGTGGCAAGCCATCAATGGTGCCAGGAACGTCAACATTGGACAGAGGAATACTGACGAACTGTGTTCTTTGATAAATCCAGATTCAATCTTAATGCAGATAATGGTTATAGTTAAGGTTTGGCAATGCAGTGGTCAACGTAACAATCATGCACTGAACTGTAAATGCCACTCGTCCCGGACACCAAGTGTTATGGCATAGGGTACCATTGGTGAGATTCTGCAGCAAGATAATGCTGGAGCTTCTATCACCCAACAGACTCTACACGAAGTGGACACACTTCCTTGGCTTGCCAGGTCTCCAGATTGTCCCCTATTGAACATGTAAGGGATATGACTGGGCAATGTTTGCATTACCATCAACTACCTGCACAAATACTTGTAGATGTGTGTGTATGCAGAGCAGGCAGGGTGGTATGTGCCTCAGGACACTATCCACCACCTGTATGATGGAATGCCTCGTTGCATCGCTGCCTGTATAGCAGCAAGAGGGGCTCTAACCCATATTGAAAGCATGCTTTGAGAATACTAAACAAGATGTTCCCTACGTATGAAAGACTTATCACTACTTCATCTGGACTATCCTCTATCAGCCTGTGATTTTTTAAAAGTGTTCCATGTCATGTAAGGAAGCGGTATCTGACCAGTAATCCATCTGCATAGATGCGGCATGTTACTTGTTTATAATTGCATGGTTAACAGTATTTAATATGAATGCAATAAATAATATTAAATGTAACATTAGAGAAATGCCTTTTAATCAGTGAAAGTACAATGGCCAAAAAGACTTTTAGTAATCAAAAAAGTAAGGAGGAAAAAGGGGAAAGAATTGTAGACCAAAAAAATTTAAACGTTTAAGACAACTAGAGTTGATAAATTTTGCACAAAATAGTTATTTATGGATATATTCAAAACAGCATGGGACAAAAAAATTTGTAGGGACCTTCATTGCCCGTAATTTAGTTGCAGATAATTTTTCCCCATACTTTTTTTTATGACAAAACATCCTGAGATATTAAGCAAAATGTAGGTATTTCTGCAAGATTGACACACCTAAATTTGGCTGCTAACATTGTTCATTGTAATAACAATGTTTTAATTTAAAAAAATTTTTCTAGCAGACACATTTTTTCAACTTTATTAACTCCAAATTATACTCCCACTCATTGTTCATGGTGCTTCACCTACTTTTGGAGTCGCAAGCCACTTCTGAACTAGCAATTTTTAATCAATGAAATAATAAAAACAATACACAAATATGAAAAAAAAAATCCCTTCCCACACACACACACACACACACACGCGCGCACGCAGAGTTCATACTCTACATGCTACAATAACAAATATTCATGTTGTCTCATGTGCTGAAATTACCTCATCACCTTCGCTGTCCACATAAGCTACCGATATGTCCTCCATGGTACCCAGATTCTGGCACTGAAAATAAAAATCATAACAAAAATCAATGTAACAAAATTTTTAAATGCTATCAGTGAATAAAAATTGCAGGCTGCATTGTATTTATTGTGTTAGTGAGAATATGGAGTAAGAAGGAAACTTGAGACATAGTGTAGGTATGTTCACTTGCCCTGGGTGGCGGGNTGTGTTAGTGAGAATATGGAGTAAGAAGGAAACTTGAGACATAGTGTAGGTATGTTCACTTGCCCTGGGTGGCGGGGCGGGTTGCATATAGGAGCAGGGCATGCAGCTTTGTACATGGTGATGGCTCGAGAAAGAATTTCAAAGGATGGCANGGCGGGTTGCATATAGGAGCAGGGCATGCAGCTTTGTACATGGTGATGGCTCGAGAAAGAATTTCAAAGGATGGCACAAAGTTGAAAAACATATAATAGGTTATTTTTAGTGAAAAATAAAAAATGTGCACACACTCTCTTGGTACCACAGTGTTCTAGAAAACAATACATGAAAACTGATTAAAAAAAAATACACTTTTCTTTAAAGCATTATGATTATTACTTATGCAGCCACATTTTATAATGACAGGGTGTCCACTGAAATTCCATTTTCAAATTTCCTGACCTTTCCCTGTTTATCAGGTAGTATCTTACTATTTCCCTTAACAATTTTTTTAGAAATACTGAAACACAATACCATATTTTCTCATCATTAACAGAACAAATATGCCTTCAATGAAATTGCATTAAACTACACTGCAACAGACCAACATTTGATTCAGTCCATTAATATTTTTCGCAATAAACGCTACTGAATTCACACGAGTGCCCATTCCAAGCACAAAAATACTGTATGTAATTGATTGTAAGCCGACACCGAATGCAAGCCAACCCCTAACTTTTAAATCCCCCGGGAAAAGAAAATAATACGATACAAAATGCAAGCCGAATTTTCAACGTCTTGCACACACTATCAGCTGAGAGAGCATGCGGTGATGTTGAACCTGCCAGAGTTTTCNAAGCCGAATTTTCAACGTCCTGCACACACTATCAGCTGAGAGAGCATGCGGTGATGTTGAACCTGCCAGAGTTTTCACATTCATTGACTGGTTTTGTCACGGGGAGGAAAAGAGTAGAAGAGGCGAAAATATGTAACAGATAGTGCCATGCTGGCTGCACAAAGGTAGGAAGCGTAGAATATAGAAAATTGAGGGCTACGTGTTGTGAAAGCTGCATCTAAAGGGGGTGAGGGTGTTTGGAGCAAGAGGATGAGAATGCAGATGATAGAAAAGGTGTGCAGCAGGGGGNAAGCCGAATTTTCAACGTCTTGCACACACTATCAGCTGAGAGAGCATGCGGTGATGTTGAACCTGCCAGAGTTTTAACATTCATTGACTGGTTTTGTCACGGGGAGGAAAAGAGTAGAAGAGGCGAAAATATGTGACAGATAGTGCCATGCTGGCTGCACAAAGGTAGGAAGCGTAGAATATAGAAAATTGAGAGCTACGTGTTGTGAAAGTTGCATCTAAAGGGGGTGAGGGTGTTTGGAGCAAGAGGATGAGAATGCAGATGATAGAAAAGGTGTGCAGCAGGGGGNTGCATCTAAAGGGGGTGAGGGTGTTTGGAGCAAGAGGATGAGAATGCAGATGATAGAAAAGGTGTGCAGCAGGGGGGAAGAAACAGAGATGAAAAAGAGAGTGGGGTTTCGAAGAGAGCTTGGAGTGGCGTAGGAGCACTGGAGGGAGAAAGGGAGCTTGGTGTGGTGTGGGCGTTGCTGGAGGGAGCAGGGAGGAATGGAGCGTAGTGGTGTGGGCTGGCTGGAGGGAGGAAGGGAGTGTAGAGGCGTGGGCCGGCTGGAGGGAGGAAGGGAGCGTAGCTGTGTGGGCTGGCTGGAGGGAGGAAGGGAGCGTAGCGATGTGGGCATGGCTAAGGGGAGTGATGACGTACAGCCGGGGGAGGATAAAATGGCAGGCAGGGGAGGGGTGCAAGGATGAAGAAGAAGGGTGCGACCAGTGGCAGGGAAATAATTAGAGACAGCATACTCCATGATTGCCGCAGTGACCTTGTTAGAGGTCAGACCCAGCCAAGCTTGACACAAAATCACACGTTTTTATAAATTGGGACCACTTTATTACATTAGTAGTAGGGCTGCAACAGTAACTGGTAAATAGACAGTTCATTTTATCAACTTGTTTTACATATACTTGATCGGAACCGTATGTAACATTGCCTGTCCCAATTCCAACCGAGGCGTGATTTTGGAAGATTCAAATTGATAAAAATACGTTGGCTTACAATGCAGTAAATACAGTTCTTTATTTTGTATTTATAGGCCCTATATCACTTGGCAAAGATATATTATTGCCAGTTCACAAACTTAAGAATTGAAATCTTAAAACATATATGATCATAATTACATTATTCTATATTCACACAACTAACAATTTTTGAAGAGTAGCAATTATTTACATCTTCCCTGACTCAGGTGAAAATTTCCAGACATTTCCCTGTCACGTGAAATTCCTTGACTTTTCCTTGTGGGTGGACACACTGAATAAACATATATAATATAAATTTTTTTAATGGTGTAGGAAAATAAACATTCATACATGAGAAGAGGTGACACAATTCACAACCTTGTGATAGTGTACATAATGATTAAATGTCACTTATGCAGTTACATTAGTAAACAAAGGATTATGAATAAAGGATTACTTTGCTGTAGGATAGCACGTGCCCCTTCACCCATTGGCAAGAGCTGCCACTGTTTAAAAGTCTAGTGGCTAGCTCAGAGAGGGTTAAGGGCTGAAACATGAAGGTTGCACGCCAGTTACTGTCTTGTTATCAAGTCGTGGCTCATGGGTTTCAATGCAGGTAGGGCTGGACAGTGATACTGAATATTTGAGAGGGAGAGGGAGAGTGAGCTAATGAACTACATAATAATGTTTAATATTTAAGTATTCTTGGGTTGTNGAAAATAAGTCTTACAAAATTCTTGGGTTGTGTGAAAGTGACTTTTTGTTTCACAAAACAAAAAAGAAAAATGTTGTTTGGACTCCATAAAACTGAATAGATAAAAAATAATTTTATGATAACAGCTTTAACGAATGTTTAACGAAAATCTTAAATTTCATCAAGTTTTTTATTAATATATATTTTGAACTAAATACCTGCACATAATCAACTGAATTCAATTAAAATTGTGAATTCAAACTTGCCTAGTGTCATAAATGGCCATACAGTTAAACAATATGATCTTAAATATTTCCTTAAAGTACATGAAAAAAAAAATAGATACGAATGGATTGCATAAGGAAGGAATAAATGTTGTAATAAAATTCTTGAACTTACAAAATAGCTATTGCCAACATTTCAAGTCAAATTATTTCAGTAAGATTTTAGTAATAAACATAGACACGCGGACAGACAAACAACAATTTTCATTGTTATTCATCTAAACAAACATTTGACAAGCACTAAATATTCAGTGAGCTNGCCTAGTGTCATAAATGGCCATACAGTTAAACAATATGATCTTAAATATTTCCTTAAAGTACATGAAAAAAAAAAAATAGATACGAATGGATTGCATAAGGAAGGAATAAATGTTGTAATAAAATTCTTGAACTTACAAAATAGCTATTGCCAACATTTCAAGTCAAATTATTTCAGTAAGATTTTAGTAATAAACATAGACATGCGGACAGACAAACAACAATTTTCATTGTTATTCATCTAAACAAACATTTGACAAGCACTAAATATTCAGTGAGCTNGCGGACAGACAAACAACAATTTTCATTGTTATTCATCTAAACAAACATTTGACAAGCACTAAATATTCAGTGAGCTTCAAATTTCCATTTTGCTTAGATTTTCATTAAGTACTTTACATTTCTTACCAAAATCAAAAATATAATTTTTCTTTATAGCTTCAGTATACAGAATTATACAAAAATGATGATGCATGGATAAATCAGCTTTACTTTTGCACCATCATTTTTGAAAAATCCTGTATTAAAATTTGTTGTCTAAAAATTTTTTATTAATAAGAAATTATTTTAACATGATCATTTCCTTTCTCATTCCTTATTTATGCTGTAGCAATAAAACATTTCTGCAATTTAATTTAGTGATTTTTAAACCACAGATATTTGCAACATTACAAATAAGCAAGTTATATATTTTTAATATTCTCTTCATGAAAACCAAATAGAGCATTTTTTTGTTCATTTACACACAGTCATTTGTGCTTATCATACACTCACAACAGTTTTTTTTTTATTTGTTTGCTGCAAACTTGATGATGGCTGATTAATTATAAAGTTATTTGTTTTTAATTTAATTATTTTTCTTTAGTGATAATTGAGAAAAATAAATATCTTGTAAACTCGTCACATCTATTCTGATCATGTAAAATTAAATTCAAATATAATGAAAATAGCATAGCTACAAACTTCTAAATGCTCCACTTCACACCTGAAGTGATCACCAGCTTGACGACAGCCTGTAAGCGTGTAAGGACTGACAGCCTTGTAGCCCACGTGCACGCGAAGGGTGAGGCACCCCCCTTACCCTGCTAGTCGCACTCCGCATCCCTGCCACCAGCGTGCGCATGCGCTAGCAAGGCCGGTCGGACTGCCTTCACTGCAGCCCAGCCACGCCGCACAGCCTAGCGCTGTACAAGCTACATAAACACACATTACTCAGTCAAGGGGATAGGCCTACGATTGTTAGCAGAGCAGAAAGCTTGAAGCAATCATAATAAGGTTTATTTTAAATTGAGAGTAGCTGCGACATTAAAAAATGTTTACTGTAATTCACAAATAATTCAGGGGGCTGCAGCTCTACAGCGCTATAGCAGGGACTGCCACTGTTGTTAACACCTGTTGTCTTGGCATGCTATTGCTTTACACATAGTTTGCAATATCCTTTACACTACACATGTGCACTAATGATGTCTGCTTAGTCTATGAGCTGAGTGAAAAAATAGTACCATTATATGGGCAAGGTGTCATTTTATTTAGTTTTTTGTGTAGATAACAAATATGCTATCCAGGAAATCAAAATTGGTAGCTTACACATGATTTTTGTTGAAAAACTTTAAAAAAATACTTTGTTTTTAATTTTTATTATAAAAAATTCTTAACAAAATTAAAAAGAAACTGTACATTATAAAATATTAAGAAGGCTGTCTGGAAATATATTTGTTAATTTTTTAGGGTAAACATATAATTAAAATCCTAATGAAGGCTAAACCTGGATAATATTCCACCATATGTGCTTGAAATATTGTTCACAACATTAATGTACTTAAAATGCATTAAATTTAATTACACGAGAAAATCTATAATCTAATAAAATGAAATAGCTATTCACGTACAGGCTGTTTCAAAAAGATTAAAAGATATAGCATTTTAAAATCAGCTTAAGCTAGAGAACGAGAACCACATGGTAAAGAGTGAAATACATGTCTAACAATAATTTGCGTTCTCCAGTTCAACAATTCTAAATCTCTAACAACTGTGCAGCGTGATTTTCGGTGAGAGTACGTCACTGTACTCCTATTGCTCTAAGCATACAACCTTAGAACAAGCAGTTTCAACAAACCGGTTGTTAGTATAAGGGAAAATCAACAGGTTGCCCCCATGTTTCTCAGAAAGTCATTGGCTGTATACATAGGAGTTTTGTAAGAAGTCCCCAAAAGTCTACTTGTCATGCCACCTGAGAGCTAGCCATTCCCCATACGACTATCTGACGTGTTTGTTTTGCGATGGCATTTGTTATTCAAACCATACAGGGTTGAACTCATACACGTCCTATGCCAAGGTCATAAACAACGACATGTGGCAGTTTGTGCATTAATTCTCAAAAAGGAAATTAAAGATGACACTTTTCTTTCACGCTTAGCATTCAGTGATGAAGCCACATTTCATCTCAGTGGTATTGTGAACCACCACAATGTACGGGTATGGGAATCACAGCAGCCACACGCCATAGTCCAGCTTAAGAGAGACTCCCCTAAAGTAAACAGGTTCTACGCCATTTCCCGAGAAAAGGTTTATGGTTCGTTCTTTTTTTCGCGGGAATCTTCTCATACCTGCAAATGTTGCAGAACTGGCTTTTCCCACAGAGATAGGCAAACGCCACAATTTTCATTTTCCAGCAGGACGTAGCACTATTGCACAGATGGATCTGCAGTCTGAGACCTACTGATTTGGCATTACACCACTGGGCACCAAGGTCGCCCAATCTCAGCGTCTTGTGATTTTTTTTGTGAGGGTTTGTGAAGGATTCAGTTTATGCGCCACTACTTCCTAAAACAATGGATGAACATCGAAACTGCATAACAGCAGTGGCTGCAGTAACACCAGACATGCTCGGTAATGTCTGGGACCAGAGTAACTATCATATTTAAAAAATTCTGTATTATTATTACTATAAATACGCCATAAATAATTTTTGACATATAAGGAATTTTTTGCACTGTCTTGTACCTCAAGTTTGTAGTACCATTAACAACATTCTTGTCTACAGTATTGCCACTATTGTCATCCCCACCCAGGCTCTCTTCATATTCTACAGCTAATTCATACATTTCACATGAACAGCTGCGAAAGCCAGTGCATGGGAAGTTGATGTCAGAACATGGATATAACCGTGGTTGACAGCCATTGACATAACACCAACCATGTTAGTATGGTATGGGAGCCATCTGAAAGAATGCCAGCAATTTCCGCCATATAGTGGTGAGCTAATTTCTTCTACTTACATGAAGGCCTAATGTTGAACGACAAGGATCTAAGGGCCACAAGCTGCTCCAGGTTGGCATTTAAGGGGTAACTAACAGCCCATTCTTCCCCAAGGGCTTTGAAGGACTGAATGTGATGGGTTGCAGTAGTGTTCATTAGTTTGATATGTGTTCCCTTGTCTTTTCCACAAAAAACTGAGATAATGAAATACTATCACAGCCTGTGAAGCAATGAAATCCAATTAGAACTTTCATGACATCAATCTTATGTCCATCTGGTAATTTAAGACTTGGCTTACCGACTACATTTTCTTTGAGCAACAATTAAATCTTTTCCTTTTTCCTTCCTGGCTTATTTTACACAAAGTCTGCATTTGATTTAACAAGTGAAACCTAGCAAGATTATTAATATATCAGAGTCATCAATATGAACCACTGCAGGGATGTTGCTCTTGTCAACATGTGCAGCATGCAAGGCTAGCCTTATTTCTACCTCTTCATGGTTACAAGCAAGTTAAATACACTCTGTCATTCAACTGATGTTACTTCCCAGCATTTGTCTTGTTTGGACTAGCTGTAAGGAACTGTTACCAAGACCTAGCTTTGAAGCCCTCTTAGATGTTTACATACAACACAGAAGTCACNAGATGGTATTGTATTGGTGTATAAGTGTATGCAGTGTCAAATATATAATAGTATATTTTCTGTTTGTCATAATTTCAAAGAGGATTTGTGGATCGTACAAATACTGAATTCAGTAAGACATAAAATGTAAGCAGAAACATTCTTTGCGCAAACTCTGCCAGAACATTGTCACTTCTGTCAACTTTCGAAACGCCAATTTACTGTTTCAAAGGAGTGGGAATTGTTTCACAATACAGCATCATGATGTTTCCGAGTTGATAGTATTAGTTTATTTTAATAACGGAGTACTGCAATACTAAGTAGCAAATAAAAATAATACCAAGTAGCACGTAACAATATTTGCTACATATATCATTGCTTTTGCTGTACGTTCTTGCCAATACCTAATAATTTTCTTTTGTAACCAAGTTACAGAAGCAATATATAAGGTATCGTTTTGTAGAGCACGAACATTATCTGAAGCCAATATTAGTTTACAGTTTTTCAACTAAGAAGAGGGTGAGGCGCTGTGTATTCTACTAGTACTTTATTTACTATATGGTGCATTCAATGACATCTCGAGCACGACCCTTGTAGTTCCAGTGTGTCGTGCAGATCGCAGCAGTGAACAGAGCTACCTTTTCGGCACGCAATATGAATGCCACAGCTATATCGTTGTTGGCGTAGTGTTTAAATGCACAACTAAATGTCTGTTACCGGTCACACAGATAACGAATTTGTCAGCTCTTTTGTTCTCTACAAACATGGCAGAATACCACAACGGGGTCAATTTCTAACTATACAAAAATTAACATATGAAAAAACTTATTTGAATAATGTAGTCTTCGACAAATTGAAAGCTGCCACATACAGTAACTATTAAAATTATTTATGTAACTGTTGCAACTTCCTACACGTAAAACGTTTGTTTCTTGGCAGAGTTTACATCTCATCTGAACCCATGAAATTTCTTGCAATGAAGAATAGGCAGCAGTGTTGTTTATATAGCTTTTTCTAAACCAACTAAAAAACATAACTTTCTTAAATATTCAAAAATTTTACTGTTTCCTAATTTTTAAATGATTTTTTCATGAAATAATTTGACTTTGTCTGTAATAATATCTACGTAAGTAGAACTCTGCACACATTTAATACTTCCCTTTAAGAAAATAATATTTACTAAAAGTATGCACAAAATTCCAGAAAAGTTATAGTGTAAAAAGTAAGACGCTTTAAAGTTTTTTGTTTGAAGAGATAGATGGGGGATGAAAACATATGAAAAGTAGAGAAAGGAACAAAATTTTACGTGACGGTTGTGAAATTGTTGTGAGTGGCCTAGTTTTCATGCTCCTAAATTACCAGCCTAACAACACAGTACACTATCACAATCAGTCAATGTGGATTCCTTTGTCTTGCGAGGCAGGAATATAAAAAATTGCTCAACGACTGTACAATAATGCGTAGCTGTAACCTAAGACCGCAAGCATACGTNTGCGTAGCTGTAACCTAAGACCGCAAGCATACGTTTTGATAGCTGCAGCATTTTGAGTGGTTAAATGTAATATAGTGACTTTTATTTATCCAGTTAACTAATTTTTAACAATATAACTATAACAAACTTTTTATATTAAAAATTGTAATAAAAAATGATACATACATATTGTGATGGTTCACCACAGTTCATTTTATTTACATAAGTTGTAACTGTTCTTTGCAATGTCTTATACTCTTATGTACTAGTATTTTATTACATTTTTCAACAGTATTGTCATACACTAATTTTCTTTAAAAAAATTAGCACCTTTTTTTTTACTATGGCCTAAAAATGATGTATGTACAATGCATTGTAAGAATTTGCAATTAGGTCTATATTTTGTGTGGTATACATTGAAGTTTATGTTGAAAATGTTGCTGAGTTGAAAAACTACTTCTCGAATGACATCCATCAGTCAAGTAAATGTCAGTATCTGCAAATGAACTGTTGATAGTACAAATCCTAGAAATTCACAAAAAAAAATTAAACTTGAGAACAGTGTCTTTTATTTTCAACATGTTCGTTATCATTAGAACATTCCAAATAGCACATCAGTTAATTAAGGCATTTGCATAAGCTACCGAAGAGTAAGGCTAGCTTAAGCATTGTAATTAATGAATGTCTTTACATTAATGGTCATATGTTGATTAAAAATAATTTAATTGAACATGTCAATCTTTTTTTTTTGTTTTCTCACAATTTAAATGTGGGAAGCATCATCTATCACTTTACACGTAATTCATTAAATCAAGTTTATTTGAAATTAATTTTGGTGAATTTTCTTTAGATATTGTTTCATTTTGAAGAATATTGAAGCTTTATTTGTTGTATTTGTCCTATACTATTTTTCAGTAATTATTGATGAATAGTATTCACATGATGATAAATCTATATAAAAGTAATATATCAGAATTCCCATTGATACTGCGTCCACAAAGTGTATAATTTTAATTGCAATTTCACAGTCGTTTGCTCCCAATACTTTTCTATTATTAAAAACCACTCTCAGAGAAAACTGAGGAATACTTTCAATTCATACTAATTTCTATCGCCTAATGTTAATACATACAAAAATTAGGTTGTTTGTTTATTATACATATCTTCGGGTGAAGGGTGATTATTAGTTTTATACCAGTTCTAGCACCCTGTAGACACCCATATAATATACAAATATAAACATCTATTCTACAGTATCAGTTGGCTTCTACAGTGAAGAAAGTAACGGAATGATGAAATAATTCACAAGTAAATGATATGAAATCACATTTCATCATAATATTANTACAGTGAAGAAAGTAACGGAATGATGAAATAATTCACAAGTAAATGATATGAAATCACATTTCATCATAATATTAAAAAAAAAATTGGTTTCATAACATATTTACTTTAAAAAAAAAACACAAGTGGATGGTGAGTGAGATAGTAAAGAGATTTGGGCGGCTCTTAACATTGAGGCCTTGAGAGCTGATGAGGGCGAAACGAGGTAAATATAGAGCAGTGCCAGAATAAAAGGGCGAGGAAAAAGGGAGATCCACAAGAAATCTCACTGATCAGCGGCATTGTCCGGCATAATTCCCACATGTGAAAATCAGAGAGTGACCCGGTTTGCCTAGGTGGAAAGCAGTCTAACCACTACACCACCACGGTCCCACAACTGTATGATCAAGCGGAATATTATAACACAGTTATTTAATAATTGTGCATATAAATTTCACAAAATAATTTGTAATTGTAAACGTTCTGGAATACCGGCCTTAGTATTTTACAAGTGTCCATTTTTTGTATGACAAAAACTTTATATTCTCAACATTGAAGTATCAGAAGCCCTTGCTCTGGCACATTATTATTACTTTCTCTGATTTTTTTAACTACATATTGGGTAGATATATTAGATTTTAGTTTATTTTGTTGTTTAGTAGTGAACAAATAAGCATGTGATATTTCTTATATGTGTGAAATGGGTGTTGAAGTTGTACGTGACCTCAAATAGTACAATTGAATTGAGTAACTAAATTTAACACAATTCTCAGACCCTTAAAAGGTAAGTAGAATTGATTTTAATTATTACCCTTTTCAATATGATCATCAATTCTCAAATATTTCACAAATTCAACTCTGGTGTTAATTTTCTTTAAATGGGTTTTATTACAGAACAAATTAATATGACATGAGTGAATACTTAAAATAACCTGAAAAATTATCCAAATTCAAAATATTTCAGTGATTAAAACGTAATTCATTTAAAACATTTTCTCACGAAATCTACAACTTAATTTCACTCTCTCTAAGTCAGTAACACTCAAGGTCAGCATTGCGTGAAACAGAAATGTGATGGGTGAAATTAAGTTTCTTGAACTGAAATTCAATTCTTCAAAATTGTACACTAATTTAAAATTCTGCAATTAAGTCAAAGTCTTTTCCAATAAACTTAAAATTGAAATTGCGCCAACTAATATAGTGTAAGAGTAAAGTTCTCTTAACAAGACCTCTGGAACACCCAATATCCAAATTTAATTATTAAGAAATTTCTTCAAATTTCTAAGCAATTGAGGTGAAATTTTACACATTTAAAACACACAGGGTATTTTATACCTCAGAATCAGAGGTAATTGTCTTATGTTTCAGTAGTCTCAGCATCGATGGTGTCGTAAGCATCCACTTGGGACACCAATCCGAAGGTATAATATACTCAAAACTTAAGTACTGGCATTTTGTAGGCTTCTTCTTTTGCCTGCGCACATTTACCGTACTAACTATGTCTCTTCTCCATCGTCCCCTATGTTAGGATGTGTGGTAAAACCAAAATTTTAAGTAAAATATGTAGGTTAATTGTTGTTTACCATAATGGTAAATTACATGGGTTTGGGGATAAGGGGAAAATAAGATTGTTTGGAGATGATTTTGTATTGTATNTTACCATAATGGTAAATTACATGGGTTTGGGGATAAGGGGAAAATAAGATTGTTTGGAGATGATTTTGTATTGTATGCAGTAGTGAGAGGGGGTGAAAATTTGCAGGCAGACATTGACAGGATGTGGTTGTGGACCATGGAGAACAAAATTAAGATAAATGTAAGGAAAACTAAGGTAGTGAGGTTTACAAGGAAGGTGATAAGAAGAGACATGTAGAGATGGGAGGAGCAAGATATAGAAGNAAAACTAAGGTAGTGAGGTTTACAAGGAAGGTGATAAGAAGAGACATGTAGAGATGGGAGGAGCAAGATATAGAAGAAGCAGCAGAATATAAGTATCTAGGGATTGTATTGCAAGGAGATCTCAGATGGAAAAAAACAAGTAGAGAGGGTGGTTGCAAAGGGAAGAAGGGCTTTTGGTATGTTGGGAAGGGTTCTGGAGGGAGTCAGCAGTAAGGTGAAGGAGAAGGCATATGGCACAATGGTACAGTCTTATGTTAGAATATGCGGCATTAGTATGGGACGTGGAGGTGAGACATCTAGAGAAGGTGCAAAGACGGGCAGCAAAATGGGTAAAGGGTAGGTGGAGAAGACAAGGCAGGATGGTGAGGATGAAGAGAACTATAGGCCATCAGTGATGAAAGAAATAGGATGGAACTCGTTGAAGGCCAGGAGAAAAGTTGAAAGGCTGGTCAGGATGTACAGCGAGGTGATGTAGAGGGAGGGTGGGGAAGGTTACACTGTCAGCTAAGTAAGGAGGTGTTTAGAGGGAGAGGAAACAACAGTGAGAAGCTTCAAAGGGAGTGGAGGAGAATGGAGTGAGGTAGGCAATCTATGCTTGAGGTCTGTGAGGGAGTGGAATGTGCTGAGGGAGGAATTGGTATCTGTGAGGGGGGATTGAAAATTTCAGGAAGGGCATGGAAGTGGAGTTTGTTCGGGCAGGGAAGAGGTGAGAGTTTGCCACCTGGCGGTAGCTCAATTGCAGGTTATTATTATTATTATCACTGTGCATTACCTACATATTGTTTTAACCGTGGTTTAATTCAGGATTAAGTAGGCACAGACTGACCGCTGTAGAAAGTTGAAATAGAGTGAATTACAGGGGCTACAAATGTAAAATCATATACTTTGCAAAACTCAAGGAATAAGGAACTTCATAAGGAAAGTTTAGCTAATCAATTATTATAGGTGAAGGTGATCTCTTAGCAATTAAACTTATCAGTATACACATGTTATATCAGGACAAAGAGAAATAAAATCAAACTGGAAAGAAAATATATATACTTCTGTGACATTAAAACATTCAGTAAATTGTGAAAAATTATAGCAGATAATTAAAAGAAATCATGAAACGTATCAAACTAGCATTCAGAATGTAAATAAACTAGAAAAATTGTTCATCTGGCAGCTGTAAACATTGAAATGAAAATTATAACATTTACCAATATAAGTGTCAAAATAAGATGTAAACAATAACAAATTCTGTACTAATACAATCTTGTGCGACGCACTTAAAATTGGCCAGGCTTCCAAGGTGTATTGTGTTCTGTTATCTACATCCAAGAGAAAATAGTATCTACACCAGTGCACAGTGTATCTCGTTTCTACGGGCTGTGCTGCAGTAGAGCATCATTAGCAAGACACGGGCGACCATAATGAGTTCCAGGCAAGTGACGCCATACTTCACTGCATCTCAGGTTACTCTTAGCAATCCTTACAATAGTCCTAAACAACTGTCATTGTCTGCCATTCTAGCTTTAATAATTCCATTTTCCAAAAGATGGTGCTATTTCTGCCTCTGCCTGAATAAGTACTGTTACAAATTGCCTAGGGCATATAAGAGTTTGTGGGGGATGGATGTATTGATAAAAATAAGAGACGTAAAATTAATTTCTCAATTTATTAACAATGCTATAAACACACAATTATTATTTAGAACATTAAACTGCCTATCTCTACCTACTAATAAGACTCATTATTCCTGTCAGCGAGTGTAATACTTAGACCTTTTTCAATTACAAATAATGTCCTTATCACTATCTTTATACTAGGTAGCTAAAGTCACTTCTTAATCTTCACTTAGTTACACATAATCAATCAAAATATCTATTGCCATACATTAACATTATTTCAAATGTCTGCCAATAACGCATTAAGTTCCACTTTCCCACAGTCCAGCTGGTCAGTCTCACTCTAATCTCCCGGTGCTCACAGACTACGCTTGCTGGTCACTGTGCCATTGCCCGTGGTTACGATGGTCCTTCACACCAGCCACAAATGGCCATACAAGACTCCAGACTCTTTACACAATGGCACTACGCAGCTTATATGGCTGGGCTGAGCTGACCTGGTCCAGATGATTTTTTGCATCTCGAGTTGTGCAGAGGGTGGTGGTGGCCAGAAATTTTGCACAACGATTCCAAAGTCATTCAATTTTCTAGGGATGGAAGTGGCATCAACCCTAACAGCGTTATCGTGCATTATGCATTCTAATGGCTGTTGGAATGTGATATGAATTTGTATGCATTTTGCATAAGATCAGGAGTTTTAACATAAGAGAATTTAAGTGCTTGTATGTTAACAAATTTTGGTGTAGCAATTGTAAGTAGGAATAAGCCAAAATGGATGAACCGAGGCTACTGAATGTCTTCTTCCCCAATTAGAAGGAAGAAAAGGCAAACCCTTTTCTCACAGTACATACATGGNGAAAGCTTCTCAACTAGAGGTTCAAGGGGTAAGCTAGCCATGCCTCCAGCAGGCTTAAGCGAGGAGACCCTCTACTAATATAATTAAAAATTGACTTCACTAATCTAAATGATAGAAAGGTATAATTTCACATATCTATTAACTATATGTCAAGATAAAAATACACCTAAATCCAAAGTCACACAATACTGGCTGTTTTGGCTTCCCTTGTATTGTTGGCACTGTGGAGCGATGGAAAGCCGGTGCAAGAACTGTGAGCTTGGCTGCGGCGTTATTCCTCGTGAGACAAACAAATCTAAGTAATATTCAGTTTAATTGACATTTGGAAGTACATAAAGTCGTGACCATGTTATGTGCACGAGACTTGTAATCAATTGGCAGTAATAACTATGAGGGACAGCATAGAGTTAATTGTTAGGTCTGGTTCAGGAGTCTGGGAGAACTCTCTACACTGATTCCAGAGCAACATAAAATTTATTATAGTAGTTTTATTTTGAATTATAACTCAAAGACCAACCATGACAGCTGACTGTGACAGGTTAACTGCAGTTGTACAAGCAGCTTAATGGTGCCAGGCAAAGAGTGAAGCACATTACAGAACCACTGGTTACAAATTAATGTTCCTAGGCGCTTACGCATAACCTATATGTATACATGAAATGTATTGGTGCACAAGAAGCTGAGACACTAGCCAAGAGACTGAGAGCTGTGCATGGAGTGACAAGAAACACGTGACTAGGCAATGCAAAATGGCTACTACAATTTCAACTATGGCGAGGGTCACATTAACACTACCACAAGAGCAGCAGAGCGACCATGGGTGTGGACGAGGGTTGCTCAGCCAAGAAGACCATACAACAACATGGACAACAATTACAGAGGAAGTGGCTGAGCTGGCCAGCTGCAGGTCAGCTCTATAAAGAAGCTGACATGGCGAGTGATAATTACATCACGTTGTAGCAGTCAGCCACAAAATGAGCTAGGAGAATGCAGAGGGGAGTGTTGCAGTGTAGTAGTTGTATTAAAAAATTAGTGCATGCCAGAAATAGATTTATAGGACCTATAAAATGGTAGATGGAGACACGGTATGTCCCTGCTTGCTAGTCACAGCAAAAACGCTTTCTCCACAGGAGCAAGTGCAGACAGCAATAGGTGACAGTTTCAACGAAGGTGAAGCTTTGAAACACAATTTACTTGAATCAAATACGGATTAAGTCAACATCCTGGCTAGCAGTGAAAATATCAGTGAAATTGCTAACATGGGGGATTAGGTTCGATTGTGCCCAGTTCGAGACAGTCTTGCTTTTAACTTACTGTATTAGTACCAAATTTAAAATAAACTAAAACACATTATTTAAAATTAATTAATTAACAAACTGCCTAATAAGACTACCGGATGCAGGCATGTTGTCTAAATACATAACAGAATGTAATAATTAAACATACACATTCCAAACTGCCTTTCAGACATGCAATAATAAACAAAGCAGGCATTATATTAACAAGCTATAAAGGAAAAGTCTACAAATTCGTACAAGTACTGCACTCTAAGTGTCATTTCAGGTAATGCACAGGATGGGACATCTTTGGACAGCTTAACTGTGCCAACATGTTTGGATGTACGCCTTGGTGTCGTCGCCCGTCGGAGAGGGTAGACACTACAGGCCAAGATCAAGAGGAACGGTATTGCATCAAGGTGCTTTGTATTGCCTATAACTACAGCAACACAGTAGCTGCGTCCAATACATCTGTAGTATTGCCCAAATGTTTTNGGTGCTTTGTATTGCCTATAACTACAGCAACACAGTAGCTGCGTCCAATACATCTGTAGTATTGCCCAAATGTTTTGTTCATGTGTTCAATTATTACTATTTTATGTATAAAATTAACATACACTGTCATTCCTCGCTTAAAATGCGTTTATACTTACGCGGCTGTTTGCTTTAAAACGATCTTGCGGAATCGTTATTTACAAAGCAAAAATGGCGTCACGTAACACCGCTGTCAGTAAATATTGCCCGTCCTGCATAATTTTCAGACGTTTTTACGTGTGTCGTCAAACATACCTCATTTCGTTTCATTGCGTTGTTTATGCAGGAAACAAAAAATAGAATACATAAAAAATTGCTTACCTAGAAAGAAGGGCGTAAAAAAAANTTGCGTTGTTTATGCAGGAAACAAAAAATAGAATACATAAAAAATTGCTTACCTAGAAAGAAGGGCGTAAAAAAAATATTAAAAAATCAGAATTTTCTGTGAAATGAATAATACAGTCTATACTAGTGTCAATCACGCGCAAAGCATTCGTACTACAACTGAGAATGTAAAGTTACTTACCAGATATGAACGAAACGTAGTCCAGTCAAGAGAATTGTCCATTGTATNACTACAACTGAGAATGTAAAGTTACTTACCAGATATGAACGAAACGTAGTCCAGTCAAGAGAATTGTCCATTGTATCCCATATTCCAATACTGGCGACTTCATCCCGGCTACTATGTCCAGTTTTCTTTTTCCATTCCAATTGAAATATTATTCCCTGCGGCTCCATTTCTTTAGACATTGCGCTGTGCATATATTTCCAAAAAATTTACACCACTTACAAATAAACCACAATCCGAAAAATGTTTACATTGTCACTAACACAAACAATAACAAACTTCACGCAGATAGTCGGATCATGGAGGTAGAATATACAATGTTGCCTGACCTAATACAATAAATGATTGGACATCTCTATCAAGTAAGCGCGCGACAAGCGACAGTATTGGCATCTAGCGGCATGGGGTGATGAAGGCCTCCGACAGCTATGGCAAAAGTATGTATTCCCGTCAAAAAATGTTGCCTAAAAGTCGTGTAATTTATTTAACTTAAAATATTCCCCTACATACTAACTGCTGATAGTGATGATATATGCAGGACTTAATATAGATGGGACGTTATTTACAAACATGAGTTAAAACCGAGAAATTAGCTTAATATTTTCTTTTCAAAAGTATTGAGATTAAAATTGTGTGTACTGAACAATAAAAAGGCAACTAACTTGATTGTTCTTCGTAACGTAACAATGTATAAAGTCTAATAATTTTGGGGTTAGTACTAACAAGAGATCTAATCATGAAAGGGGAATAAGAATATGGAATTAATACTATAAAATGCAGCAGTCTAGTTTAAAATCAATAGTAATCAAATGCAGTAGATTTGTAACATACTACAGAACGATACACCTGAGAAATAAAATTTATTAAAACAAAAGATACTCAACAATGAATATATTATAATATATACATACATCAAAATACTATTTTACACGATGAAATATGTATTGCATTTTCAATTACTTCAACTCAATTTATTTAACTAAAAAAAAAAAAATNACTATTTTACACGATGAAATATGTATTGCATTTTCAATTACTTCAACTCAATTTATTTAACTAAAAAAAAAAAAATCACTTTATTCGCCCTTTAATAAATTGCATTTAATTAAATTTAAAGCCTCCAAATTAAAATTTTTTACAAACTTCATAAATAAACAAGTGAAAAAAGTAAAGCAAATTTTTAGAAATATGTACGACTCCTGCTCTACACGAAAATAATTAGTTAAACCACNACTATTTTACACGATGAAATATGTATTGCATTTTCAATTACTTCAACTCAATTTATTTAACTAAAAAAAAAAAAAATCACTTTATTCGCCCTTTAATAAATTGCATTTAATTAAATTTAAAGCCTCCAAATTAAATTTTTTTACAAACTTCTTAAATAAACAAGTGAAAAAAGTAAAGCAAATTTTTAGAAACATGTACGACTCCTGCTCTACACGAAAATAATTAGTTAAGCCACAACAAATTTCTTCATATTACTTACATTTTCTTTTAAAATGATAAACGTCCTTATTTTGTAACCAATTGAAAATGTGTCCACAAAACTCTCTTTTTATTATGAGATTACGTCAATTAATCTTGACAGACAAGCTGAGAACGGCGATTGAAATTTGGGATTCAAGAAAATAGGACTTATTCAAAACAAAATTCGTGAAAGAAAACGATACATGCAATAAATTGAAAACATAAAATTACCATGATTATGGATTTGGTAGGAAGGTTTCAATGAGTTGGATTCAATTAATACTAAAGAAAAAGTTGAACGTGTGAAAGGACCTTAAGTCATTGCCTTGTAATAGTTATTTACAGAACTTCACACTGATGGTCGGGTCATGGAGGTGGAGAATACGGGTTAATAAGCTACTGAACTCATTTGACAACTAAGGATAGGAAAACTTCCGATAACAGTACAAACCACAAATTTCGACAAAATACTGTACTGTATTTAANTTGACAACTAAGGATAGGAAAACTTCCGATAACAGTACAAACCACAAATTTCGACAAAATACTGTACTGTATTTAGAAACACTTAATATAAGAACGAACATAGAAAATTATTTACAGTTACATTTGTACCCTTGCGAAAGTATCTAATGCAAAGATTATTCTCTTTCAAAAACAGCTATACATTTTTTGTACAATTAAAAAAAAAAAAAGCTATTTTAATTTTTTTGAGGTGTTAGAAATATACGGCATCAAATGATTATAATATACGTACTTTGAAAAATGCTANGCTATTTTAATTTTTTTGAGGTGTTAGAAATATACGGCATCAAATGATTATAATATAAGTACTTTGAAAAATGCTAACAATTCACTCTTTAAAAATAAACTTAAATTAAAGACATAAAATGAAATTCAAAAAACATAAATTTGTAATTGCAATAATTCCCGATGTTTTATTTATCTAGAAATCTATACATACTAACGCCTTTTAAATTGCTTAGGAAAACTATTGAGCAATAAGGCTTTTCAGCAGGATGTGGCCCCATGGAAGGGCGTTAATTTAACGCCTGTTGACTTGATGGTGTTGGTTTAATGGAAGTTTTGGGGGCGGTGACAAAAATTGTTAGGTGGGTTTTGAGTTGGATACCCGATTAGACGCCACACATCATCGGCAGGCAGTGTCGGCTGCTGCTGCTGATGATGATCTCAAGGTATGACGGGTCGTTCACCCGGACATGCGCATCCCTCAGTGAAATCATTGGATTACCCTCTCTGGACAGGAAAAACAGGCAACCCTATGCCTGATACTTATGTCGGAATGAAGTGGTCATAATCAGGCTGACCCACGCATCTTTTATTGATGAAAGCTCGGTGGAGAGCATGACGGTTATTATGGTTAATTACGGGATATTATGGTGAAAGCGGGTTGTAGGGGACCTGGACCCCGAAACGCCAGAACGTAGTGCTTGAAATGAAAAACATGAAGTTTGAAAACTTGCATGTAAATACTCTTACACAAAACTTTACATCCCTCTAGGTGAAAACTTTACATGGGTTCTGGCCTGCAGCTTTCCAGATAGGCAAAACTGCGAAAGTACACAGGTATGCAAAACAATTAATTACTTATGTGTTAAGATTCCCTGGACGATACTGTTCCTGGCGAAGAATTGCCCTGAACACTGGCCATAGTCGAGCTTGTGGGACCTTGCTAATACTCCTACAAGGGAGGTGCTGATGTACCTTCCTCCTGCATGGGTGGTCGGCGGACCTCGACATCAGGGTCGCCATCATTCGCTCCTTGTTGCAGCATCGTCGTCAATGTCACCTGGTCTTATGCGCAGGTCATGCCAGTGCACCTTGACAGTCTGTCTGCCAAGCAGTACCAGGTAGGAGGTGGGCCCGATGGCTCGTACAATTGCGTGCAGCCCGCTCCACTTCTCCGCAAAGCTGGGGAAGAAGTCTCTGTGGGCTGCGGACTGTGGGTGCACACAGACGTAGATATGCTGGCCAGGTCGTAGTCAAGGCGGTGGTCATGTTGGGGTTGGCAGTCACCATGCGGTGTAAACTCACTTATAAATGAACTCTACACTGCTAGGTTACTGTGAAAACACCATGTTGCACTTCGACAAAGATGACAGTTTGAATGGTTATTGGCTGTCTGGTACACTTGCAGTTGTCTCGACTGGCTGTCTCACCTGGGCACTGGACATCTCGGCTGTGTGAATCACAGACGAACCAGGTGATTGGGTCCCTCTAATTATCTCAGAACACGTGGGAGTGGCACCATGTGTGGAGGGGATGTTTGTACCCACTGATTAGCTCCATGTGCCTGGTATGAATGATGACACCACGTGCGAAGGGGAGGTTTGTTACCCTTCTAATATCTGCATGTGCAAAACGATGAAGTACATGGGTGATAAGTCGGACATACGATGCTAACAATGGAAAGAGTCAGGAGCAGAAGGTTGAGAAACAAACAACATTATGAATGACAGGTGGTTGCTGGAGTGAAACTATGAGTTTCCAAGTTTACTTGAACAGTGTTTGTGTACTGATATGCAATTGTTATACCCATTGGACTCCCCTTTATACCTGAATATTCAAATATTTATGCCTGGTGAAAATTAAGCAGTGGAATTTGTATTGGATTGAATGTGCTCTAACAATAACAAAAAAACACNATATTTATGCCTGGTGAAAATTAAGCAGTGGAATTTGTATTGGATTGAATGTGCTCTAACAATAACAAAAAAACACAAAAATAAATTAATTTCCACATACAAATAAGAAATACATGACACTGCAAATTAGAAGAAGTTATGCATAAGGAATGGTGTGAAAGTGATTTTACGCCTCAAAAGGCGCGATGCCAACTTTTAGGATAATAGTGAATTTGCTGTTCCTGCTGCGTAGTTAATATGCTGCTGTGTGGCGANATATTTATGCCTGGTGAAAATTAAGCAGTGGAATTTGTATTGGATTGAATGTGCTCTAACAATAACAAAAAAACAAAAATAAATTAATTTCCACATACAAATAAGAAATACATGACACTGCAAATTAGAAGAAGTTATGCATAAGGAATGGTGTGAAAGTGATTTTACGCCTCAAAAGGATTTTCATAGGCGCGATGCCAACTTTTAGGATAATAGTGAATTTGCTGTTCCTGCTGCGTAGTTAATATGCTGCTGTGTGGCGAGAGTGGGAACAGATGTCGTGTTCGTGTATGGCTGCTTGGCATGGGGGTTAGATGAGTCGATGAATGTTGAGGGCCGCAGGAGGAGAGGGGTGTGGTCCGCTGTATGCTCGCGGGCATGATGACTTGCTAAGGGAGGGAGGTCTGCCACACACAGATTATCTCCCCTGTGCCAGGTGTTTCTGCGGTGGAAGGGAGGGTTAAAGAGTGGGAGAGGTGCTGAAGTCATGGTCAGTTGTCAGGGTGGGGATTGGCCGAGTGTTGCTGCTTCATTTACATCTGCCACATGTGTGCTGATAGCGTGTGACAATTGCAGTGCGGTGTCGGCCGCTGCTGTACACTGCCGACATGTGAAATTGCCATCTTGTACTGTCAGTCTCTCACTATACTGAAAATATTTCCCATGTACGTGCACTGAACACCCTGCAATTCAACATATTATTACTTTCGCCCCCCTGGACACACTGGGCGGTGACATTGCATTGGTTGGCGGTATGGGGCAGTTAATAAATCTTTGTACATTGCAGAAGTGTTCAATTTATTGTTATTACTGTGGCACTGTGAGCATTGAAAGTTTCGATTTTGTATGGCTGCGAATTCGGTCACGGTTAGGCAAATTGAATGAATATGCTTTTGGCACAAAGTACAGCAGAGAGTTGGGATACTTTGGCCCATGCACATAAAATTTTGTTAATTGGGATATGAATGTTTGAATTTTGTTGACTGGTATTGTCCAAAACTTTACTTTTGCACTTGTTGTAAATTTGCTTTATCACATTGGAGATGTCCATTTGTTTACAGTTGTTCGCAACTCGGTTACTTGTTGGACTGATCTTACGAGCGCACTTGCAATATGTTGTGCCTAATTCGTACTTGGCAACTACATCCTGTGGGATGCGGCACAAGCATTGGCAACACAGTGGCGTCGGGATGCCTGCAGGTGCCAGGCCAGCCATTATTGATGGTCACGGCATGGCAGACTTATACGGCAGTGGGGGTTAAGGCCATGGTCCACCCCTCGCGGCTAACCTCCCTGTGCATGCTTGAAGAGGTGTACCACCCGGCAGTGGAGGGTGTGTGTGCGCTTACGCACACAGTCTCCTGCGCCGATCGATATTCCCAGTTTGTTTTGTGATGCTGTAGCAGGGGTGGGGGTGAGTGTATGTGCACCCGCTCGCTCTGCTACACAGTTCACAGCACTGGATGACGAGGGGTGGTAATACATTCTGTCCAATTATGGCCGACTCACTGCACATGATCTCCCTGTTGATGTAATGGTGGCTGCTAAGCTGGTTTTGCCATGTTGTGTGGCATCTCTGGCCATGATTCTGGCATTGGGTTGGTGTGAGAGTATTGTCCCATGTTTATGACACTGCTCTTGATGTGTTCTTGATGTTGTAGGGGTGACAATAGGTGGGAAAATTGCTTAAAAAGGGGTTGATGCATCTGGAAATTTCGAGATTTTCTGTGTCGAAAAACATGAGGAATGACGAGGGAAATGTACGCTATATGGAAGGGCGACAAATTAATGCCTGTTAAATTGTCTAGGAAAAATGTTCGGCAATCAGGGATTTCAGCAGGAAATGGCCTCACGGAAGGGTGCCAATTTAATGCCTGTTGACTGGGTTGTGTTGGGTTAATAAAAGTTTTGAGAAGAAGTGAAAAACATCGTTAGGTGGGTTTATAGTAGGATACCCCACTAGGCCCCACACACCATCGGGAGATTGTGTCGATTGATACTGATGATGATAATGATCTTAGGGTATGGTGGACCATTCGCCCTGACATGCACAGTCCCTCAATGAAATCGTTGGATGAGCCCCTCTGGACAGGAAAACCAGGGAATTCCCTATGGCTGATAGTTATGTCGGAATGAAATGGGCCTATTCAGGCTAACCCACATGCCTTTTACTGATAAAAGCTCGTTGTTGTTCAAGCTAGTTATTAAGGTAAATTATGTGACATTATGGTGAGAGTGGGCTGTAGGAGACCTCGTACCCCGAAATGCCCGAAGACAGTGCTTGATATGAAAAACATGAAGTCTGAAAACTTGCATGTAATTATTTTTGCACAAAACTTTACATCACTCTAGGTAAAAACTTTACAGGTAGGCAAAACTGCGAAAGTATACAGGTGTTTTAAAAAATGAATTACCGATGTGTTAAGCTTTCCCGGGAAATACTATTCCCAGCGAAGGAGGGGTGGCATCTTTGGGTGAAGAAAATAACATGTTCCAGTAAGTTACATCACACTATTGGAGCTAAAGATGAATGGAGAAAAAAAAAAACATGAAAACACCCCTAGCGCAGCGCTGCATGTGCTGACCCCTTGAGACACTTAAAGGCGACTGAATCTGGCGAGCTAGTGAGGTGCAGATTATGGCAGCACGTGGCTCGCTATACACTACTTTCTGTTGAACTAAACAACTTCTACAACTAAATGGACATGAGTCCTTGCATAAAACATAAACGTCACCTGAGTGGTCGGGGATAGTAATGCGGACATCGTTTGGCGACTATGTTAAGAAAAATCAGAATATTACAAAATATTCCTATGGGCGCCAGCTCACTGGATGAGCATGAAGTCACAGTTCTCAGGATCATAGGCCGAACGGCTGTTAGGCTGTATCTCCTGACACACATGGTACAAATTTACAGGAAAATGTATTATATAGCCGAAGTATTCAGGCTCCCCAGCATCAATTAATATTACCTTTTTACATTATAAACGAACGATGCCTCTTTGAGGCGTCAATATATTCCTGGATAGGGCCAGTGCTTGGAATACAACACTAAAATGAGAACTCACAAGTTTCAGTTAACTCAAATAAATTGTATTGCCGAATAGTGTACACGGTTACATGTATACAAAGCAAATTAAAGCATACCTGACTCATAGCATTTACCAGCAGACATTACTGTACAAAAAGGAAAGAATGGCGCGAACATTTACAATAGTAATTGAACCTCTGGGGTCGGTAAATTGAGATGACGGAGAGGTGCTGCGAACGTGTGGAAGACTGTTGGTAAACTAAATAAAAGTTCCAANTAATTAAAGCATACCTGACTCATAGCATTTACCAGCAGACATTACTGTACAAAAAGGAAAGAATGGCGCGAACATTTACAATAGTAATTGAACCTCCGGGGTCGGTAAATTGAGATGACGGAGAGGTGCTGCGAACGTGTGGAAGACTGTTGGTAAACTAAATAAAAGTTCCAATAAATTATGTTAACCCATTGCAGTTAGGTGTTCGGAATAAAGAATGGAAGTTCCCTGCGATGCGACGTATGTGCAGAACGTAATACCTGTGAAATCAGACTGCCGGAGATGTCGTGGGCGTGCGATGTTCTTGCCGAGAGTTCGCTCCACTCCAATAGGTAATTTAATTAACTGACCTCATTAAGATAGAACCTGAAACATATACACATAAAACACGGAAATATTCTGAGTGAATTTTCTTCATCCCGTAGGGAGTTAGGATTACTTAATTAAGCACTAATTTAAATACAAAACATGATTATGTGGTGTCTTGCAGAGCACATTGGAAATTTAGGTCTGTTATGTTTTGGGGCACTCTACGACTGGAATGGTCAGGTTAAAAGGAAGACTATTTATTTCCCACATCACTATTAGGCTTGATTAGACACGCAATTGCACTCGGAAAATTATATAGAACACTTCAAATATTCTAGCCTTGCTATTCTAGACCTCGTTAAATCTGCACATCACACACATTTATTCTGCGATTACTTCGCAATCCCCTAAGGGCGAATTTCACGAACATTTGCTCGTGGACGATAAGTTCTAATTATATTTACTACACATACTAACACTTGATTCTTGTCTTAATACACAGATCTCTAGGGACACCACAGGCACTCGGTTGGATCACTGGATATCGGGGCATGACCTGTTCCCAAGTGGACGATGCGGACACACATTGGGACGCACGACATGTGTTTTCGATGGGCCACAATGGTGCAGTGACTGTGGGCCGATGGCGTGGTGAAAGTGGCCATGCTAGATCATGCAGGAGTGATCCAAGTCAAATGTCCTCCCCTCTGAGAGGCTACAGTCACTGCAGGCAAGGACGGCTCAAGGTCATGTGGTGCAGCAGGTGATTGAGCGACGTCTCGGCCATAGGAAGAGCTGTACAGAGCTATAGGAACAGATTAATTATATATCAATCACTTTTTTTGAACATTATACAATATGCCACAATATCCCGGCTCATGTTTTGGAGGAAGAATAGAAAACACACACATTATAAGAACTTTAAGAATGGCACAACGATTCATACTAATAAAACTGGCAAATTTAACCTCAACAATATCATTTCAAGCAATAGTAACCATCAATAAAACAATACCGATAGACTATAGTATACAGAATACAATTATAATATATATGAAGAAAATGAGATTATATACAAAGATGATGTATACAGAAAACAAATTTTAGATGGAGTACCATGGATAACGGTGAATAATAATGAATGCCCTATAGTAAGTAAAGAATTCAAAAAATATTTATATGATACAGGTGTAAATTATTGGCACCAGGAATATAATAATGAAATTAATATAGGGCTAAATATTAAGAAATATATTCACAATATTAATGATTGGTATAATAGTAATAGCAAAATAAAAATACAAACATTAAAAATTCTAACAGGACATTGCCAAATTAAAACCTATCTCAAAAACGTCAATAAATAGAAGAAGACATCTGCCAATGCTCCCAAGGGATACAAGATCTGGACCATTTATTATACTTTGGTGAACCATTTAAAGAAGAAAGATTAAAGTTAATTTATCAGTTAAGACAAAAAAAAAAACGAAACATGGCCTCTACAACTATACAATATATATAATAACGAAATAGCCGAATATATCCACGAATTCNAATAGTAACCATCAATAAAACAATACCGATAGACTATAGTATACAGAATACAATTATAATATATATGAAGAAAATAAGATTATATACAAAGATGATGTATACAGAAAACAAATTTTAGATGGAGTACCATGGATAACGGTGAATAATAATGANATGATGTATACAGAAAACAAATTTTAGATGGAGTACCATGGATAACGGTGAATAATAATGAATGCCCTATAGGAAGTAAAGAATTCAAAAAATATTTATATGAAACAGGTGTAAATTATTGGCACCAGGAATATAATAATGAAATTAATATAGGGCTAAATATTAAGAAATATATTCACAATATTAATGATTGGTATAATAGTAATAGCAAAATAAAAATACAAACATTAAAAATTCTAACAGGACATTGCCAAATTAAAACCTATCTCAAAAACGTCAATAAATAGAAGAAGACATCTGCCAATGCTCCCAAGGGATACAAGATCTGGACCATTTATTATACTTTTGTGAACCATTTAAAGAAGAAAGATTAAAGTTAATTTATCAGTTAAGACAAAAAAAAACGAAACATGGCCTCTACAACTATACAATATATATAATAACGAAATAGCCGAATATATCCACGAATTCNAAAAAAAAACGAAACATGGCCTCTACAACTATACAATATATATAATAACGAAATAGCCGAATATATCCACGAATTCATTCAGGACATCTATTTAATAGTCAAAACAATGAATGAAGATATGAAAACTTAATAACAATAGACTATAGAAGATAAAGATAAAGATAAATAAATAAGAATAAGTGATATAGGGGATGAAGAGGAGAAGAAAGATCAAAAGGATATGGTTTAGAGGAGAAAGAAATTATACATGAAGAAGAAGTAGTAATATACAAGAACAGAAGAAAATTATAACAAGTAGTTGTTGAGGAGTATGAAGTGAAGAAGAAGAAGGAAAATTGGAACAACAGGAGTAAGAAAATAGAATCAAACAAATAAGAGAAAGGAATAAGAACAAGAAGAACAGGAATAGAAGATGAAGTTGTTGAGGAAGAGGATGAAGAGAAGAAGAAGAACAAAAGAAAACAGAATAAGAAGTAAAGATAATTAAAAAGATGAAAGGTTTTGAAGAATGATAAAAGAAGAAAGAATAATAAAAAGANCAGAATAAGAAGTAAAGATAATTAAAAAGATGAAAGGTTTTGAAGAATGATAAAAGAAGAAAGAATAATAAAAAGATGGAGAATCCATAAGAAAGAAAAAGATCAAAATTAAGAAGAAGAATAGGAAGGTGTGGAATAAAGGGAAAAGNAAGATGGAGAATCCATAAGAAAGAAAAAGATCAAAATTAAGAAGAAGAATAGGAAGGTGTGGAATAAAGGGAAAAGAAAAGGAAAAGAAGAAGAAGAAAACTTGAAAACTTTAAAGTAAAGATTTAAATGAAGAAGGAGTACAGAAGGTCGAAAGATTAACTGATTGAAAGAAGAATATAAGAAGAAGATATTACATGATAATTAAAGAAGATGAAGATACTATAAGAAAGAAGTAGATGAAGAAGACGAAGAAGAAGAGTAGGAAACGAGAAAGAATAGGAAGAGGGAATGAAGAAGAAGACTCTAGATAAAGATCAGGCATCCCGACAAATATGGGTATTATAGGAAGTAGCTGTTGAGGAGGATGAAGTGAAGAATAAGACGAGAAATAGGAACTAGAAGGAAGGAATAGAAATATTACAAATAATGGAAAGAAATAAGAATATGGAGAAGAAGGATAGAAGAAGTTGTTAAGGAAGAGGATGAAGAGAAGAAGAAAAAAAAGAAAAGAAGAATAAGAAGTAAGATGGTCAAAAAGATAAAAGGATATGAAGAATGATAAAAGAAGAAATGATAATAAAAATATGAAGAATCTATAAGAAAGAAAAAGATGAAGCAGAAGAAAAGGAACGTGTGGAATTAAGGAAAAAGAAAAGGGAAGGAAGAAGAAGATTCCCAAGCCCAATAAGATTCCTTGGCAGTGGAAGTAGCAAGAATGATTATAATGAATAGAAGATTAATAATCAAAAACCTCGGATGGCCTTCGGCTAAGAGAGGTTTCAGTAACGTGACTTTAGTGTAGATGTGACATCAGAGTCTAGTGTCCTGCGCGGACTGGACCTATGTCACTAAATAGCGGCACGGACCATGTTCTTCCCGGTCAAGCAGCACAAATGGAGAATTTCGAGTCCGACTGTCCTTTCTTCTCCGAATTTGTTCACACTTGTTTGTTACGTTTTATTTTTGCCACACCTAGTTGGGCAAGCCATTTATCGTACCTTAGCTATCGGGGATGGTAATGCGGACGTCGTCCGGTGACTATGTGAATAAAAATCAGAGTACTACACAATATTCCTTATTTCGAATAGAATGGACGCCAGCTCACTGGGTGAGCTGGTGTCCTTCTCACCGGCGTCCATTTGTAGGTATAGTTGCTACAGGGGTCGTGACATGCGAGTGTTGTACACTGCCAGAAACTGCACTTCAGTTCCTGAAAGTATCTTTCGTGTTCTCTGTTCCACTGGAACTTACAGTTCGGGGACAGTATGTCTGTTAGGGGCGCCATTATCGTTGCGAACTCTCTAATGTTTTCCCTCAGCCAGTTTACCAACCCAAAGAACTTCCTGAGCTCTTTGTGTGTCCTGGGTGCCTTGAGTGTAAGCTGTTCCGATGTTGGTCTACTGCCATGTTCGTCCACTAGGTGACCAAGGAACTGAATGCATATTTTTCCTATTTGGCACTTTCTGTTTGCACACGTTAACTTGTTTATCGCTAGGCACTCTAGTACCAATGACAGATGTTTCACACAGTCTTCCCAGTTCTCCGACCATATGATCACATCGTCCAGATATACGAGGGTAAAATTTGCTACATACCCATCGAGCACTTGTACCATCATCGCCTGGAAGATTGCGGGTGCGCATGCGGTCGTCTGGCTTAAGCGGGACCTGCGAGTAGCTGCTGCGCAGGTCCAGTGACGTCATAACCTTCGCCTTTCCTAGTGTGTGTAATGCATCTTTCACACTGATGTACGGTGGTGGTGAGCTGTGTGTAACCAAATTAAAGGGGCGAAAGTCCACATAGAAGCACCACATACCATCTTCTTCGCGCTAACATAACTGCGCTGTTGTATTTGGTGTGTGTGTGGGCTCTGTGACGCCTTCTGCTAACATCTCCATAATCTGTTCTTTGATAATGGCACACTGGTGTGGTTGGTAGCTACATGGTCCTGCGAATAGCGGGCGGTCGTAGGGTATTTGCGTCTGCAAACACGCCCCATCTTTCCTGAAGGATTTTCTGTACTAATTCCCTGTATGCTTTTGGCACTTTGTGGTCTAGTTCGTCCAACTGGACATCTGGGGTGCAATTGGTGGTCCGTGGTTAAAGTTCGTAAACTGTGCGCCATTCGTTTTGACCAAAGTGCATCCTGCGGACCGCGGACTGTACTATTGTATTTTGCTCTGTGAAGCAGGGTATACCAAGTATGGCATCTTCCTGCATGTCCGCCGACACTAGAGCTGTAGTTGTGTCCCCATCCCTAATTCGGACAGTGACTGCCACTTCTCCGGAGAGTTTGCCCTGTATGTTGGTGTGTGGCTAAATGTACCATTTGTTTTGCTTGCCTTATGGCTTCCTCGTTTACGAACTCCGCTCTTACGAAATTATGTGATGCCACTTTGTCAACTAGCGCTAAACACTGGATGTTACTCAGGGTAACTGGTATCATTATCATCCTGTGTGTATCCTTTATTTGCTCTAACACAATTTGCTGTGGAGTGGGTGTAAGTGTGGATTTATTTTGTTGATGTGTCGGTGTTGCATACTCTTGTTTTGTCCGAGAGCAGTGAGCGTCCAGCTAGCTTACACCGTTGGCTCTTTTCCCAGCGGTGGTTTCCTGCCTTTGTTTACCTCCTCGAATTGCTTTCTGTAGGTAAGGCATTCGTTATGCCATTTGTATTGCTCGCCTGGACAATACCTGCATTGGAAAGGGGGGCGTTTCCTATTAATTGCTCCCATATGTGTGTCTTCTTCTGCTGCGTTTGGGCCAGCTGTTACAGGTGAAGCTAGTTGACTATTCCCCGTGTCCTTGTGAGTTGTTCGGCTCACCCCTTTTGTGCTGCGACCAGCTGATGGCTGTGGGTTCCCATTCTCTGTATTGTGGTCATGGGGCGTGGTTGGTATGGCTCATCCCATTCACTGCAGTACACTTTCTGTTTGCGATTGGCCTGGTCTAGCAAGACTGTGGATCTAATGATTGCTCCACACTGCCGTGTATAAGTGGTGCTAGGACCAATTTAAATTCTGCTTTTACGGTTGATACTATCCCTTTTTAAAATTTCTGTGTCTCGCATCTGTGAGTGAAAATGCCTGAGGAAATTGACATTACAGGTGGCGAATGCAGTTAGCATATCAACATCTCCTGTGCTTCTAAAACCGCACGATTTTGAGCATATAATGACGAGAAAATGTTGGCGAAACGACTCTGAAATACATTTTGGAATTCGATTAAGTGCATGCCATAGTGATCAATGTACCACCACCATGTGCATGCCTCGCCTGACAATTGACCTCCTATGCAACTGGGCCACTCTTGTTGTAAACATCATACATGCCCAATAGTCCTGCGCAGTCGCTCAGGAACACCTGTGGGTCCTCGTTGCTGTTTCCCGCGAATGTAGGCAGCGACTGGAATCGGGCTGGNAGAAAATGTTGGCGAAACGACTCTGAAATACATTTTGGAATTCGATTAAGTGCATGCCATAGTGATCAATGTACCGCCACCATGTGCATGCCTCGCCTGACAATTGACCTCCTATGCAACTGGGCCACTCTTGTTGTAAACATCATACATGCCCAATAGTCCTTCGCAGTCGCTCAGGAACACCTGTGGGTCCTCGTTGCTGTTTCCCGCGAATGTAGGCAGCGACTGGAATCGGGCTGGTGTCGTGTCCATTCCTGTTGTTTGTGCTGCAACTGCTGGTGCCGATGTCATAGCCACCTGGTGTGGCAGATGCCACACGAAGCTAGGGGTGGCATGTTGCACCAATGGGTTTCCCCGTGGCGCTGCTGCTCCTTCTACGCCTGTTGATTGCGCTAGCAGGCTGGGTTGATTGCTGGTATTGCCACCGTCCTCAGTGGAGAGCATGGCACTGTCATTCGTAGTACTTTCGCGCAGTGCTCGCACTGGAAACATCCCAAGATGGTGTTTACCACATCCCATTGTGTGGTGCACTGCCATTGTAGTATTCAACCACATTGTTCACACGTGATTGTTCCCGTTTGCCTATGTTTACAATGCTCCTGATGGAACCGACGCCGTTATAACATGCCTCATGTTATCAAGTATGTTGTATGTTTGGTTGGTAGTAATGTTTATGTTCATAGGTCCCACAGAATTCGACCGTGGCCATCTATGGTTGCGTTCTCTATCACTGTGAGGCACTCGGCGTGGTAATTTTTGTTGCAAATTACGCACAGTATTTTCCCATTTCCAAGTCCTACACATAACATTTCTTTATCTCATCGTCGGTTGCGAAATTTTGATAATTCTGTATTGTCCAAAAGTCTTTCTGTTTGCTGAACGAGTGTACATTGGCATTTGCGTTTGTTCACGAAGCCAACGCTGCCTCGGACCGTTCGCTGTCGGTTGCACTTGGTGCACAATGGTACCCATTAGCCATCAGAAGTTTTGCTACAGGCATTCTCGATCTGCTCCTGTTTAGCCTGTTAACTGTCCTCTGCGAGTCGCCTCACGTTTGTTGTTTCCCAGCTTGGACATTTGGAATTCTGGAATGAATTCGGTTCTGTTACTGGATGGACACACTTCAAGCATAAAGTTGATATTTTTCCGTTGCTAGCGCACCAATTCAATTTGTAAACACTCAGCACTGGTTAGGCCACATGGCACGGCGCGGTTGTCTTGGTGACAGATGTTGAATCAGTGGCTACCAGCCTGTCACCCTACACACCCGTGTGGATGGTACGAGTGTCCAGTTACCTCTTTGGTAAATTTGATAGATTATGGGGGAGGATGGGTTGGTCGTCGCTACTCTCGAATACGCCCGGGTGGTGCGACACTACAACCCCCCTACTTAGGAGTGCGAGTGGGGTGGTGTTCGCTGGTTGTCCGGTCCAGCAATATCAGTGTTGGAGGATACCTGCTTTGTTTGGTGTACTAAATATGGCGGTTTGTGCGAAACTGAATTTTCACTTTGTTGGTCCTAAAACTTTTGTTTTAATTAATTTTTTAAGCTGAGGGCTGTTGAGCACTTCTCCATTCTTACTGGTTATTTTCTGTGGTGAATACTGACTGTATATATTATGTCAAAATGTTTTGTATTGATATAGATACTAATTGCAAGTCTTCCATGCTTTGTGAAATTATCACATGATCACTTGTTGACACAATTAATGCATGAATTTTGGTGCTGACTGCTTCCAAAGAATTTCCTTGTTACGCAGATGTGCATATCACTGTTATAAAACCTTTAAAACATTTTACATGTGGTGCTGAGCAAGAACAAAATTGAACACTGAATATATGACTTTTACTTATTAATGTTTTACGTGTTTTGTAAATATACATAGTGGATTGTAAAATTGATTTTGTCCACATTCTTGCATATTTTGCATGATAAACAAATGTATATATTACAAGTCTCTAGAAAGTTTTATATTTCACATGTCCTGTAAAATATAAACAATGCACTCCTGATTTCACATTGCAATTGCAGCATGGGTTGTTTGTCAACACAACCATATGCGTACAGCATGTTATCATCGATCTGTGTTCCTGCATGTGTTTCGCGATGTACATAAAGACACTTAGATGTCCTTTTAGAGTTGGATAATGATACAGTTACCCTATATAAAGATCTAAAATGTAATTTATTGTTACTTGCATGAAAAACGATGTGGTGTGGAAACATAATTTCTCCCACCTTTTCTAAACTGGTCAAGATACTTTCGTGTGTCCCCTTCTTGGCAAGATAGGCCTATAGCATACTGAACAATCCACGTGGTGTGTGAGCAGAGGAACATTCACTTTGATTTGGTGCTGATTATATTTTGTGACATTGTGATTTCACTCCACTTGTACTCAATTTTTATTCTTCCTTCTACTCTTGTGGGGCCCCGCTAGTCATTGGGGCTGGATCTTTCATCTTGCTGTTCTTCTGCCTCTAGTTGGGAAAGCCATCTTTGACGTGGTTGTGGTGACTCAGGGCTGGCTGGAGTGTAGAATTACCCGGCGCCATAACTCAGCTGAGAGTTAATGACGTGGGTCGTTCGGTCGACGGCCCAGGGGGCCATGGATGCCTCAGTCAGTGTGGAGATGAAGTTATCACGCACTTAATATTACACTACTTAAACACATTGACCTTCTGGCGAGACTGTAGGCCACCTCGTACACCATAAATATATTATAAACGTTGTGGCAGGTACTACAAGGAGTAGTACCCTATGTATCATGGGGGACAATGAATCTATACTCACAGAATTTTTGTAAAACTGTTTACTCACATACTTGATAACACGTTCAAGAAGTGGACATGTAAATATTAAAATAAACGGACCCAGCACTTACGGCCTGCCAGTGGCCTTAGCATGAAAATAACCTAAATCAGTGTTTTGGTTATGCGGATACACAGTAGCGTTAAGCTCTCTGGTGAGTGTGCAGGGGTTCTCCCTTCGGTGCAGAAATAAATCAAGTTTTCCCTTTTAATTAAGTTACTATTGCAATTAAGTGATATCAGCCCAAGTTATGGTACCATGGGGGCTCGTGGAACAGACGACCACTCTGCCGGTGTGGCTTGGATGCTGAGACGAACTGAACTAGTGGAGTCGGCTTCCAGCACAAGTGGCATGAACCGTCTACAAACATCGAGTGGTAAAACAGAACACAAGCACTATGTAACATTATTGCAACTGTGAAAAATTATATAAATTAATCGAAACACGTTGGTGACAACCCCATTGATTAAAAAATGCCTCTTAAGGTTGATGTTGTGAAGGTGACGAGGAGTGTCACCAGCGTAAATGAAATGTTACTACAATGGAAGCCTCTATAAGCAATATCCCTTTATGAAAACACGATTATGCTCTTATAAATAGACATTGAATACACTATTACACTTTCTTGTGAAAAGTGTCTGTATTACATTTCCTGTGACATGTTGGTATTTCACTGGCTACATTGTTGCCAGGTGGCAGTCTCCTGAATGGATGGACGAGTCCACCTGGGCAAAGTGGTGTGGGTTGCCATGCTCGAAGGCTCTTGATACAATGCCTCCCCCCCCCGATTGTAGCTTTGAATAAGATGAAGTTGTGGGATATGTATAGAAAAATTCTGCGCACTATTGGCTGCACTTTGGNGCCTCCCCCCCCCGATTGTAGCTTTGAATAAGATGAAGTTGTGGGATATGTATAGAAAAATTCTGCGCACTATTGGCTGCACTTTGGGTCACTTACCACTTCAGTTTCGGCGTACAGGCCAGTTGACGTCACTTGGTGGTGCGTTATNATTGGCTGCACTTTGGGTCACTTACCACTTCAGTTTCGGCGTACAGGCCAGTTGACGTCACTTGGTGGTGCGTTATGTCGTTTGTCGTGGCGCGAGCTGCTACGACGTAACGACCAATGGCCCGTGCTCCCAACAGCTGTGGCTTTGGGGAAAGCAAAGTAAATAGCATAATTCATGTTGATTGAAATTAACCATTATAAAGTAACCTATTATATAACCAATCTAANAAAGCAAAGTAAATAGCATAATTCATGTTGATTGAAATTAACCATTATAAAGTAACCTATTATATAACCAATCTAATTTAATGTAACTATTGTCGTTATAACCACTAATGTAGAGTAGCCTAATAGAATATTAGCACTTTTTTTGTTGAATTTGCTATGGAAAAATATAAACTTGAGAAGCATGATAACGAATCCGCCACAACTTAAAAATAAAATGGTTAGGATAGTTCTCTATGTTGTGACCTTTCTTTTACTAATCGTAATTTGTTGTATTCATAATACAGGTGCTTTCACATTCACTTCAGTAAAAAAAGTATTCAAAATATTTTTAAAAATTTCGGGATTTTTTTTGTAAGCAAAGTACAAACAACATGCTGTTTATCTATACTGACTCATTTGGTTAAAAATATGTTGGTATGTATTTTCGTAGGTATTTAGTGCTTTGAATGATTGTTTCGTACACACATATTGATTTATTAGGGTCCATAGTTTCCAGCGATTTATTTCCACACAATTATGGGATTTTCTTTGCTGGAAAATTATTTTTTGCATTAGCACAAATTCATTTAGACCAATATAGTTGCATTTGTGCTGTACAAAATTACATTGTAGCACTATAGGACTGTTTATATACATATATATCACATTAATGTCGAACAAAAGTAGTTTCTAAGCGATGCTGTGGAGAAAACAGGAAAAAATCTCAGAAATAACCAAAACCAATGAATTCTTAATTTGTAACAACCATGTAAGTACATTGCAGTGATATTGGAAACTAAGTACAAAAACTACCTAAAAAGCCTTCATGCAGAACTTCAACACTATTAAACGACTAAATCCAAGATTAGTAATGACATGCAGTAAAATGTGTATTTACAGTTCTCTGCTGTTCGTTTCTAGCCTGGACCTCTTTTCCTTTCGGTATATAATTATTGCTTCCTCTGTGTATGTCCCAAATAGGATTATAAAAATTATTTCATGTTCTTTTTAAGGAGAAGATGTTTAATGCCAAAAATTTACCTTGATTAAATCAAAGATATTGGATAATGAATGTCACGGGTTCATAAGCAAAATTTTATCCTTAAATACCACCAATCATTCACAAGGCAGAGATACTATAAAATTATTATATATTTATGGAAGGAAACAATTAATTCGAATAATAACAAACTTCTAACGAGAAACTGTGGCTGGAGCAAGACTTGTATGAATTTTAAAACTGTACCAAACCAGTCATCTCTAATGCATTAGGATACCAACAATATTCAAGACGAGTAAACTAGTTTATGTTACAAACTTTTCAGTGCATTTGAGCATTTTTTATATGTGTATATACGAGTAAATATAAGTACATACACACATTTAATATTCTGCTTCAATGTATTTTGTTAAGGCCATTAAGGCCAATATGTTATTTACATACATACATGCATACATACTTATATTTACATATGAACGAGTTAACAGTATTCGTTATCTAATTTAGAAAAAACCAGGAACACTGACTCTAGCACCATTCCATTGGCACTGGGTTGCCATTTTTTTGTTCATGTAGCCATAAAATCGATACGTCATTATTAGGCTGACAAAGCACTAGCCTGCTTCAATGATAGGCAGCCGAATTTCCATTTTTGAAGAGGTAAACCACATGTTCTGGAGTTACTATTCCGTAGGTGCTAACACAAGCACCCTCACAAGAAATACTACCAAAACCGAAACATTTAATCAGATCTAGGACTTTCTAATATGGATGATATTAAAAATTAACTAATTCAACACAACTTGTAAAGGACCAAAGAGGAATGTCATTATGCGATTTAACTGTTCAAAGTAAATTTTTTTACTTTTTCTGTAGGGGAATTGCAAGGTTGGAATCAAGCCAGTGATGTATTTGTCAGTTATTTGTCACACATATAGCTTCGTATAGCTTCGTGGTGTAGGAAACATGTAAACTTAAGTTCCATTGTTATTTAACATAAATACGAGTATAAATGGTGAAAAAATTGTCCAATCTGGCACCTATATTCAATATNAGTTCCATTGTTATTTAACATAAATACGAGTATAAATGGTGAAAAAATTGTCCAATCTGGCACCTATATTCAATACATCACCACATCCTCTTAAAATTTTCTTGTAACATTTTATTTTATATCTAGCGAATAAATCCGTAATATCATGCGATCTCGGTATTATGAAGTGCCTATCATAGTGCAAGGGAACTGATGGATGGGCTATAAAAAACAAGGAAATTATACTTTCAAGCAGCCAAGGGTGGTATCCATTGTTACGTTTAAAGGCTGAGCTTAAGACAGTNAAGTTCCATTGTTATTTAACATAAATACGAGTATAAATGGTGAAAAAATTGTCCAATCTGGCACCTATATTCAATATATCACCACATCCTCTTAAAATTTTCTTGTAACATTTTATTTTATATCTAGCGAATAAATCCGTAATATCACGCGATCTCGGTATTATGAAGTGCCTATCATAGTGCAAGGGAACTGATGGATGGGCTATAAAAAACAAGGAAATTATACTTTCAAGCAGCCAAGGGTGGTATCCATTGTTACGTTTAAAGGCTGAGCTTAAGACAATCTTGGTCAAGACCATATTATTTCTCAAGACAGTGTTGTTTCCGTTCCACGTTTCATAGTCTGCAAATAAGACGATATTCGCGAAGGTGGGGTGCTCAAGGCACAGCTTATTTTTCACCAATTCTGGCTTGGTCAAGCACAAGCTTAAAGGCGTGGTGCGAAAGCTCTAATTCAAACGAAACTAGGTGGCTAGACACGAACAAAAATAAATAAGTGTTTTTTGTCACCATGACGTAATATCTGCACGCACTGTATTATTCACCAATAGGAAAAGAAAACATTCCTGGTGTTTTTCAAATACATAAAAACACGATTGGAAACAATTTGCAAGGCTAAGTTCTTGTATTGCAAAATCAGTTTTTGCTTACGGAAAATGTTGAGGTAGTGACGTGAACCGCACGCTCACGAGTCCTTTTGCCCACTGACTGCCGTAGTATGTCCACAACAGACGCACCACACCGACAGGCTTGTGGGCACGAGTGCATTAGTGTTTATTATTTATTCAGTTTATTTCATCAGTGTATTTGTTAATAGTGTCAGTGTGTAATTAATTAATAATTTGTTTTGTCATCGGAGACAATCTGCCCAGCCACAGCCAGAGACATGTGACATTCTACATTTGGCAATGCTGTGGCTGGTGCAATGAAAACATTTAGAATAAGTAATATCATTTTTATTATGTATTTGTGTAAGGGTAATTATGTTTTCTTGTGTTAATTTAGTTTATATCATTTTCCATCCCATAATCATCTTTCAGTATATATTGTGTTTCACCGTTTCACCGCATGGCATCAGCTGCGCCTAGGTAGCGGAAGCCGGCGCACATTTCCGGCCAGTATTCGCCAGGACTTGGACGAGCTCGGACGTACGCTCTCCCCACTCCGCAGAAGCCCTAGCAAGGACATCATCTGTCGAACAGTATCCAGTCGCATCCATAACGGTATAAATCATTATCATCATCTCTTTTCTTACTTAACTTGCATAGCACCGAGGGGAGAGCGACGTTATTATTTATCGGGAATCAAAAGTGCATTTCGAGCTTCACATGATAAGACCACGTGGTCGCTTGTAGTTCCGGGCCATTCAGGCCACGTGTCTTCTGTATAGTTGAGTGTACATAACGGGGTAATAAATACCTTAACAACCAGTACCACTGTTTTTATTGATAATCATGTAAGGCGTGCGAGGTGGCCCACAACCTCGGCAACGTGTGTATGACGGAGTGTTTACCAGAGTCCCTAGGCTGTCGGCCGAACGACCCTACATCTCATCAGCTCACCGCAGAGCTGTGGCGCCGGGCACACACATATTACTTCACAACTCTGGAAACACCGCAGATCAAGTTGGCTTTATCGTCGTAGCCAAGCTTGGTCACGTCAGTAGAATATAACAAAATATTGTATAGAAAACTGCAGGAATAACATGATAAATTTACACCTGCAGGCCATAAGTAACTCGGCACCTAATAGTAAAGATTTATTTTTAACGCCACCAATCTCCTATATGCCCCCGAAAGGCCATGCTGTCACGAGATCAGGAACTGAAGTTCCAATAACTTGTTTAGCGGGTTCGCAACAAAAATGCAGCACGACATACTTGGGTCAAATCATTGAGCCGGCGGCGGGCCACTGTGTGTACGTTTTAGCTGGGTTCTGAGACCGTATTAATAGCTGGTAACCTCTGTTGCTTTATTCACAAATTTATGTAAACATGTTATCGGTGAGGGAGTTTAGCTCCCCACCAGTCTCCCGACTGGAGTGATGTAGTGTCGTGAAACTAGTGTGAACCAGTGTGGTTGATGTAGCTACATAAGCCTAAAATTATCAAATTCTAAGTCAAANAGTGTCGTGAAACTAGTGTGAACCAGTGTGGTTGATGTAGCTACATAAGCCTAAAATTATCAAATTCTAAGTCAAACATATTTAATTTGATATTTGTAGCCCAAAATATTTATATTTACAAGACTATTACTTAAATTTTTATTAATGCACAATTATGCGTATTCTGTTTTTTNTAGCCCAAAATATTTATATTTACAAGACTATTACTTAAATTTTTATTAATGCACAATTATGCGTATTCTGTTTTTTATAATGCATATGTTATTGTAAATTACGTTTACATTTGAGAACAGCCTAAATATTTTTTTGTAAATACGTTTAGTGATACTTGAGCGCAACTAAACGAATTACGTTAAAAAATTAATTACAGTTCTGTAAATATTTTCTCAGATCAGGACAATGTAAATTTTCACCCCCATACGCAACCAAATAATTAATCTCACCTTAACACGAGCTTTGCTATTGCCATTTTGCAGAAATCTTCGCTAGTTAGATGCATGAAGTTATCCAATTAGCGCCCCCCCCCCATTTGAAAATAAAACGGAAGTACTGTCTCAAGTCACATTAACTGCGAACTTGGCGAAGACGGGTTTATTTTCCGTTTTTATCAAGGTCTCAGCGACGATGAAATGTGGTTAGAAATTGTGATCTCAAGCAGTGACTATGCAACAGAAATATTCCTTATTAAGGTGCACAAATATAAGGCGCCTTCGTGAAGACCAACTTGTCCGCATATGCGTGAAACAAGCTTAAGCATTTTTCATAAAATGTGAACACGAACTTAAGGCACCTAATAATATTGTCTTGACGAATCTAGTGCTCATGATATGTTCATGAATACCACCCTAAAATAGGAAAATAATACGCAATAACGAAATTATTTACAAACAAAAATTCAACATTCAATACTTGGGAAGTATGCTAGGCGTCTGTTGTTTCCATACACGATTNAAATTATTTACAAACAAAAATTCAACATTCAATACTTGGGAAGTATGCTAGGCGTCTGTTGTTTCCATACACGATAATTGGGGTCGCTGGTTTTTAATTACAATGCCAAACAATTGTTGGTGAATCCCTAGGTCGTCAATTGCTGCGACACTAATTACAGGGTGAGTATAAAAGAATACCCCAAAATTTAAGGCCTATAATATCAAAACCAAATAACCTACAAACTTGATTGACCAACCAAATGAACCGCGGAACAGTGAAATTTGTTTGCAATACATTCATAAATGTTCAATGTGACCACCATAAGCGGCCCGAAGCTGTAGATGCGCTATTAGTTTGAGCAAGCACACTCTTGTCAGCATGTCCGGTGTTACGGTTTGGATGACGTTCGCAACTCTCGGTTTAAGGTGGTGAGGGGGTAGTGAGCTCGTATTTGACACGTCAATGTGAAGCGGACGGTTTGATGTTTCCTTTATGATGCGCCACCCCATTGGCACCTAACTGTTCGCGGATACCTGAACGAGACGTTGCCACAACACTGGATTGGTCGNATGATGCGCCACCCCATTGGCACCTAACTGTTCGCGGATACCTGAACGAGACGTTGCCACAACACTGGATTGGTCAAGGAGCAGCTGGTGACCAGGCTCTTCATCACTGGCCCCCAAGAAGCCCGGATCTTACCCCGTGAGAATTTTTTCTATGGGGGTACATAAAGGATCAAGTGTTTCGTCCACCATTGCCGGCTGACATTGACGACCTCAAAACGAGAATTACGGACGCCATCCAAACTGTAACACCGGACATACTGACAAGAGTGTGGAACGAGTTTGATTATCGCGTAAATGTCGTTCGGGCCTCTCGTGGTGGTCACATTGAACATTTATGAAGATATGGTAGACAAACGTCATAGTTACACGGTTCATTTGATTGGCCAACCAAGGTTGTAGGTTGTTTGGTTTTAATATTATAGACCTTCAAATTTGTGGTATTCTTTTATACTCATCCTGTATTATATATTTTTACACTAAGAAATATAAGTCATGGCATTAACATGTATAACGAATGCGACGAATCACAGTAATACACCGAATAGCCAAAAAATAACTGGTATACCTGCCTAATATCGAGTAGCCCCCCCCTCCCCCCGACCAGGCAGAAGTGCTGCAAGACGACGTGACATGGACTCGACTAATGTCTGAAGGTATGTAGGAGGCAATTCGCACCACGAATCTTGGAGGGCAGTCCACAAATCCAATCTGCGCCAATTTGAGAAAGGGTTGCACGTCTGTCACGTTTAATGATTCTCGTCAGTCGTCGTTTGTCCCGTTCTTTCACGATCTTTTTCCGGCCGCAGCGATGTCGAAGATGTGATGTTTTACCGGATTCCCGATATTCACGGTACACTCGTGAAATGGTCGTACGCGAACATTAAAATATTATCGCTACCTCGGAGATGCTATGTCCCATCTCTCGTGCGCCGACTATAACACCACGTTCAAACTCACTTAAATCTTGATAACCTGCCATTGTAGCAGCAGTAACCGATCTAGCTGCCGACCGCATCGCGTTACTCTGATTGGTTCCATACCTCTGTTATTAGCATTCTCACGCCTATACCAGTTTTTTTGGCTCTTCAGTGGACAAGCGATAGTGCGGACTAGCGACAACTTTCGCCTAGGTGTATTGCTTAACGTCGTTGTTTCTGTAAACACCACACGCACATTACGACGGCACATTGTGTCCTACTTCGAAGAAACTATGTAAATTTCACACTACTGAAGGACTGTAGACGAGCCTACTCACGAAAAGAGGGTGTGAGGTTGGAGAACCGTTCAGTATTATAGGTATTCCGTGTGACACAGTTGGAAACATCGTAATGAAAAATGTAGGTACGTGTTGTTATTGGTAAATTGAGCACTGACGATTTAATTACCTTCAAAATAAACATTGCATAATAGGTCTAATTCATAGGCACGTGAACACATAAAATAAATGTTTATGCATACACGCAGAAATGTAAAGCATGAGAGCTGATTATGCTATATTTACTTAGATAAATAAGAAAAAATAAACCTGTGTTTAGTGCCTCAAAATATATGACATAGTTAAAGAAAAGATAGGCTGGATTCAGTGTTTTTCACACCAAAAGAAATTGCATTAAAATTAAATGTATTTGGTTGCAAGGGTAACATCTGCGGGTGGGAAACAAAAAGCCTAAACATTCAAACGCCGCCCAAAAGATAAAAATACAAATTTTTGTTTTAGCCTTATGGCCAAGCACTTAATTAAATAAGTTTGTTCTACAATAAAGTATTGTTAACATGTTGACTAAAACGTCCTTAATTGGGCATCTCTGTCATATATGTTGGGGAATATCACCCAAAGGGTGATATATGAGCTTACATTGCATGTTTACATTTACAATAACAATAATAATATTTTTAACATTATAAAGAGATTATGGATATTTTTATTTTCATTTTAAAATTATCCTTAAGTATTAAAACAGGGACAGTGTTGCATAGGTAGTGTATTATTTGTTAACTATTTTTTCCCCTTTTATATCCAAAATTTACCGGGAATTTGGTTCGGAGAACAAACTAGCTAGTAGAATACGCCGTCAGCAAGATATAATGGTGGATGCTGAGGGATTTTCAACCAGCGATGGCTGACCTGACTCGCAGTTTTGCCAGGAGGGAATCTAGCACTTGGCGGCGGTGAGGTTAGGTTGGAAATGGTCAAGTTAGGCGGATAACGACAAAAGCAAATGCCGGGACATGGTAAGGCGATGTGAGAAAGTGATATACAAAACACCATAATGAGAATATAAATAAAAAGTAAAGTGATTGCCAACGATTGAAGTGCCTCACCACGAACACACAGAACTTAACCTGGACGGGGGTCCAGAGATATCGGCCGAGTTCCGGTCGCAATGGACGGACGGTGTTCAACTTCACAGAGATGGATGGTATGAGAAATGAAATGTTGGGAGGAAAAGATGGATAAAACATTTCAAATGAATACGAGACAAGTATTAAATTTTTTCAAACATGATTGTTGTCATTAATGATGCATGTCATGGGGGCGAGTTTATCATGGCCTAGTCGTGGGTCGGCCTCTGTATCACGCTCGGTCTCGCGAACATCCTCCGGACAGCGGGCTCGAGTGCATTTTCACGGAATAGCTTGGCGAGGAGCAGGAAGTGCACTGCAGGTTGTCTACACTCAACGCCGCACACAACTCGCTTTCCTACGGGCTGCTTTGTTCTGTGCCTTTGCTGTGTGCAGAGCGCATGCGCTATTCAGCTTGGGATACAACACGCGACAATACGGTGCCACATTATCCGACGTACGAACATTTATAATTTTATAGATACATGAGATAGATACACGTGATTAAGATAAATGGTAGCAGTAATACGACTTCTCATGGTATTACTAGTACATTTTTTTACTGTAATTTATAAAAAAAAAAATTTAAATCGGGTGCACATGCTTAGTTTTACACAAATATATAAACTAACATTTGCAAGGAAAGAAGGCTACAAAAATAAGCTCCAGATGATATTTTTCACACGGCGATAGCTGTTAATTTTATTAGTTTACTTAAATACATTACTCTAATACGATTGAATTTTATAATGTCCCGTGTATTATAATTCGAACCACTTTCCTCAAAATCGCTTTCATTTGTTTACAATACAAGTTTGACTCTAGGTAGCGTATTTCAATCATCTTATTTTCTGGTCAGGCATATATCTACAATTCATACAGATTTTTTTGGAAACAAGTTGTACTAAACATTGTTTTAGTTACAATAATTTCCTCTCAGTATTTTAGAGACTATTTATTTTCATTGTTTTTAAATGTACAACATTTAATTATTTGAATTATATGTGTTCTTACAGTAACGCACAATGTATTTGTATTAGGATGTGGATTTGACTTTGACTGTGTAAGTAATAGTCCGTGCACACTTAAGTCGAGGCGTTTTATAAACAAATGCTACAACAACCCATTGGAAGTTAAAAGTTATTTTAATAACAAGGGGGTGGCAACTTTATAAGCCCTCTACTTTTATGATGGAATCTTCTCGAGGGCAGCTCACAAACACTAACATAATTATCATTTTCATCTTAACCTAAGCAGCCCCGAGCAGGATTGAAAGAATTATACACTGCCAAAGAGACAGACTTGAAAATAAAAAACCAAATTATTTAATTAGTACTGGACGAAGAACGGGTGAATTTAGCTTCCTCTAGAAAAAATGCAATGATTGCGAACGAAAGTGTGCCCATCAAAAGCGTACCTTACTTAAATTAACTGGTAATTTCAGTCATAACGAAAAATGTATAGTTTCTGTTTTTTTTTGGTTTATCTAAGTACTGAGCGAATCACACACGCCTTGAAACAACCATTTAACTACAAAACATATATTCAAATCCCTTGTCGTCTCGAGAATCATTCGTTCTGACAATGACGATGAAAGTGCAATAAGTAGGGTTTCCAAATTTTGTTCGGGAAAATGTTATTTTTTCAAATAGTTATAGTAAATGCTACCCCAGCAACTAACAACCTAGTACTCAGCGGGGCGGCTGGGTTGTCAGCTTGCAAAGGGCGCCGAAATGACGTTCAAAATGTAGTGCATTTTTTATATGCAATTATAGATTCGAAACAATTTTTATTCGGAAATGTTGTGTATATGGAGTTAACAGTTGCAAAACCAAAACAACANAGTGCATTTTTTATATGCAATTATAGATTCGAAACAATTTTTATTCGGAAATGTTGTGTATATGGAGTTAACAGTTACAAAACCAAAACAACATAATAATAATAATAATAATAATTCGTAGCATGAACATTTTATTCTAGCTTTAAGGCATCTTACTTCTCTATACTTCAACCTCCCATCTCCCCGGTTAGACCTGCCTGCAGAAACGCAAACAGCACACATCACAAGACATTGCAAATCCTAGTGTTTATTGCGTTTAATTAATTATAAACAATTGTCCACTCCGAGCGAAATGTTTCAAGGCATAAAACGTAAAATATTTATGAATGACTTACATTCTCAAATAGAAAAAAAATGCTTATTTTTATTGCAAAAGGAAGGTGCTGCACCCCCGATATAAGCCACATTGAACAAAGGACTAATTATTTTATTTGTTCACTATTGATCAGGAGTGGAGTGGGGAGATTTGGGTGGCACTTAACTACGAGGCCTTAGCAAGTGATATTGAAGTGAGGTGGAAATGGAGCAGTGCCGGAATGCAAGGGTGGGGGAAACGGGGCATCCCCGAGAAAACCCGCTGGCATGATTCCACATGAGAAAATCTGGGAGTCAAACCCGATTCGCCTTGGTAGAATAGTAGTATAATTATCTTTGTTCAGGCACATGCATCATGCATGAGAAAGCCTGGAAGGCCACGTTATCGACAAAACTGCATGTTTCACTCCAAAAACCACTTCCGAAATTAATTGTTTTGCCCAAAAATCACTTTTTCACCAACAAATTAAAAAAAAAAAAAAAAAAAAACGGAAAAATAAGGAAAGCGGATCCGAAGCTCCTAGAAGTAAGAACCGAAAAATCCCCAGATAAGTAACAGGAATAGAAACTCTTAGCGGAATGAGCCACTTAATCCTCAGAGCAGAAGAGGAGGATTCGTGACTCCGAACCAGGTCTAGAGGACCGGGGAGGATCAGCGGATCTGGCCCCCTCCCCTTCCACAAACCTCCACCTTCCACATCCACACTCCNCCTCTTCACCTCTTCACCCACCAACCCCTCATTCCTCTCACATACCATCCACCATCCTCACCTCCGTCACCCTCTCAGCTACCTGGCCCACAAAATTCTAAAAATCGAAAATCATATAACATTTACCTCACACGCTTGCCCCGCCACCGCCACCCCTCCTTCCTCCAAATTAATTATTGGCCTTACATAACAGAAATTATCGCTCCACCCATTCCAATCAATGGAATATCCCCATTGGCCACTAAATTACGATTTTAATACATATTTTGCCAGTATTGGGCACTGTAACTGTGCTAGGTATTTATTTTTCAGCATCTTCTACCAGATAGCTCCCATGTCGTCCATTTCCAAACTTTTTTTGGCGACTCCAAACATAAAGTATTTATAAATGTATTTTAATAGAGAAAAATCGCAAAAATATAAAAAATTCAAAAATCGAGGGATATACAACATTAACCTCACACTATCCCACCACCCTCACCCCCTCACCATTCATTAAAAAATCTAGAAAAATCCCAAAATTAAAATAAAAAAATATAAAAAATCGAACATTTAACATTAAACCCACACTCATCCCATTTCCCACACCTCACCCCCTCTCCTCACCTACCAATCCCAATGATAAATAAATTGAGAAAAATCGCAAAAAAAAAAAAAACTAATTAAAGTTTAGGAAAATATTACATAACTGACTCCGACACCCATGTAAGATGTTGGTAGCCTTGACCTTGACCCATATGACTTTAAACTCGGAAAATCAAGAAAAAATAAAAAATAACGTAAAAAACATTGAATAAAAAATTACATACCTAATACGAAAAACCAAGTTGGATGTGTGTGATCTTAAAGTTCGATTCTCGTAAAGATGGCAGAGCATAGCCACTCCCTGGTACGACGATCAGCAGATGTCTGAAACCCCACCCCTATATTTCATTGGCTATATCGCCTATTAATCTTACGACCACCAAAGCGAATTATTTACTCTATGTAGCACATATACCTCTCCCCCACTGACAACACACCTCTCGTCGCTCTATTTCCCTCGCCATTTACTTACCATTGCTCAGGCACCATCAATATTTACGCCATACAACCTCGCCATCAACCAGCCACACGATTCTCCACCCCTCTCCCTTTCACTAAAGGAAACCCCAACTGGTTCCTAAAGAGACGTATCTCTACCCAAGACTGGCTCTTGCCAAGACCAATTCCTGCAAAAATGGCTAGAACAGTGGTCAAGATCAACCTACCACACCACCCAGCTATACCAACAGTAGATGACAACTAATCTCAAAAAAATCTACTAGCATGAATAACCAGGCTAACTAACCAGTTGTGAAATATCCCTGAAAAAAATATTCCCCAGTTCATTCGTTCGCCTTATAGAACTCAGCCAATTTTTCAATAGACCCGATTAAGGCATAATAAGCTGAATGGAGTCGAACACATTTACCGTCTCTGTTTGGATCTAAGTGGCACTGTAAATACAAAGCTGGCAGAATTTAGGAATTGTGTTAATTTCGCGACAACTTTATGTAGTTATTTCTTTACTGGCCTCTTAATAACTTTGCGGGACCTAATTTAAATCTTCCACACACCCAACTTGGTGCAGATTTGTCAAGTGTTACCTCTGTCTCACGGGGTTGGTTGTCCTGAGCTGCAGGACGAAGATACTAGTTCCGTGTCGGACATCATGACAGTAATTTGAGTCGCATGCAGATACCACGAGTCGGTCGTTTTCTCATTGAAATTCGTTGTATAGTCCCCTAGTAGCAATTCAACTTTTAGTAGTGTTAATTTATCAAAATATTTTGGGTCCTCCAGGTCTTCTGCTGTTGCCTACGCAGGTTTTACGGTGCATGCCACAGGATTTGCTTTCACTTAGCTCTCAGCTGCTTACTGTCCTCTTCATCAAGTCTTTTGATTTTGGCACACTTCTGAAAGCAAAACAGATTCTCTCACATGCAACATAAATGGGTAAAACTATTTGGTTTCCTGATGAAAATGTTTTAGATTAATGTAACTAGTGGCAAGTACTTGTCCCACTTTTTCTGGGATGAGTTCCATACTTGGGAAAGTTAGCAAAATAATCTAACTGATGAAAGTTAAAGTTAGAGCAAGAAAAAGTTAACTGATTTAAGTTATAAGTTAAAATATATGTAAATTAACTGATTAAAGTAAAAAACTAAAAAAAAAGAGTTAAAATAACATTTCAAAAAAGTTTTTGTCGATGTTTATTCAAAACATAAAAAAAAAAAATCACAATTTAAGTCACGTAAAAAAAAATTACCAGAACTTGGTTGCTGGATGCCGAATCATATAGGCCTACTTATCATAATGATAAATTAACAATCTTCTACAAAACGATTTGAAATAAAACTCTAAAAAACAAACCCTTATAGCACAACTTAGCACGAAACCAGACTAGTGCAGCGACTACAAAACCATCGAAATGTGCATGCTGCAAGAGGACCATCAGCTGTGTTTTTGCAAAGTGAAGAGATTGTATCGATATATCGCGATGGTGACATCTCGCTTACCTCACAATCGCGTTGCATGTGATTTTTACGAAGATCTTCGGTTCATTACATAATGCCAGTGTATCGTTCTGAGCATCGTGGTGTGCAACTCGTCGGCTGTTAAATACACTGCGCATTTTTAAGAAGTTTGTCAAGATATTGATGGCATTTGTATATATTTATTTGTCATCTTCGGCCTCCAGGCGATTGAACAGTTAACTAACGTTAGTTTAATAGTTAAACAGATATTTTAACGATTAAATGTTAACACTTAATTAGTTTTAAAATTAAGCAATAATATAAAAATTACACACTTCTCTAACGAGTAATTTTAATCGTTAATTTTTTAAATCATTAGTTCCAATTATGATGAGTTCATATATTGGGACATCATTGATGTGAGCGTGGCATGCAATACCTCGTCTGACCACTGCATTTTGTCCGGTGCCGAGATTACATGATACCATGTATGACTAGCAAGTATAATAACTAATACACCAGTGCAGAGCTAAACAGTTTACCCATATCTGACATGGGGCCCTCAGTAGTGCAGTGGTCAGATAACTCGCCTCCCACCTAGGCGAACAGGTTTTAATTCCTGGCAGGGTCGCTCCCGGATTTTTGCATTTGGGAATTGTGCCAGATAATGCCGCTGGTCGGCGGGTTTCCTCCGGGATCTCCCATTTTTCCGCCCTTGCATTCTGGTGTTGCTCCATCCTTACCTCACTTCTCCCTCATCGGCTCTCGAGACCTCGCTGTTAAGAGCCGCCCAAACCTCTCCATTCCACTCCACTTATCTCATGATCTTACTTGGGGTCGAGTGTCTGCTGGGTCGCAGTTCTCCAACAAAAACTGTCCAACTTCCTGTGTGGTTCTTGCAGTTACAGCCCTGGTCTCTGCCCAGCTTGTATTGTAATCTATACAGGTAATTATAAATTTTGGGAATATGGCTTACACAGTTGGACCACATAAACCGCATAATGTTAACGATTCGTAGCACGAATATTTTATTATAGCTTACAGACACCTTATTTGTCTATACTTCAAATCCCCTTTCTTTCCATTACCAAAACGAACCCGCTCAACGTGCCATACTCTTCTCTCCATAAGCCTGCGGGCACACGCACACACACAGATGCATCAAGGCACTACAAGATATATGGTTTGCGGCGGTTAGTTGTAAAATATTGTCTACTGAGAGCTAGCAGTGTTTCGAAATACCCAACACAGTGTATTAGTGAGTTACTTAAAATGTCAGACAAAAAGAAGTGTTCCGAATCTTTTTATTCGAGAAGGTAGGTACGGCAATCATGGTATAAGCCACACCGAACGAATGACAAATTATTCGAGTTGTTCGCAGTGAATCGTGATAAGAACCATGAATACGAGACCATTGATACTGAGTCACTGTTCCCAGCCGTATTACTAGTAAGCCGAAGAAAAAGAAAGCACCAATGATTGGCATTCTGGAGTAATGTGCGCTACCTGGCGGAGAAAGCCGTGGTGCTCATTTATAAGCTACGGCTGGATGGGGTGCGGACTATCGGACGTTAACAATTATGCATAAGAGTGACTTATTAGTGATCATGATGTAAGGATGTTCTGTCTGGCACAGAGTAGCAGAGTTGTTACATCATCTCAAGCATATAATCTTTAGAGCCCAAAGAGCTGTTTACTGGTGTCACCAGGGCGTAACACACAACTTCGACTGATGCATTGCAGGCGCTTGCTGGAGCGATCCTCATGGATCTCTTGGTTAAAGAAAGAGGAAGGATGTTTGAACGGTCTCATTGAGAGCGAATTCTGCTTGAGACAAAAAATATGGAGAGACAAAACACTTTGAGAGAATGGCAGAGGAAATGGGGCACTGCAACTGAGGGACGGTACACTTATAGTGTGTTTCCCGATGTGAAGGAGAGGATAGGTATGAAGTGGATGAAAATAGGCCACTATCCTGCCAGTTACTTACTGGGCATATACATTTAAAGTCGAATTTATTGGATTGGAAAGGGTTTATTAAGGTCCCCTGGTATTATGCCTGAAGGCTCATTAGGGAACAGTTTACAATCTAACTTATCACTTAACTTAAATTAACACCCATGCCTTACCTAGCATTCGAATCCAGAACCTCCCATACACCAGACCGGCGGCGTGCTAACCGACTGTGCCATGGTAGGTCGGCTTCAAGTCGAAGCGGTGCGGTTTTGCATTGGTTGACAGCTCGAATTCTGTCATATGTATACAGTGGAGCATGAGTTAAAGGAGCGTGGAAAAGTACGTGATATCAGAATTGCATCTGTTGATAGATATGGGCAACTCGATATAGCTAGGAAGGTTAAGGATAGGGAAATAATCGGTTCGCTTTTCTCACACTTTACAGAGTTGGGAATGCGCACATAGGAGATTGGCGTCTTGTTTTCAGAAAAACCTGAAGGTGAAAGTGAATCATCCGACAGGACAATGGATTACTTCGATACAGAGATAGTGGACACCACCTCGGCTTAGACTGAGAGGAATGTGGAGGAAGGTGTTGGTGACAAGGGTGACTGGTGCAGGCGGGGATGCCCATGCTCATGGAACCCTGTTGTGTTCGTTCACAAAATGTTTGGGGCACTCACTGGGGGATGCCGGAGCGTGTCACGAATGATACGAGATCAGATGAGGCATTCTTCACATCAGATACAGACTGCGTCTTTAAAGGAAGAAGAAGTGGAGCCAGTTCTGGGCCCGAGCGCAGTTGGCCAGAGGAACGAAGAAGCGAGAATAAAGGTAAATATATGGGTGAACTGGTCAAAATGGAGAAGATCTGTATGCACTGGGGATGTGGTGGTGTATCTGGAATGGCCTGACGAACACAAAGGGTTGAAAGTCCTGAAGACCTGTATAAGGAAACAGAATTCAATCACATTTTGTCGAGGTTGGAAGAGCTGGTAGTTCTGACTGCTGTGTTAGCTATGCTTATTAGACAAATGGAAGGTTGGAACCGAGTGGTGTTCCCTACAATGTAAATTTTTTTTGACGAGGTGTTACTGGCCCAGAACTCCCTGCCCACTGACTATGAAAGACTTTTATATCTACACACAGGCGGAAATGTCTACAGTTTGACCCAATGGGGGCCTATAGATATGTGGTCATAATCTATGGACGCATAACTTTTAACTACAATAAACCCTTCACCAAGTATAGTTGTGCCATTTTAGGCATTCGCTAAGTTTTCTTTGTTATTATTTTCGCTTTCTGAGAATTAATTTTTGTTGTGGCAAAGCCATTTTATGCACTTATTATTTCATTTATTTATGTATTGTCATTTATGATAATGGTTAATTAAGTCATGGTCACATTGTGACAATTCTGTACATTTAACCAGTAATGTTTGTATATTTGCATCGACTTGTAATTTAAATATTTATAGGTGGCCAGTTCCAAGTGTGATCTAATTAGTTTACTATTAAAAATATTTTTTCTTGTAAGCAAAATAATTGTGAAAATATTGTTTTGGAAAATGTTATTTTGCTTTTCTGTAATGTTCCATTCAACTCTTTTGTATTAATAATTACAATTGGAAAGTCTCAGAATACGTTTGTTGTTTCTGGTGTTGCGTCAAGCAACTTGATATATTTGATAGTCACTATTATTTTCCGAACGCACTCTCTCTCTCTCTTCCTTCTTCCTCGAGACTAATATTGGCGTAGCTTCGTTTTTTAGATTTTATCCTTTTATCATAATCTAATTATGGACTAATCGTCCAAAATTACCACATTTGGTAAGTTCCTTTTATATTTATTTTACACCCCGATCTTGTAAATTATTATTTTGAGCTGAGCTTCTATTTTTATGATATTTTTGTGCATTAGCGGTCGCCCAGTCAAGACTTAATGGCGCCTTGGTGAAGCTTGTCCACGACCACGTTGCTGCTCGTGTTGGGGCGTTTGGCTGATGCGTGACCGTTTTTGAACTTCGGCGATGGCAAGACCATTCCGGTAAACTCCGGATTGTGAGGGAATTCCGTCATGTAAATTACCTTCTTTCTATCAGTTAATCTCGTGCATGTGCACCAGCATTCAATGCATCAAGTTGCTCGTACAACGTCAATTTCTTTTTGGAACTTTTCTGTTTGAACCTATTTTATTCTGAATAACATAAAATTGTTATGAGTAACATAAAACAATTTGTTTAAAGTAACCTTGTTAAAGTAATTTAGTAACTGACCTTGGTTTACTTTCTGCTTTGGGATCCCAATCATTAAAACTATGAAAACACCTACAAAAATTTAAAATGAATGACATTGAAGCTAAAAAAGGAAAAAGTAAAACCATTTTAAAGTCTATTGAAATAATTTGGATATTATGTTGTCCTGTTATTTTTTTGATGAAATATTATAAAGTTGGTCAATAAATAGTCTATATTTGAGAACCTTTTGCAATTGAATAACCTTCTTTGCTTCCCAATTATATATATATATATATATATAAATGCACATTCACGTAGGTAACAATTATAAACCTGAGAAAATCTGGGAGTGACCCGGTCAGGGATTGAACCCTGTTCGCCTTGGTGGGGGGAGCAGTCTAACCGCACAGCCACCATGGCCTCTAACTAAGCATTACCAACAAAACTATATTCTCTCTATTCTTTAAAATAGTAATTATAGACGAAATATTATAATTTATAGCCAAATATAAGAAAACGTTCAATTTTACTAAACATAATGTACTTTTATGTTAACACAATTATAAAATTCCTGTCATACATGGCATACTTAGGAAACAACCAAAAGTTGGATCCAAAAGTGTAAAGAAACCGTAAATAGACTATACAATGTTCTATACAACCAATGGTTACTGTGTTACCTTTCGTTTTTAAAAATGCAGCGGTGACTTTCTCAAGTTCCTACTCCTACCTAATTTAAATTGTAAATTATGCTTGTGTGTTTTATGTGTTTCCCAAGAAAAAATTACAGTTCATTGATTTTGTATACTGAAAATCATTGACAAAAACAGAGTAATCCATTAATTTAAGTAAATTACATTTTCTTTTTGTTTCAAAATGTTTAGTAATTTAATGGTTTCGAGACTATAAAGCAATGCATTGTATCATTTAATGGTAGAAAAGAGACGGCCATTTGATAATTTTTTGTATTATGAAACATTAAGCGGAATTTATTACTGCTCTGCGTTAAATATAAATTAATATAATGATTTAGTATTTTTCCTCTAAAATGTGCATAAGAAAATAGTACAATTTCATTAATTTATATAAACTTAAATGGGATATAATTTTTTAAAAATATTTTTTGCACGATGCTGATATGTTGCTGGGCCGGCCATCACGGAAATTTGGAGCTGTGTGTGTGGCCTGAGACATAAGCCTATCAGGCGGAGCATAATTATCCCTGGAGCACCAGCTTGGAGAGTACAATAATGGAGGGTGTGCCTGTCAAATGCCCTTAGACGCGCCTCTCCTGATGGTCCAGCATAGCAAGATCAACTGTAATCCAAGGTGCCTAGGCTAGTGAGAGGTGTTTTAGTTCCTCTCAACTCATATTCACTCCAGTATTGGCACTGAAACTGGCCATCACAAAGCCCTTAACGACAAAACGGTAGAAGTTTGTACAGCTGTGAAGTGGCAGGACAAATAGTACACTTGGCGAACATTTCAACAAAATAAGTTTTATTTGACTTTACCCTCGGGTACATATGTTTCCACACCATTGCTCGGGGAGCTCCTACACTGAAAAACGGCATGATGCCAACATTTTTTTACAAGTGAACAATTAGGGCTCAGGAGTGTAAAAGACTCTTGAGGTGTGGGGTGGAACACTCTCCGGGAAATAAAAATATACATTACTCTTCCTTAATAAAGAACTAGCTACCGATACACTCCATGACCGACGGAAAAAGGTGTAGACCCGATGAGGCAGCGCGCAATTACCACCCCACTCAGATACCAAGTTACTACTGTCTGTTATGGCTGGCACTCGGAAGAGATTCTCCTGCGTGCACACCAAAGTATCACAAATTATTAACACGAAAGTCTGAAAATTGCACTTTGCTTAAAATTAACACAGTTTACCCTCTCATAATAACCTTTGTAAAAATGAAGTAAACACGACTTATACGACAAAGTTGACTCTTGAAATAATTTAAACAAATAAAAACATGTACTGGCACTTAATGCGTAATACTTTACGTGGTGGTTTATCTTATGTTTTTCAACCTGCAACAATGCAAGACACACTATAAATAAATATTTAATCTATTAGCCAAAATTTAAATCATCATAATTTTTGTAATCTGAAGATTCTGAAGTCTTTGGCGGAGTTATATAAAAAAAAAACACATCACAAATAAGACTTTACATAATTATAGTAAAAAACTTTTATAAACTGAATGCTTTGTGGGTACTGTTTTATGGCAAAACACATTTAGCTAATTTACGTGTTCATCAATGTGTACTCCTAAAATTTATCTCATATATGTTTTGGATATGATTTCATTATTTACTGTCAGTTAGGGTACCCGGGATTTATAAGCTTGAATTAGACAAAAGTAGTTTTTGTGTGAATACTGTTCAAGTTTAGTTGATTCAAGTAGAACCAGTTCGTAATAACCATAATAANACAAAAGTAGTTTTTGTGTGAATACTGTTCAAGTTTAGTTGATTCAAGTAGAACCAGTTCGTAATAACCATAATAATTACTTTTTTAGTATGCCAATATATAGGAAGTGATATTCAAAACGCAATGGTTTTAATCCCATCAATTAAACTCCATTGAATTTATTAAAAAAACTTTAATTTCACATATGTGAATTATATTTGTTGTAGTAATTGTTGATGAATTCAAATTGTTACATAAACACTGAGATACGATTATACCAATACTTACAATCAACAAAGCCCCACTGAAAGTAAACACACAAACATGTCAAACAATACAAGAATATATTGAAATAAATAATATATTAATCACAGTAATTATTTATTACATTTCATATTGGGATTTAAGTCCACTGGAAGTAAAGAAAAAAACATTTGGTGTAATTATTTAATCAATGAAACACTACTTTGGACCGTCTCATGATGCACAGGATACACCAAAATATGGGTTTTTGTGATGTTGTTCGGCATAAAGACGAGGGACGGAGACGAAGGAGAAATAAATGTTTCACCGCCATTGCAAGACATGTCACCATAACTATTTGGAAGCCTTCTATAGTTTCGGTGCATTGCTGGATAGAAATTTCTTCTTCCATTCAAGTATTTATGGGTAAATATACATTTTAAACTAACACACGTCAGTAGCCTAACATGCATATAGTTATTATGCTGTTTTAATTTCACAGTCAGCCAATTTGCATGTATACTTGGCACTAATGTTCATTAACTTTTGTGATCATAATTTATAATTATATTTACCTTAATTACACTTGTATATTAATAGTTTTTCAGTTTTGATGTATATATTACTATTAACATCTATTTTCATCAAAATCGTGGGTAATTATAATCCCTGCTCAAATAAGACAATAAAGTATGAAAACTTTTTCACTATATAGCTTGGTTATTGTGGACTACTTTTTAACAGTAGGAATATTAGTCATGAGTGCAGAAAATATCAGTTTCAATAAGACACCCAACAAATCACAAAGTCAACATAATCAAGCATATATTCAACCAGTAACATAAAACATGTACATAATAGGATTTTGGTGAAGAGTGAGGTAAAAATACGGATTCCACTGATGTACACAACAATTTGAATCATGTTAGAAGACTAAACATGTGACATCTAAGTATATGAAGACGACGAGTGACGACAACAAGGTAATCAGTAGTTCAATTATTGAAAGAGATGAAGCTCATTTGAAAGAAAGGTTTATGCATGTTAAGTGTGCTATATTTTTCTTTATCTATGCCTTCTGTGTTGTAAATGTGCTCTCATGAAATATGATGTTACATTTTTAGTGCACAAAATAGGTTGAACTTCCCAAGAAGGGGAACTATAACTTCTTGTATACAAAAATTGCAATAGAGTGGGTTTAATGTATGTATTAGGTATCTTACAGTGTGCATGGGCTGTTTTTTAATTACATATTCCTGTTATTTTTCATTGCATGATTTGGATAAAAACTAATTAGAGGAATATGAGTAGTTACCATTAATTGTTTACGAAAATCGCCATGTTGCTGCCCTTGACCCTTATGGATAAGTGCAGCAGTGAACGAAACTAAAACAGTATGCCGCATCCACTGAAACCATTAGCATGGGAAATTTGTACTCCGGTAGCTTTCGTTCCAAGGTTGCGCAGTACATAGGGAGAGGAGTGTTGCTGCGTTTGCTATTGGTAATTTACTAACTACTGTGTGAATAATTGTAATTTACGAATAGAGCATAAACTGTGTTCTGAAAGTGACATAACATGAGAGACTGACGTATGTCACACAGCCTTTCACATTATGGCAGGTAACTGCATTTCATAGGTTACCTGTCAGACAAAGTTTTGCTGTCAGTTCTCTGACAAACATGAGCATATGCACAACTTACTTTTCACCACCAAGGGAATACAGGATATTAAAAGTTCTTTTATTTCTCAATGAGGCCTTTAAATTCCTTAATTTTTAATTGTACCTGAAAGTCTGATAAAAATATTGGTTTGTCCCAAACGTGCTTTGCCAACAGGAAATATTTTAATTATTTATAGCTCTTGGATCTGACTTGCATTGTTAGTTAATTACCGCAGGTGGCTGAAGAATGGTAGGATTCACATTATTGGTGTGTTCCATATGATTTGCTATATCTGGTAAATTACCTGTTATATTATAAATGATTAATTTGTGTTGTAAAATTTTTGGTGAATCATTAAAATCCTTAGAAATTACTTTAAGAAATTGTTAAAAGTCTTTAAATTTTTTGTTTTAAAGAAGTGCGAGCCCTGTACACGTAGTATAGTAGAAACATCAGCTTTGTGCAGGACCCGGAGCACATCACTAAAAAATACTAGAAGTTACTCATTTAGATGCAAAATTCTTTTTTTTCCATTCGCCGTTTGACGTCGGTTCTCGTCACTCGTGACGGAAACCGATGTCACTCTGCCAGTTCGACTCAGCACACGGGTCAGTACGGCGGCGTTGGTCGCCCGCTCCGCGAGTCCCCTTGGTACCACCATTTAGGTTGTTATCACTTCTCTGCAATAGTTAATTAATTAACCAGAACATTTGTATTCTTTCTTTGCTGTACTGAGGGGAGAGCCACCCGCACTCTCACCAGAAAGCTTAACGCTGCTGCGTATCCGCATAACACCATGCTCATTTCCACACTAAGGTCATCGGCAGGCCATAAGTGCTGGGTCCATTTTCTTTTATTACTCACATGCAATCAAGCACCGTGAATTAAACCACTTGACGAAGTTCAATGTGTGTAGAGTTATTGTCCTCCGAGACACGTAGGGCACTACATCCTTTTTAGCACCACCCACAATTTTCTAGTATATTTCAGGCGTACGAGACGGCCTACAGTCTCGATAAAGTGTAAATAGTGTAACAGTAAGTATGTGACAACATCATCTGCAAACTGACGGAGGACTCCAGGGCTCCCTGGGCCGTCGACCGAAATACCTGCATCACTAACTCTTAATGTGCAGGGAGTTGGGAGGAGGGCCAATCTTGCTTCTTCCTAATCTCCCTGTAGGTTAGATGAAACCCCGCTGGGTGGTTAAGGGCCCCTCACGGGACCTGAACTACCTCCACTTTGAGCTTCGGCGGCGGTCTCTCACTCTGATATCAGCGCTTGTCGTCTGCATCTCCGAGTACCCTACTGCTTCGTCGCCATTTTGGGCTTGGAGAGTTATTCCGAAGTTTCACGGTCACATTCCAGTTTTGCTTCGAGTAATTGCTCGCTAAGGTATGTTAATTCTAATTTTTTTTTCATCAAGTTTTATACTCTCTTGTTATTTTTTGTTTTCTAACGAGTTCTTAAATTTATTTGTCATAACATTTTTTGCATATTGTTTGCTAATGAGCTCTTTAATTTTAAAATTAATAAATTATTCGGTTTTTTGTTAATTTGTTTGGCAACGAGCTCTTTAAATTTTTAAATAAAGTTTTTATGCAAACAATTTTAAAATAAAATTGTCTTGTGTGTTTACTGAATGATAGAATGCAAAGTTGTTAAAGATGCTTATTTTTTAAAGAGTGATTGGCAGCCAGTACGTCGGTCCCTTGCCAAAGGTTTGTGCTTGGTCTGTCAATCGAAATCGGAGCAAGTCAGCATCACTGCCAGTTCTTGCGTGTTGCAAATTCTTTTGAAAGTACTGGCACCAATGATATAATTAAAAGTTATGTATTTTTTTTTAACACGCATTGATCCTTTGTAGATCTTCGCAGTCAGTAGTCACAGGTCCTGTCAATTCGTAGAGTTG
>NQII01000569.1:0-47641 GCA_002778355.1 Clitarchus hookeri
AAGGGCTCAATCTCTCTGGCCACGCCCCGGCTGGTCAAGAGGGAAATTGATCGAGTAAGGACGAACGCTGCCCCAAGCTCCGATGGCATCACACCCCGTCTCCTCAAGTCCATCTCTCAGAAAACCCTGGTGTACCTCACCAACATCATAAATTCCATCCTCCGCACTGGACATTTCCCTACTGCATGGAGAGAAGCCACGGTCGTGCCTATCCCGAAAGGGAAGGCAGCTGCCAACCTGCCTTCATCGTACCGCCCTGTGTCACTGCTATCTATGATGTCGAAGGTGGCAGAGCGCATCGTGCTGGCCAGGCTGGAAGCGGAAGTAGCTCATCTACGACCGCTGCCAGACTTCCAGTTCGGTTTTCGCCATCATCTATCAACTCAACACGCACTTGCATACGCCACAGACATCATCACCCACAAATTCACCCGACATCACCACACGGGGCTGGCGCTCCTCGATCTAAGCCGTGCATTTGATAAAGTACACCACCAAGCTCNAAGCACTTTTACTGAAACTCGCATTCCTGGGGTTCAACCCTGCACTCATATTCATACTCCACTCTTTCCTGGAAGCTCGCACATTCCGTGTGCGAGTCGAAGGGTTCACCTCACGCCCTAGGGCAATCACGGCAGGAGTTCCCCAGGGATCAACACTCTCTCCTCTTTTGTTTTCTCTATATACGCACGACATTCCTGTTCCCCCCGAATGCACGGTCATCATGTACGCGGACGACACCGCAATCCTGGCCCAACATAGAGACTTACACATGATAAGTGCCCGGCTCACCGTAGCCATCCACGCGATATCTACTTACTTCCAGTCATGGGTCATCCCACTTAACGCCAACAAAACAGAAACCATTATCTTCACCCGCCATCGCCCCAAACTACCACCACCCATTTCAGTACACGGTAAACTCATTCAGTGGAAGGAAACAGTTAAATACTTAGGAGTAACACTAGACAAAACACTCAAATTCACGCCGCATTTCTCCTCTGTAACCGCACAAGCCTACCGCGCATACAACTCCCTCTCAAGTATTCTAAAAGTCCGCAGTCCTCTTTCAGAGTGTGACAGAGCACGCCTCTTCAAGGCATACATCATCCCTATCCTTCTCTATGCCTCTGTTATCTACGCCCATGTCCCAGATTCCCGGCTATATCCCATCACCACCTGTTTCAACAAACTGCTGCGTGCCACACTTGGCCACTACAGGAAAACTAACATATTCAGATACAACATTGCGCATACATCCACACCATGGACACTCATCAACACATACGCTTCACGTTTCTTTAATTAACCCAGAAAACACACACTGCCCTCTGTCAAACGCCTCGGCATACACGACATGGCAGCCACCTACCCACACCACCTCATCGTGGACTTTCCGGGGTACCTGCCTCCCTGACGGGGCAGCCCCACCAACACCGCAGAGGCCAACACCATCAATCAACCAAAAGTTCAGTGTATATAGTGTAAATAAACCAGTGTACGTCAAATGTATAGGTTTAAGTTAGTTGTTAGACGAATACAAACATTGAGGACACCACCAAGTGCTGCCAGTGATAATCATAATTGTAGCTCTTAAGTCATTACCTAGGTTAAGAATGTAAAACTTGTTAATTAGTTGATTATTTTGTTTAGCCACCATGCAGTGTACCCAGGGTTTTTATTTATTTTTTCCCTCTGTTTATTTTATTTCTTAAGCCATAACAACTTGTAAATTGATAAGGCCACTGAAAAGTGCGCCAAACTGCATTTGTAAATTGAGTGAACCACCAAAAGAGCCCCAAAGGGCTGGTATGGTGGAGTTGTATAACTGTGTATTGCACAACTGCAAAGAATCTATGTGTTTTAATAAAGTATTTGTAATTGTAAATTGTAATTGTAAATTTTCTGTGTGGTAAGGTGGTCTCGGTAGTTAATGAGTTTTTGTAATAAATAGTGCGCCCCGACATCCCAGTATGTGTTCGCGAGTGCGGTATATTGTGCTTCATCAACACACATGAATGTGAAACAATCCACAAGGTATGTGAAGTGTTATTAACAATTTAAGAACTTGTTTATATGGCCGAGAATTCGCGCGAATTATTGTAAACATTGCTTTCGAGATATATCGAATGCACACACGCGCATTTGATTAGTCGAGTGCACACCAGTGCAAGTTGTGTTCGGCTCGCCGTCCAGCTTCGCGCGGCGCGAAAATATCGCACTGACTCGAAAATATTTTTCAACAATTACGAAAATAAATAAGACAATATTTCGAGTGAGAAATATCATGCAAAAAGTTACCAAAATGTTGTAAATAATAGCTCCGACGCGAATAACACNACCAGTGCAAGTTGTGTTCGGCTCGCCGTCCAGCTTCGCGCGGCGCGAAAATATCGCACTGACTCGAAAATATTTTCAACAATTACGAAAATAAATAAGACAATATTTCGAGTGAGAAATATCATGCAAAAAGTTACCAAAATGTTGTAAATAATAGCTCCGACGCGAATAACGCATTTAAAATGGCCGAAAACAGCCAAAATATGTCATCAACAAGGCGAAATATTTTTAACAACTGCTCAACACCAAATCCGATATTTACCAGTGGAGTTCAGTACGAATTGTACTGCCCTGGGAAACAGGCAATAATCTCAGATGACTGTGTTTATGAACACCTTGGCAGCTACTTCCTGTTGGGGGACATGGATGATACAGTGGACCCCCAAATAATGTTGCGAGTGCATTTTAGAAAAATAGATGGAACACCACAAGAAGACCACCCACAAATCATTCAATCAAGAGAATACTTCATACCCCGTATTTTCACGGAGGATGATGTCATCCCCGACATAATTGGGGAACAACTATATATCGAATATTTCAGGCACCACACCCAAGCAACAGCACCTACGGCAGCAACCATGCAACAGGAAGAAAACATGGAGGAAGAGGAAAGCCACAGGCAGAAACGCCCCCTTGAAAGATCTCCCATCAAGCTGACAAACCAATATGAAACACTTGTAATCGATGATGTTGGTGGCCAAACCAGCGGCGCCACATCTTTTCCGGCGCTACCACCTCCATCGCGCCCCTCAAAGGAACAGCTGGTTACCGCCAAAATGGTGCACCAGCTAAGGATAACAAACCAAGAAACCACAGAAAATCGAAGAAAAATTCAGGAAGACAAAACAACGTCCCGACAAGCCACATGGACAGCCCCCAAGGCAAACTACACATGTCCAAACAAGCAAGAAAAAAGCAATGCCGGCCATTACGGTTAAAACAAGCCTGGCCCAAGGCTTTAATAGGTACAAACAAGATATTGCAGGAATGCTAAAAGACATGTTCGAGATCACCGTGCGCCGCACAGCAATTAATATCTTCACATAGTCAGCAGAAGACCACGAGGTACTGACGAAGTATCTGAAAGACAAACATTTTGAACTGTATACCACAGCCCTTCCCGACAACAGGAATGCCCGTGTCGTAATCCGCGGCCTACCATCCGAATACGATATGACCGACCTCCAGGTGTCTCTGCAGGAGAAGAACCTGTACTGCTCGGAGGTGACACGCCTGGACAGGAGACTCCCAGGAGGTGAAACAAAAATCAAACCTCTATTTATGGTGACGCTGGTAGGCACCACCCAGCTCCAGGACGCCCTCAAGATAACATCAATTGAGTACATCAGAGTCCGTGTCGAACTATTCCACGGACAGCAGGAGCTGCAACGCTGCATCAATTGCCAGAAGTGGGACCACAGCACCCACTTCTGCTCAAAGAAGGAGCGCTGTGCACGCTGCGCGGGGAATCATCCCATGCCGCAGTGCACCAAAGAAGCAGAGGCACCACCCACATGCCACAACTGCAGGGAGAGGGGTCTGGCAGACACCACCCATCCTGCCGGCTGGAGGAGCTGCCCCGTCAGGCTGGCTATCCTGGAGCGGAAGCGAGCAGAAAAACAAAAAGCAATCACTCGTGAGACACGCCACTAGCACCACAGCACCCGCAAGCATCCAACCACAACAACCACAACACCTCCAACCACAAGCACTCAAACCATGCCAGACACCACAACCCACCCAAATACAACCTAACACAACCACGCACTCGACAAAGAACAGCACCAGCTCACAAACACCACCACCTCACATGGCGAATATCCCCTTGCTGCTGCTGTGGAATTTCTACAGCTGCTCAAGGAACTACAGTTCACACACCTACTCCCCATCCTTGTAAACTCTCTCCGCACTTTTACAGTAGCACAAACACCCGCGGAAAAGTGTGATGTGATATTCAACATTATCACAGCATTCTCCGCACACAATGTTTAAATTCATGATCTGGAACGCCAGCTCAATCCACAACAAAAAAGTAGTGTTCACACATTTCATTTCAATCCACAAACCGGACCTGGTTTTCCTGGTGGACACCTGGCTCAGTCCGAATGCGCGTTTTGATGTCCCAGGATACAGGGTGCCCCGAGAGGACAGATTGGACAGAACAAAGGGAGGCGTGGCGATCCTTGTGAAGGGGAACCTGTCATTCCATCAAAGACAAACCCAGAAACTACACTACGTGGAATCTGTGGCGGTTCGCCTTCACTCGAATGCCATGCCTTTCACGGCCGTGGCCATCTACATCCCACCCAACGAACCTTTCCCTACTGCTGACCTTAACAGCCTAAGGAGACTGGATAGCCGAGTCCTTATCGCAGGCGATTTTAACGCCAGACACACGACCTGGGGATGCCAGGTCAACTACCACGGAAAAGCCCTACACTCATATGTAGCCGCATCCCCACCCATCATCCACGCACCTCACGAATTCACCTATCACCCTCATTCACGCACTGGACGCCCGAGTGTGCTAGACCTGGCACTGGGCATGCCCTGGCCCAGGGTTGGCTCACTCGAAGTGTTTCAGGAGCTCACCTCTGNCACTGGGCACGCCCTGGCCCAGGGTTGGCTCACTCGAAGTGATTCAGGAGCTCACCTCAGATCACTACCCTGTAATTGGCACTCTCCACACGACCATCGATCATGCACCTCGCACCCCCATCTTCAACTACAAGTTGGCCAACTGGCACAGCTTCAAAGCTGTGCTAGATGAGCAGCTAAATCTGCAAACCCAGGCGGAAACACCACTGGAGATTGACCAACATGTAGCTCACCTCACCGACACCATAATCACTGCCGCCCATCTCCACATTCCCACCACACACCGCCATCCCCTCGGAAAACCATTCCCTCCCGAACTCCGACAGCTCACGTCTCTCCGCGATAGAGCACGGAGTCGTTGACAGCAGTCGCGCCGCTGCCTGGACGATGAGGTATACCGGGCACTGGCTCGCCAGTGCAAGGTTGCCATCGCCGGCTGGAAAGCGGGCGAAGAGCTCCGACGTCTCCAGGCTCTATCGTTCGCGACTGGCTCCGTGTGGAGGCACGCTCGGCGACTCCGTCCCAGCCATGCCCCGCCGCCCCTCGAGGCGGGTGGGAGACTGGCTGAGTCGGCAGCTGAAACGGTCGAGCTCTTGGCAGACAGCTTCGCTGAGGCATTTCTACCCGCACCAATCCCACCTCACATATCACGCTTGCCCACTCACTATCGCCCACCACCACCACCAACTCCGGGCTCAATCCCTCTGACCAAACCACGGCTGGTCAAGAGGGAAATCAATAGGATACGGACAAAAGCTGCCCCAGGCTACGATGGCATCACACCCCGCCTTTTAAAATCCATCTCCACCAAAACCCTTGTTTACCTCACAAACCTCATTAATGCTATCCTCCGCACCGGACCTTATGGAGAGAAGCCACGGTTGTGCCCATTCCGAAAGGGAGGGCAGCTGCCAACCTGCATGCATCGTACTGCCCTGTATCACTGTTATCTATAATATCGAAAGTGGTAGAGCGCATCGTACTGGCCAGGCTGGAAGCGGAAGTAGCTCGTCCACGACCGCTGCCAGACTTCCAGTTCGGTTTTCGCCGACATCTATCAACTCAACACGCACTTGCATACGCCACAGACATCATCACCCACAACTTCACCCGCCATCATCACACGGGGCTGGCGCTGCTAGATCTCAGCCGTGCATTCGACAGAGTACATCACCAGGCACTACTATTGAAACTAGCATTCCTGGGGTTCAACCCTGCTCTCATCGTCATTCTCCACAGCTTCCTGGAAACTCGCACATTCCGTGTACGAGTGGAAGGGTCTATTTCATGCTCTAGGGCAATCACGGCAGGGGTTCCTCAGGGATCAACACTCTCTCCCCTTTTGTTTTCTTTGTACACTCACGACATTCCTGTCCCCCCGAATGCATGGTCATCATCTACGCGGACGACACTGCAATCCTGGCCATCATAGAGACCTACACATGATTAGCGCCTGGCTCACCGCGGCCATCCGCGCGATATCAACTTACTTTCAGTAATGGGGAAACCCCCCTTAACGCCAACAAGACAGAAACCATTATCTTCACCTGCCGTCGCCATAAACTACCACCACCCATATCAGTACACGGTAGAATCATACAATGGAAGAGAGCGGTCAAGTACCTAGGAGTTACACTAGACCACACACTCCGATTCACGCCGCATTTCTCCTCTGTAACCGCGCAAGCATACCGCGCCTACAACTCCCTCTCCTCCATTATTAAAGTCCGCAGTCCTCTTTCAGACTGTGACAGAGCACGCCTCTTCAAGGCCTACATTGTTCCTATTCTTTTGTACTCCTCAGCCATATACGCCCATGTCCCAGACTCCCGTCTACATCCCATCACCGCCGGCTTCAACAAGCTTTTACGCACAACACTTGGCCACTACAGGAAAACTAACACCTTTCGTTACAACATTGCACACACAGCCACACCACGTACACTCATCAACACCTATGCCACACGATAGCCAGAAAAAACACACTGCGCTCTGTCAAACGCCTCGGCATACACGACATGGCAGCCACATAACCACCTCACCGTGGACTTTCCGGGGTACCTGCCTCCCTGATGGGGCAGCCCAGCAATACCAATAAGAAGACCGACGCCAGTGCGAACCCAGTGTAAATAGTAGTGTAACCGTGTTTATTAGTGCAACTGTGTATATATTAGAATTAGGCAATTGTGTACATTTGTGTTAAATCGTTGAGGACACCAACCAGTGCGATCAATAGGATGCCAATTGCATTAGTTACAAGGTATCATTAATTTTTTTTATATCACATATTTGTTAGTTTGTAAGTCTTATTAAGAGAACTAGGGTTTTTTTTTTATTTTTACCTAAATATACATTGTACAGTAGACTCCCGATTATCCGAGCCCCGGTCAACCGAGCCTCCGGGTTAACCGAGCTAGTCATCGGAAGATACAAAATAAAAATAATGCTCTCAAAAGAAGGACAATTAGGATGAGAAGCGATGTTTCTTTGTCTGACGTGCAAGGTTGAGAAATCGGCTATTGCTAGGTGCCATATGTTTCCTGTATTGGCTGTTGTTAGGTCGAGCTGTCATTTCGTGCGAATTTGAAGGGAACTAATTCTAGGAATGCTGGCCCACCCGAATCGTCGGGTTTACTGGGAACTGCTCATATTGTCCCAGGCATCTGGCGCTGTCAGTTGCCTCTGTGCTCTCCGTAAAGGTGGTTGTGTTAGTGATTTTAACATCTGTGCTTTTATTGATTTCTTTGTTTCATTATGAGTGGAAAACGGAAGAGAGTTGTAGTTTCTCTTGAAACAAAATGTAGTGCATTGAAACGGTTAGACAGTGGCGAAGCAATTAAAAAGGTGGCTGCCGAGTTGGGAGTTGGGGAAGTGACTGTTGGGGACTGGAGACGTAACCGGAAAGAAATCGAAAACTTTGTCAACAAAAGTGTGAGTGGTGGCAGTGGCTTGAGTCGAAAGACTTTGAAGAAGGGCGACTATGAGCAGACGTCTGAAGCTCTTTTTTTGTGGTTTTCACAGCTTCGAGGGATGGGTAGTCCTGTGAGTGGCCCAATGCTTCAAGCTAAGGCGCTCGAGTTCCACAAGAACTTTAAAGACGGCGATGAAAAATTCACTGCAAGCGATGGTTGGCTGGACAGGTGGAAAAAGAAATATGGCATAAGACAGCTGAACATTAGTGGGGAAAAATTGTCGGCTGACTCGTCTGAAATTGCGGAATTCCAGAAAAAAATGGAAGAAATCATTTTTGAGGAGGGATTAACCTCAGATCAAATCTTTAACTCAGATGAAACTGGTCTTAACTTTCGAATGCTACCTTCAAAAACCTTAGCAGCAAAATCTGAAAAAACTGCTCCCGGATTTAAAAAGAGTAAAGAGAGAGTCACAATTCTGGCTACCTGCAATTCTTCGGGTTCTTTGAAACTAAAGCCTCTGCTTATTGGAAAGTCTAAGAACCCAAGGGCCTTTAAAAATATAAAAGTCAATTGTCTGCCAACAATGTACCGCAACCAAAGAAATGCATGGATGGAAAGCAAGATTTTTAGTGACTGGTTTTTCAATGAATTTGTTCCTGTCACTGAAGCATTTTTGAAAAAAAAGAAGCTCCCCAGGAAAGCTATTTTATTACTAGACAATGCGCCATGTCACCCAGATGCCCAAGAGCTGTGCAGTGGTGATATTAAAACGATATTTCTACCCCCTAATGTGACATCGCTCATTCAACCTCTAGACCAAGGAGTTCTCGAAACGATGAAGAGAATTTACCGTTGAAGGCTTCTCCAGATGTTGATTACAAAATTAGATGACGGAATGACTGTCAAGGAAGCCTTAAAGCAAGTCACAATGAAAGATGTTGCGTACTGGATTGCTTCAGCGTGGGATGATGGGATGAGGTAAAACCTACCACCATTCAAAAGTCCTGGAAAAATTTATTTGGCTTAGATGGACAACTCAAACAAGTGCCAGAACAGGAGAATGTGAACGAACTAGTTCAACTGGCCAATGAGCTACCTGTTGAAAATCAAATCAACAGCGACGACATTCATGATTGGTGCAGTGCAGATGTCCAGATGGAGATTACCGATGAGGAAATTATCGATATGGTTACCAATCCTAAGCACAGTGAAGAAGACGACACGGACGAGATAACTCCAAAATTATCACATTCTGATGGGTTGAAATCGATCAACGCTGCTCTTGCTTACATAGAGCAACAAGAAGAGTGTAGGCCACATGACATACTAACTTTTCAGCGTTGGCGTAACATCGCATCATCCAAGAGAGGACAGAGGTTAACTCAGAAAACAATAAAAGACTTTTTTAAGTACTAATATGTAATCTCATGTTTGCACTAACTTACAGGTTTATTTTACGATTTTCAATTATGTACAATATAGCAGTTTTTACATTCTTAACATTTTTTTCATGTTTTTAACACAATAATACCTAACCTCCGTATTATCCGAGTTTTACCGTATCCGAGGTGATCTCGGTCCCAATTACCTCGGATAATCGGGAGTCTACTGTATTTCCAGGACCAACAGACTTTGAAAAATAGGCCACGGAAAAGATTGCAACTGTTAAACAAACGAGTGAGCCACCACAAGAGCCCTGAGGGCTGGCATGGTGCCTATGTAGATAATGTTGTTAACCACCAATGTTCAAAAACTTTGTTTGAGTATAAATAAAAGATTTTTTATAATTGTAAATTGTCTGATGTCTATGGAATATAGTCGTCCGCGAAATCACGAGTTTTCGGCAGTATTTTAGTGCGATCCGAGCTTAAAATATGTGTGCGCGAGTGCGTCAAGGTTTCGTGCACCTGTGGAAATGAATGTAGCGCACGGGAAACTGTAAGTAAAGTGAATTCATGCTTAAAAATTTCTCGTGTGCATAGCTACTTTTTCGCGCGAACTATAGTAAACACTGAGTGTGAATAAACAAACCGCATTCGATGAATCGATTGTAACTGTCGCACCAGACGATTGTATCGTTCTCTGGCGGAGTTCTGTAGCCTTCCCGCATTTATAGTAGGCGACAGTTCAGTAAAAACATTTTTTACATACTATTCCTATCAGTAATAATTTTTGCAGTGAGTTATGTATTTTAATGACTAAGAACAGTGTGGTAACGCCTCCTGCGACCCCCCATTATGTGATTGCCGCATCACAGAGCACGAAAATGTATCGGGCAACCAAAAACACATACCAGCCCGGTGCACCATTTAAGGAGGGCAATCTCTTTGAGATTTATTGCCCAACTAAGAACATACTTGTGAATGACAATAGTGTTTATTCCCACTATGGGAGCTATTTCCGTGTGTGTGGAGTGGGAACCAACAATGCAGCACCGGGGATGCTTCGGGTCCACATCCGAAAAATAGAGACTTTACCTGCGGACGAGCACCCCCAATTAATAACTGCTCACACAGACTTTGTACCACTGCAGTTCGCCCCAGATGAAGTACCAGACATTCTGTGCGAACAACTTTATCATGCATACATGCGACAGTACAATGAGCAACCAGCCCACACCACAGACTCCAGCGACGAAGAGGAACAGCCGATGGACACTGCCCCATCGAGGAGAAAAAGGTCTCTCGCCAGAGCAGCAGTGACCACACCACTCCAGCTCGCGACCTACAATCCTTTTGAGACTCTCCTCCGCGACGACGATGGGGGCACCACCACGCATGTGTCGGCACCATGCAACTCGTCCCCCACACATTGCCCAACCAAGAAATGGGTCATGCAGGGAAGGGACCCTGCACATGGCACCACCCAGTCCATCGGAAACACCACCCAGCAGCACCCGCACACCAGCCAGCCCATCAGCCAGCCTACCAGACTGCCCACCAGACAGCCCACCAGACACCCCACCAGCAGCACCACCAGACACCCCACCAGCAGCACCACCAGACAACCAACCAGCCATGCACTTGGCCGCATTCCAGCACAGGGGCAGCGCCCCCAGTTCATGCCTACAATCACAGTGCGGACCAGCCTAGCCGAGGGCTTCCGCAGACACAGAGCGGACATAGACAAACTGGCGAATGGGGAGGTGCAGGTATCCATCCGGCGGGATGCCATCAGCCTCCATCCCACCACCGCAAAGGACCACGAGCCCTTTGTCTCCTATCTCACAGGCAAAGGGTTTGAGCTGTACACTGCCCTGTGACCGGACCAGCATAACGCCCGAGTGGTCATTGGAGGCCTACCAGCAGGGTATGACACCGCCAAGCTGCTAGCCCTCATCAGGGAGAAAGGCATCGCTGCATCTGCTGTCACCCGGCTCGACAGGCCGCTGTCTTGGGGGCGCCACCAAGACTCAGCCCCTCTTCTTGGTGACCCTGGAGGGCACCTCCCAAGTGCAGGAAGCGCTGGCCATCAGAACCATCAACCATGTGAGTGTCCGAGCAGAACACTTCCGTGGAGAACAAGCCATCCAGCGGTGCATCCGGTGCCAGCAGTTTGGGCACAGTTCACACTACTGCTCCATGAGGGAGCGCTGTTCCGGAGACCACCAGACGCCTGCATGTACCTAGCCGGACGAGGCACCGGAGAGGTGTCTTCACTGCCAGGGGCGCGGACTGGAGGACACCGCTCACCCGACCAGCTGGGGTGGCTGCCCCGTCCGGAAGGAGGCCCTGGCGAGAAAGCAGCAGGTGAGCAGATCACACATCACCGCACGTCGCACAGCAGCCACACAGGCACACGACACCGACACTGTACTCAAACACTGTCCGGCCACGCAATTCACCACAGAAACCACACCCCCACGCAACCTCAACAGACCACACAAACAAACTCACAGCAAACCAGGCCGCGTGCCCAACGCACCACACCCCTGGCATACAAACAACCGACACACACTGTCCCACAGGGCGATAACCCCCTGACAGCGGCTGTGGAGTTTCTGCAGCTGCTTAAGGAGATCCAGCTACCCAACTTACTCTCCATCCTCATTAACTCCCTCCGCAAGCTTTCAAAGGGAACATCCTCAGCGGAACAATGCGACGTGGTAATCGATATTATCACCACTTTCTCACATGGCAACTAAATTCATGATCTGGAACACCAGCTTTACCCGCAACAAACAAGCTGAATTCACACATTTCATCTCAATTCACAAACCAGAACTGGTTTTCCTGGTGTAAACCTGGCTTAGTCCGAATGTGCTCTTCGACGTCCCAGGGTACAGGGTACTGCGTGCAGACAGATTGGGCAGAAAAAAGGGAGGCGTGGCGATCCTTGCACGGGGGAACCTGTCCTTCCATCTAAGACACATCCAGCAACTACACCATGTGGAAGCTGTGGCAGTTCACCTGCACACGAATCCCATGCCCTTCATGGCCGTGGCTATCTACTTACCACCAAACACCCCTTTTCCCACCGAAGACCTCAACAGTTTAAGAAGGATGGACACCAGGGTCCTCATTGCAGGTGATTTTAACACCAGACACACAACCTGGAGATGCCAGGTCAACAATTACCGAGGCAAAGCCCTTCACTCATATGTGGCAACCACCCCACTCATCATTCATGCCACACACAAATACACTTATCACCCACACTCATGCACTGGACGCCCGAGCGTGCTGGACCTGGTGCCAGACACCCCCTGGCCCAAAGTTGGTTCTCTCAAGGTGTTTCAGGAGCTCACCTCTGATCACTATCCAGTCATCGGCACCCTCCAAACAAACCATAGACCACGAACCACACTATCTCATTTACAACTACAAGTTGGCAAACTGGCGCAGCTACAGAGCTGCGCTAGATGAGCAGCTCGACCTGCAAACCCGAGCCACGACACTCCTGGAGATTGACCAACATTAAGCTCACCTCACCGACACCATCGCAGCAAATCTCGACATCCCCACCACACGCCCCCACCCACTTGGAGCCCATCCTCCCCGAACCGCAAACAACTCACGTCTCACCGAAATAGAGCACGGAATCACTGGCAACACTAGCGCCGCTGCCAGGATAGGGAGGTATACTTGGCACTGTTCTGACAGTGCAGAGGTGCCATCGCTACCTGGAGAGCGGGCGAGCTCAGACGACTCCAGACACTATCGTTTGTGAACGGCTCCGTGTGGCGACACGCTCTGAGACTCCAAACCAGCCACGCCTCAATGCCACTCTTTAGGGTGGGTGGGAGGCTGGCTGAGTCGGCAGCCGAGAAGGCCGAACTCATGGCAGACAGCTTCGCAGACATTCCTTCCTGCGCCCATTCCTCCAAGCATTACTACTGAAGCTAGCATTCTTGGGATTCAATCCTGCAATCTTCTTCATCCTTCACTCCTTCCTGTATGCCCGCAAATTCAGTGTGCGAGTCGACGGGTCCATATCATGCCCACGGGCAATCACCGCAGGAGTGCCCCAAGGATCTACGCTCTCCCCACTTCCATTCTATTTATACACATACGACATACCAATCCCCATCGAGTGCACGGTTGTCATGTATGCGGACGATACCGCAATCCTGGCCCACCACACAGATCTACACATGATTAGCGCCGGCTCACCGTGGCCGTCCACGCATTCTCAACTTATTTTCAATGCTGGGGAATCCCATTAAACGCCAATAAAACAGAAGCCATTATTTTCCACCCACCGCCGCCTCAAACTTCCACCTCCCATAGCAGTCCAGGGCAATATCATTAAATGGAAAGATTCAGTTAAATATTTAGGCGTAACACTAGAACAATACCTTAGATTTTCATAGCACTTTTCATCAGCAACGGCGCAGGCCCACCAAGCATTCAATTCACTAACCTTAATATTAAGCACTCGAAGTGCTCTTTGAGAGTGTGACAGAGCCCGCCTCTTCAAGGCCTATATTATCCCAATTCTTCTTTATGCGTCGGCAATTTTTGCACATGTCCCTAACTCCCGTCTGCACCCTGTCACTGCCTGCTTCAACAAACTACTCCATGACTCTCGGCCACAACAGAAAAACAAACAAATTTAGATATGATAAAGCAAACACGGCTTCACCACACACACTTAGCACATATGCCACAAAATTCTTCACTAAGACCAGAGATAACACACTACACATTGTACAACAGATAGGAATACACGACATGCCAGATATATATTCACACTAACTCCTGATAGACTTCCCGAGGTACCCTGCCACCGTGAAGAGAAGGAGACAGTGCTCAACACCAGCAACCAACCAGAACCCAAACAACCAACATTGTAAATAGTGTAAAGTGTAATGCACAGGCTTAGAATAAGAATCAATGTGAACATTCGTGAAAATCCCTTGCGAACATTCGAAAGAGTAAGACCAAGGTTTAATACAATTATGAAGCATCGTAATTGGGATTAGAGATAGACACCATGCATATAGGTAACACCAGGAACATATAATCGGAACTAACCATGCTAACCGAGTTGTAACTTCCATTCGTCATACCCAGATGTGGAATGCTACAAATATGGCAGCCCTATAACGCGCCGCTGAAACATTACAAAGTATGTCAGTATTTTGAAGAACACGAAAAATTCAATTGACTTTGCGCAAGAGTTTTCTAATAAAATGGAAGAGTATTTAGAGGAAACCGTTCTAGAAACTTATAATAAAGCAAACACATAAAAACAATCTACTACTAGATAATTATGGCAAAAATATTGTAATTGGAAAAGTCAGTGGTACAGAAAATGTAATTACTTTTAGAGAAACTCCAAAAACAATCATTCATAAGTTTTACCAACAGGCAAAAGATAATGGAAAAAAAAAAAAAAAAAAAGAGTAATCTATATAGCGGTTGAGATTTTGAAAAGTGAGATGAAATAACAGAGTACCCATTCAGATATATACAGTAATTTAAGTAACTTAAAAAGTGGAGTCTTCTCTTGGTTTTCTTCCAACACTGAAATTGCCATACAAAAAACTTCCAACTTGTCGCTGCAGTTGGACAAGCTATCATGCAAGCTTGTAAACCTTGGGCTTTGTTAGCACCAATGCAACTTGCTTTAGCTGTACAAATGCAACTTGCTTTAGCTGTACAAATGCACCACCACTTTGGTTAACGATTTCGTATTGACACACTCGATAAACTTCAATTTGTTCATCATATAATGAAGTCACGAAGTTTAAGAGGTGTGCTGCAGTACGAGATGAACACAACCTCGCTGAAGATTCATCAAATGGATACTTTTTTGCAGCTGACAATGTGAATCATGATATCTGCACAATTGATGGATGAGGAAACTTCCATGGAATGGGCATTATATGTGCTGTTACCCCAAAATAAAGTTCTGCAAATTAAATGCAGAAATGTATCCTTAGAAGATGTTAAAAAAGTTGCATTTGTGTCATTTCATAACTACAAGAGGACACTGAACAAGAAAGTAACCAACAAACAAATTATATCAAGGATATAATATCACAGATATTTTGTGGTATTCAGCATGGTTTTTCCATGAGCTTCGGCCTAGCCGGGCAGGAATTTTTCAGTGTGTATGTATATGTATATGTGTGTGTGTCATTATATACACACACACACACACACACGCATATATATATTCAGAAAGAACCCATCCTGGTAAAGCATACATTCAGTTTCTTCCTATGATTGATTGCAACTCCACAGATTTGTCCCGTATTTACTCGACTCTTCTCTATCTACGTAAAGAAGCTTCCAGATTCGGTAAAACCCCAATCATTACTCTTGATCAGCCACTGTGTTGGAAAACCCAAATGATCATCAATAGAGAACCACCAGACTGTTTTTTTTAAGTGTTTGGTAGTCCTGCTTGGAGGATTCCATGTCAGAGTGAGATTTCTTGGTTGCATTGGATCCCCTATGAAAAATACAGGTTTGACAGAAATACTTTAAACTGCCTATCCTGAGAATACAGTCGGCCACATTTTTAGTGGAAAAGCAGTATTCCGTGCTATTCGTGCCCACGAGGTTGATTTTGTAATGAATGTAATACAACTAATGGAAATATATTATGTAGAAATAGACGGGCTAAGACAAGAAGAAAAACTAGGCTATTTTAAAGAGATTGAGAGTATTGACAAAAACCTCTTGATTGAGACCATCTCTTCTGAAGAAATTATGTCATCTACTTCCTTAAAACATATTGCAGAAAACATATAAACCTACATAAAGCAAGTTGACTGCAGAACAGTGAAATTGTGGCTGCAATATATGGACATGGTCTCTATTCTGAGGAAATTCATTCAAGAACAGAGAACAGAAGACTGGATCATGCACTTGAAATATGCAAGAGATATGATGCCTTATCTACTGCTGCTTAGCATAATGTGTGTGCGTCCACGTGCGTGTGTGTATATATATATATATATATGCAGCTAATTATGGGACTGGCTCGTGAGCATCCAGATTTACACTGATTTTCAAGAAGGAAAATTTGTTGTCAGGAGAAGTAACAGGTTTTGGGCAGGACTATCTCCTGATTTAGTGATTGAGCAGTCACATATGAGGAGTTTGAAGACAGAAGTCTGGGTTTTATCCATTCTGGTTTGCTCTCAAGATTTAAGAATCCATGCAAGAGCTAGCAGGTTTAATGTACTCCACTAGCAAGCAGTAGAGATACTGTACCTCACAATCCCACATGAGTAGAGATACTACTGACATCAAAATGGTACTTGAATTATTTATACTCGTATCCACTATTCAGGAAAGGCAAACCATTAATAAATTTTGTTAATGGCATAACTGCATCAGTCAGTGTAAATGTTGATGAAGCAATATGTATTGGAAACAAGATCCTAAGTAAAATGGCCTGAAATTGTGCAAACACATATACCTTCACCAAGAAAGACAAAGCTCTCACAATGATGTTTAAAATGGCAATATGGTAGGGAAAGGAGTCAGTCACTCTACATGGAACACAATGTACTTTTTCAGAGGCTGCTAGTTGTTGCCAGTAAGTTCAGTGCACATCTTCAAATAAAATTATGTCTTATGTCAGGCAAATAAAGCATCACTTGCAAATGCTATTTGGAAAATGACTAACCATCAGGTGTGCATAACTTAGCAGACTGCAAATATGTGCTTGACGATAGCTGGCTGCCTCATCAAATTTCTTGGCCACTGTATAGTAAATACAAATCAATAATATATTCATATATTTCTTATGCGACTCAGCACTATGACAAGGTTATCATATTATTTGATGGCTACAATGCAGCAGGACCATCCATCAAAGGTTCTAAGCACATAAGACGCACTAAAGGTTTGTCCTCACGAGAAGTTCATTTCACTCATGAGATGAAACTAACTATTAAAAATTAAGTGTTCTTAAGAAACAACAAAAACAACATTTATACAGAACTTAGGACCAGAATTTAATACAGCAAGATGCCAGTTTTTGTACTCTGAATGCAATACTGATGTCCTGCTAGCCAACTCTGCAACAATCATGTCAAGAAATAAAAATACATGTATTTTGGGGAGTGGCAAAAACCTGATCATTCTTCTCTTAACTCATTTGCTGTATAATGGAAGAACCATGTACTTCAAAACTGGGAAAAGGATCTGGAATATAAACTCTACAAAAACAGAGCTTGGAGAAATGTGTTAACACCCTCTGTTTATTCACGCATTCCTTGGATGTGATACAATGTGCCGTACACAAACAATTGTACAACAAAATTTAACCTAAATATACAATTTATTCAAAATAAATGGATACATCTAGGTTTTTTGGTACTGGAAAACAGGTAGGCCTGAAATTTGTGCTGTCAGATGACACATTCAAGAAAGCAGCTTCAGTTTTTTTTTTTGGACATTGCTTCAAAAGAAGAAATTGAATTTTCTGGTGAAAAAGTAACTATTCAAATCTACAAAGGCGATAAAAGTGATTCACTACTTTCTTTACGGCAAAGAAATTTCTTTACTAAAGCTACTGCATCAATGGCTTGCACGTGGCCAGAGGCTCTTCCTCCTACTCCTACTTTGAAGTACCATTAATTAAAGCCTAAAGCCTATCTTCAGTTTATAATATGGAAAGAACACTCCTCTCCAAAGAAACAAGACAATTGGGGATGGCGAATAAACAAGGGTATTTACCTCCCAGGCACCTGACAACATCCTCGAACTGATACGAAGCATCTATCATGCAGACTTACAAACTTTTCAATGTGCCTGTAGGAAACATGGATTGTTCTGTACATCAGCTTGTTGACAGTGCAGCGGAGTGAGTTATGAAAATACAGAAATCATTGACTTTAATAGTGAAAATGATTGGTCCCAAAAATTTTTCAAAATCAACTAACATTTTTACACAAAATTTATAGGTATAGTCCATTCAGTGTTTCTCAGATGTTTTGAAACGAACCTTTGAAAAATCACCCTAGGAGTAACATCAACCTGTTTTTTCAATCATTTGCATGCCACAAATAAATAACACTGTGATTAACTATAAGTATTGCATTATTGAATAAATGAGTCTTAAACTTATTACCTTCTATAACTTGTAAAATTTATTTCATATTAAATACGAATTAAAAACAGCGAGAGCTGCAATGTGTTAGCAACAGCTAGTAAGAAATAGTTCACAGTTAAAATATTGTTGTAACCTAGTTTTTTGGTATGTTATTTGTAAATTAAACGTTGCCTATTGATATACAGTACAACCTCGATTAACTATGTATCGATTATCCGTGTTCGCGATTAACCGTGCTCACTATTCCGGGAGAATTTTTTTTTTTGTTTTTGTAAGGGGTTTAATTTTTAAAAACGTACAGGCACAAAGGAAAGGCATAGGCGAGTAAGCAGGAAATTTTATGTATATAAGTTCCTAGAAACTTCAGACAGAGACCCAATACTACCGAGAAAAAAATGCAGCAGAACCTTTATTAAAATTTTCTATGAATTTAGCTAGTAAGCGGCCATACTTTAGTCTAAGAAATTGTCCCCTCTTCTCTTCCTTTTCAAACGGCTCAATTGTTCATTTCACACTTCTCAATTTGGTTCTGGCCGTCGCTTTACATAGTCCTTCCGAGCGGTCAACAATTAGTGCTAAACGTAACGTGTCGTGCTTTCTCTAGAGAAAAAAGTATTGATTATAAACCGTGCTGTAGATCGTGATGAAAGTGCAAAAAAACTTGCGGATGAGTTCAGTGTGGGTGAACAGACCGTGCATGACTTACTAAAGCAAAAAAATGACATTTTCAAGTTCATATCTTCTGCAGAATCCACTTCTGAGCTATCAGCTGCGAGAAAAACCATGAAAAAGTCATCATTATCTGACATGGAATCTGCTCTTTTTGAGTGGTTTAAACAGAAGCGTACTGAAGGAATTCAGATTTCTGGGCCAATGGTTCGTGAAAAGGCAGATTTGAAAATTGAGGAAAAATTTAATGCTTCCCAGGGCTGGTTATTTAGGTTCAAAACTTGACACGGTATAAGACAGTAGGACATCCAAGGCGAATCTCTGAGTGGAGACTTGACTGCTGCAACATTGTTCAATGAGGAATTCAATTCATTGCTTTCAACGTTGAACCTGTCCCCTGACCAAGTGTTCAACGCAGATGAGTCAGGTCTATTCTGGAAAATGCTACCCTCAAAATCACTCGCTGCGCGATCTGAAAAATCAGCTCCTGGACACAAATCTAGCAAAGAACGACTGACCATTATGACGTGTTCAAATGCGACTGGGACACACAAGCTCAAATTAACCGTAATTGGGAAAGCTAAAAAACCAAGATCTTTTAAAGGAACAGAAATGAGATGTTTTCCATGTGACTATTACAATCACCCAAAAGCTTGGATGAACCAGGCTATTTTTCGTGAATGGTTTTTCAACGTTTTTGTACCATCTGTAACGAAATTTCTGGATGAGAAAGGGATACCAAAAAAAGCTGTTCTTCTGCTTGATAATGCCCCTTCACACCCCTCAGTCAATACCCTGAAAACAAAGGATAGTCAAATTTTTGTCTACTACCTACCACCTAACGTGACTTCCTTAATCCAGCCAATAGATCAAGGCGTGATTTCCTGTTTGAAAAGAAGGTACAAAAAGATTTTTCTCTGTTTTATTTTACAGGAAAATTACAATTTTGATTCATTGAAAGATTTTCTGAAAAAGTGGACCATTAAAGACGCCATTTTCGCAGTATGTGAGGCTTGGGAAAACGTACCTGCAAGTACGTTAAGACTTTCGTGGGCAAAAATCTTAGATCAAGGTTATGATGACGAAGAAAATATAGAAGAGGGGGATATAGAAGCTTGTCTTGAGCTTGCCACATCAATTCCAGATTTCACTAACGTTGATAAAGAGGATATTGTTGATTGGCTACAAAAAGATGTTAATGAAGAGGGATTCGAACATCTAAGTGACAGTGACATATCAGCTCGTTACGGCAGCACAAGCAGTACTCCACCTACACAACAGGATGATTCAGAGGACGATGAGAATGACAATGATGACAGTGTTGGCGGTGAAGAAGAAAAAATTCAGCCAAGTCAAGCAATGGAAACAGTTGATATCCTCCTGAACTTCTGCGAACAGGAAAATTTTGACTTCCATGACGTCATGAATTTGAGAAAAATTAGAACTGAAGTAAGGAAAACCATTTCAAACCACAAAAAACAAAGACTCATTACTTCATATTTCAAGCAGTGATAACGTTATAACATGACATTGTACACCCATATTACAGTACGTATGTAATTCGTTAAATAAAAAGTGTCTCGATTAATCATGGTTTTCAATTATCCGTGCTACCCCTCCCCGCCATTACCCCGGATAATCGAGGTTCTACTGTATTTAAATTTGAATAAAACATATGTGATTGTTACAGTTAAAAATTTCAGCGCAAATTACTGTACTTTTTAGGCCCTAGTGACATGGTATTTTTTCCCTCCGAGGAAGAAACTTGAATAGGCAGTGTCTGCTCGTTAGGCAGAACGGAGCTTCTTGTGTGAGCTCTCTCTCTCTCTTTCTTTCTCTTTCGGGAAATTTCGCACCGCTAGTAGTAACACGAAAATTAAATACGTTTTCAATTTTAGCATATTTCATACTTGTCACAGCAAAATAATGATTTTCGATTTTGTAATTTTCAACTCAAATGAGATTTTATATTTTATATACTTATAATATATCTAGATGTGATGGTGGGACGGTTACAAATCAGAAGTTGGCAGAAGTGGCGATGTGACATGGCGTGTTGCCAATGAAAGCATTGATTTATTTCTCTTCTTGTGAAAAATACCTAAAATTACCACATCAAGTTTGTACACGTTGTGATTTTTAAACTTACCTAGGCAAGTTAAAATGTTGTGGTGAATCAGTTTTTCCATTGCAAGAACAAATATACTGTAACGTGCGTTGTGACTGCTGTGTGTGAAAGAGTATTGTTGCCATTATGTTATGTTGAGCAAGTGTGTGAGATTACAAATATTGGACATGCAAAATTTACACGTTTTAACAGTGAACAGTTTTTATGATGAAGTTAAGTTTTTTAAAATCACATCTGTTTATGTATCACAACGTTGTAACTTTCCCTATGTGTTTGAAACACACACATGCTTACGTTTCCGTGATTTGAATGCTTGCCACAATCCCAACAAAATTCTAAGCCCAGCCAGATAAATTTAAATAAATAATGAAATAAACATAGAAAACAGTAAGTACCAATGCATAGAAATATGAGCGGAATAAAAGTTATAGTAGGCCTATTTGTGTGCATGTTCACCACTATCTTTTAAGTTTGTCGCTGCTACATACAAAAATAAGCCACATGATTTGCGTACTTGAATTTACTGTGTCTCTTCATTGGACTGGTTGTTTATTGGTTTTAAATTTTATTCCAACTGAGGCCGTCCTTTTAACAAAATAACTCTACACATATCAATAACAAAAGGTTAAATACTACAGTTCTTTTCCCCGCTGTTGTAAGGGGATTAAACACAGTCGCAGTAAAATATTAACATGTATTACAAGTAATGTGCTATGTCAAAATAACAAATATTTCAATAATGTAAAATAATAACCATAAGAACTATCGTCAATACAGACATTGTTAAAAATTCATAAAGCTGACCTAAATATGGTTACAGGCCTAAATTGTGAAAAACTAAGGCTAAATCGTTTTTGAAATATGACAAAATTCTTTCAACACCTGAAAACAATAAACATAGCAGTTGACAGTTAAAACGTAGAAGTCACATGGCAGTGTTTATGTTTACTTGTAGTGGAAGGATACGTCAACTGTAACCAAAAGTAGAAATTTAGCAGGGCTTCAGAAATGTTTATTTTGTTTGTCACACCAATGGTTTCCAAGAAAAAGACAAAATACTGTTTTTTTGCAGCCATTTTCCAATATGGCAGCTTTTATCCCGAAGAGTGTGATGGAGGATTTTACATATATTATTCCTGATATTATCCTGAACATTTCTCCACAAGAACCATTTATGTTGTAATTACTCCCATGATGAACCCTTTTTTAAGCTAATTTGCCTGTATTAAAAATTACATTCTATAAATAAGCAGAGTTAAAGACCATTGTGTACACAGTAGCGTACATGGAAATCTATGTCATAGATAGTTGAATATATCTACTGATTAAATCGTAACTGAAAGTAATAATGACAGTAGAAAGTCACATGGCAATGATTTCCAGTGTTGTCATTTATAGGTGTGTTAACAAATTTACAGAGATGTTCTAATAACTAAGAATATTGTTTGCCAAAACTTCCAATATTCTTAACTACTGGCAATTGTAAATTGGAAGTAGTGTTTTTCACATAGCATATGTTTGAAACCTCAACTATAGTAGACAATGTGACTAGCATTAAATGTGTACTACTAGGCATAACCTATAAAATTTGTTATTTGGTATGCCTTATATTAATGTTTTGATTTTCTTGTTTGTATAATGTAAAAAGAAGAGACTTTAAAATGATCAGGAGTGATAGACCAAAGTATAATGCTGTAAAGATTTTAGAAATACAGTAAGGCAGCGATGATCCGGCACACGATATTCCGGCAGACCCGATAGTCCGGCACGCATCAGAACACAGTTGGCATTGGCAGTACAGTCGGACATGTTCGGGAGATATCGGAACTGCTCGGCGTCTCGCCAGTCACAATTTGTTTCCGCGGGATCAGCCTCTTGGCTTCGTGCTAGTAACACTATGAACCTTCGTTTACGTATACCTTCAGTTACAATATGTATGTATATACTATACTTACATTTGCATCAATGCTGTGCGGTTTTCTTTTACAGTTATTTACTAAATCCATTGTATTGTTTCAAAGTTTAGCTATTTGTATGACTTTCAAATAGACTACAGCACAGCGAAAATTTCGTACGTACAGTGAATATGTTTTGTAAACCGAACAAAAGTGCGCTTAAAACAGCAAAACGCAAACATGTAACGACAATCCACCAAAAACTGGACATCATAAGAAGATTGGAAAAAGGTGAGAACCATAACAATATTATGAGTGAATTTAATATAGCATCTTCAACTATATACAATATTAAAAAACAAAAACAGTTGGAAAAATGTGTGTCATAATCTGCTTCTGTAAAAAGTCTAAAAATTAGACAAACTAAAAAAATTTAATTAGAAACTCTAGACAAAGTTTTTTATAACTGGTTCAGTGCTATAACAGCAGATGGAAAGGTAATAATGGGGCCAATGATAATTGAAAAGGCCAAACTTTTTCACAAGGAATTAGATTTGCCTGCGGATGAAATTCTTTCATTCTGTAACGGGTGGCTTCATAATTTCAAGATTCGTCATGGCATTCCATAAACTAGACGTTTCTGGTGAAATAAAATCAGCTGATGAGGCCGCTGCAAATGAGTATAAAACAACATTTCAAAAACTTATTGATGACCATAAATTGTCCCCACCCCAAATTTACAACGCCGATGAGATTGGACTGTTATGGCGGTGTTTGCCAAATTCAAAGCTGGCGGGAGCTGAGGAGTCCAGCGCAAAGGGTTTTAAAAAGAATAAAGACCGAATAACTCTCTTAGTGTGTGGAAACGCTTCAGGTGATCATAAACTGACTTATTTTGTGATTGGAAAGCATAAAAAGCAGAGGACTCTCAAAAACGTGACACATTTGCCTGTTCTTTCCGGTGCTCAGACTAATGCCTGGATGACAGCCAAGTTGTTCAAAGACTGGTTCCTTCATCATTTTGTTCCAGCTGTGAAAGAAAATTTTGAAACACTAGGGCTACCTCAAGATTCAAAGGCAGTTCTCGTCCTCGACAACTGCCGAGCTCACCCTCCAGAATCAGAGCTTGTGTCAGGTAATATTTTTTGCACATATCTTCCTGCCAATGTTATGCCACTAATACAACCCATGGACCAAGGTGTAATACAAAATTTCAAGTGCAAGTTAGTGGTGCAAAACTATCGATAGTACGCACTATCGATAGTACGCACTATCGATAGTTTTGATACTATCGGTTGCTAAACTATTGATACTATCAATACACTAAGAATTTTATTATAAATTGAAGTTTGTTAACAAATAAACACTGTTTACTTAGGTAGTTGATATTTCTTTATGTGTAGTCTTTAGTGAGGCCGCCGAACTTTAAAAAATACGATCATGGAGGGAAATTACAGTATCTGGCGTATGTTGGTACGACTGGCAGCCGTCTGTCAACACTGGCGATAACTGATTTATGGTTATAGTAGCATCTAGCGTGTTTGTTTACATTTTGTAGGGTGTTGTTTAGTGTTAACATTTTGGATAACAGCAAATTTAATTTAAAAAAGGAATCATAAACAAAAGTCTGATGCCTGGAACTTTTTTGACAAGGATGTGGGTCCAAAAAAACTAGCTATTCGTCGTTTATGTAGGGCTGAATATAGAACATTTGGGAATACATAGAATTTAAAGGATCATTTGTTCAGGAAACATCACAGCGATTAAAACGGGAACGACTTCGATACACCTACATATTCTGAAAAGAATAAAAGGTAGTGGAATTCGTTATTACTTAAGCACAACAAAAACATAGGACCTGTACCTCCAAGAGGTGCAGGATTCTTATGATTAACATTGTTTCATATATAGCCACTGATTTTCAGCCATTCAGCGTAATCGAAGACAAAGGTTTTCGTAATTTGCTCATGGCCTTCCACAGTAAATTTCAGATGCCTTCATAACCTACAGTGGTAAAAGTCTGGGAAGTTAATTTTTAAAAACCTGTTCTGCCAGATTCCAAACTTTGCGTTGTCCTGTGATTATGGACTTCTGTTAACACACAGGCTTACTATTACTGTAACTTGTCATTTCATTTCGTGTTTTGAAATAAAAACTGTGGTTTTGGCTACCCGCTCAATTCCTGGTAGCCACACAGCTATTAACATTGCATCTACCATTGATTCCATTCTTCTGGAATTTGGAATCAAAGGGAAAATAACTTGCATTATTACAGACAATGCGAACAACATGAAGGCTGCTGTACCTTTGGTCAAAGAACGACCTCGACATGTACCGTGCATTGCTCATATGCTAAATCTAGTTGTTCGTGATGCTTTGGAGCATACGGACTGTAGTGACTTTCAAAATATTGTCACTAAATGCAAAAGAATTGTAACATATTTCCGATCGAGTACCCTCGCTACAAAGAAATTAAGCTTTATTCAGAACGAACAATCCCAATCTGAGCTGAAATTACTTCAAGAAGTTCCCACTCGATGGAACTCTGCATTCCGTATGCTACAAAGGATTCTAATGTTAATAGATGTGTTAACTTGTGCTCTTGCTTCCTGGTCAGATTCCCCAGAAACCCTCTCCAGGGAAGAAATTTTGATTATAAATGAGGCCGTGTTAGTCTTACAACCTTTTTATGAAGCAACCAAAAACTTATCTGGTGAGACTTACACCACTATTTCTCATGTGATACCTATTGTGAAAGGTATTGGCATGCAGCTAAAGGAAATAGAGCGCAAGATAAATAGTGACTGTGGTAAGAAACTGAGGAAGGTATTGGTGAAAGGAGTAGAAAAAATACTATATCCTTACGAGGTGTGCACTGTCAAAGATAGCCAGTCTAGTTTACCCTTGTTTTAAGAAAAAACTTTTCGACAAATTAGCAATACTAACAATGCATGTGATCAGATCGTAAGAGAAATCAAAGCTGAAAAAAAAAAAAAAGAATCACGAGTTGTGCTCCAGACCATTCCGAGCAATCGTCAATATCTACTATTGTTACCAAAGCTGAGGAAAACGGAGAGCCTTGTAGTTTATTGCAATTCCTGAAAAAAGACCCTGCAGCTCATGATGTCACCATTTCTAATAACTCAGACCCACTGATTCTTTGGAGACAATAAAACGAAACACGACTCCTTGATGTAAAAGAGGATCCCCTCAAATTTTGGGAAGAGAAGAATCAATGTTGGGAGGACTTAGGAGATGTGGGATGTCGGTATTTGTCTGCACCAGCAACAACGTCAACACCGGCAGAAAGAGTGTTCAGTGCCGCAGGGTATATAGTGCAAGATAGACGAAATTGCCTTGTCCCACATGTCGACATGCTCGTTTTTCTTAACCTAAACGTTTCTCTCTTGGAACTTGACCTTGATAAATTGAAAATAGAGGTACCTGAACCTGAGAGTGAAGATTCAACCACAGGCGGTCATACACACAATGTGCCGAGGGATAACTTCTCTTGACAATTTAATTAGTTTTTATCGAAACCAATCTGGTCAATTAAAGTCATGTGTTGTATGTTTTGAATTTATATTATGTACGTTTCTTAATTCTTTAGTTGATTTTAAGTGAAATTATATTGTATGTGAAATTGAGGTTCTCGTACTTTATGTTTATGATAAATAAGCTTTTTTTGCGAGAAAATAAATTGTTACCTACACTCTCTAACATTTTAAAAATAATTTTTATTTAAATTAATTGCATGCATGTGAATAGAATAAGAGACTTTATGTCATCACTGCTTACAAATAGAGTAAATTTTAAAAATTAAAGTTTTTGATAGTACTATTGATAGTTTAAGAAACTATCAATAGATTAATAGTCTCGATAGTTCAAAACTATTGATACTATAGATAGTACTATCAATAGTTTTACACCACTAGTGCAAGTACAGAGGAATGTTTGTGCAGAAGCTGCTGAGCTCAGATTGCAGCGTCAAAGATTTCCAACGTAATTTTAACAATAAAGACGCTATTTTTACAACTGAAATCGCTTGGTCCGATGTAAAAAATATAACATTGCACAGGGCCTGGAGAAAATTTTGGCCTGAACTGGCCAAAGAAACCGAGATGGAAAAGGATGAAAATGATGATGAGCCCACAACTGAGCACTCTGAAATTGTTAAGTGCGATAAATTGTGCTTCCAATAATGAACTCATCGCCCTATCAGTAGAAGAAATTGATAGATGGATCGACATTGACCAAAATGTGCCTATCGAAGAAGAGCTGACTGACGATGCGATAATAAAAAGTGTTTTCAGCCCATAGGAGGCACGAGAAACCGAGTGATGAAGAAGAAACGCCTACAACTCGTATCTCTTGGGCTAAGGCTTTGGAAGCCTTAAACACCTTTGTAAAATTCGCAGAGAGGAGCCATCAATAGGACATTGCTGAAGTTATGAATCTCCACATTATACAAAATAATTTTTCTCAAAAAAGAACTCAATCCAAGAAACAAGTTAACATCCCTGCAATGTTTCAGAGGGTTCAGAAGAAAATTCAAGCTACCCCATCAGTGGTAGATAACAGTCCGACGTGTCCCACACCCTCGACATCATCAGACACCTATTCTAGGCCTTTAGACAGTGATTCATAATAGGCCTACAAAAATGATTTACATAGACAGTACTGTATTGAACTTTGATAAAACTTCAGCCTTAAACTTATTTAACAGTGCAGTGCAGTGCAGTGCAGTAGGTGAATTTGATTTTTTATTCAATTTTGTTGTTACAGTACAGTACTACACATGTACTTTTAATTTTTTTTATACTGTAATATCTTCTGTTGTGTTTATTAAATAACAATTATTAGTTTTTGTATGTTAAAACTGTAGTTTTTATTTATATCCCCTTGTTTAAACCAGGTTTTTAAAAATGACCTTTATAATCCGGCATTGACAGATCCCTGAGTATACCGGATTATTGCGGTCTTACTGTATTAGAAAATAATGATCATCTGAAATTGAAGAGCTGTGAGAAAATTTAAATATCCATGCATAAACAGAGACCGATGAATTTGCCTTGCTTGTAGGCTACGTGCAGCAGGGAGGTGGAGAAGTATTTCAATAAACCTACTATAGTCTGTTCATGACTGGAAGAGACTTTCTTGAAGCCCTGCTAAATGTCTACTTTCAAGCCCATTTCGTATCCTTCTGCCAAAGGTAAACAAACATTGCCATGTGACTGCCATGTGGCAGTCACATGGCAATGTTTACAATCCACTGTGTGTAGATGGGTTCGTACATGCACGTACCCATTATAAAAATCATGTATATATTATTAATGGATATTCCACAAGCGTAAAGTTTTTAATCTTGAGAATTTCACACAAAAGAATATGCGATGCCAGCGAAAAACATTTCATTCTATAAACCCAAAATGCAAGTATTTTGATCAATCGATAGTTGTTGTCTATTTACAATCGATTGTTAGTGACTTTCGATAAATTCCCGTACATCGAAGGCAAGATCATCAGTATTGATCGAAATTGCTACATACGTTAAAATGGCGTGGTGGTTGAGTCCGATGTTTCGCGCAATTGTAAAACGTTATTTAAAAATGGTTGTGACGGTTTTCAACAGGACGGCAGAGTTTGCGAGTGAAGGATTCTACGTCTTCGACAATGTGAAAACAATTCTTATGTGCAAATACTGCAACGTTAGAATAGAGTGGCAAAGGAAAGACACGTGCACGAAACACATAAAAACAAAAGAAATTAGGACTGAAAGTGAGCACAAATTAAACTCATACGTTATTAAAAACCTAATAATAAAGAGCAGATATTAGTAAAACAAGACAAATAAATGAATTATTATAGGTTAAATGAGATAATCGCACAAATTCTCTGGCACGTGTGTCAACAACACAAGGACTACGAAGGTTTGTAAACAAATGGCCTCGTTACTTTAACCTTGAGCGTAATCATGTGACTATGCGAGAAACGTTGAAATCTAAATATGTTAGCATCACGTCATTAATAATTGTTATAATAACATCCAATTCTTTTTGACACCCATTTGTAAGCGATAAATTAACAATTACGTTAAAACTTTGAAACTATTTCTTCTCTTTGTTCTGGCCACCTAACGGCATAACTGTATCCGCGCTCGCCGCTGTTTGTACTGTTATATGCATTTCGCTAACGGCTAGGGTGTTTTTTCAAAGGTTGATTTTCAAAAGTTTCTTCCAGTCGTGAACCGACTATAGTTATACCTATTCTGAGTGTTGAATTCCTGAAGAAAATATTCCTCCAAAAAGTGATGAAAATGAACATTTACCAGTATATACATGTACTGGTATAGATTTTCAAAGAAATATTTTAACCAGAAACTTTCCTGAAAGAAATTACATGGCATTTTGGAACCTATGGTTTACTTCAGATAAAATTCTTTCAACCCCCCAGATAACTGGAATAAAAATCCTGAAAATACATATAATTTTTAAATCTAGATGTGAAGATTTAGAACTGGAAGCTAGGCTCAGCATAGATGAACCGATGATACCTTGTAAGGGCCAGATCAATGCCAAACATGTGCAGAAAAAACTGATGGGGCTTGAAGGCATTTAATTTTTTGTGGTTAGAGTGGCATCATGTACTACATCCTAATCTTTCAAGAAGCTTCTACACCAATAAACACAAAATACAAACAATTTGGCCTTGGAGCTAGTACTGCTATGCAGCTTTCAGAAGGCATAAATATTCTGTTCCCTCTGCTGTATTTTGACAACTACTTCAGCACGTACTGGCTATTTCAGTGGCTATAGAAATAAGAGTATTTATTCTACTGGCACAGTTAACGTAAATAGATTTCACAATCAATCTCTTTGTGCTAATGAAGACAAAAAAAATGTATCAGGAGTATTCATGCAAGACACATTCATCAGCAGTGATGATGCTGTAATCCTTATGAAGTGATTGATAACAGCTCAGTTATCATTGGTTATAAATTCCAAGGAATCCGAGATACACTACACGTGGAATAACTCCAAGCCTGGCTGACCGTTACAAATAGAATGTAACAGCGTGAGTTGTGGAAGAGGGGGGTAAGGAACAGCACTCACAGGCATGAGAAATGGTTTACAATGTTCTGCAGTTTATGGATATTGAAGCGACATTGAGGGAACCATCTATTCCACTTGAGAAAGCGCAGCTGAGAACATCTGCATCTCGCACCACAGTGGAAACAATTAAGAGGGATGCTAATTAGAAGAAAGCAGGTGAAGGAATGTCTTTCTCAACACCCAACAAGAAATTAAAGAAAATCTCTAAATTTAACGTTGATACCTTCGACGAAGCTGTGGTATGATGCAATGTGTACAATTTCTGCCTAACTGAAAAACGTCTGCTGACTGTCGAAGCTGAACGACAAACTAAAACGACATAAATTACCAAAGAATTAACACAACTTTTAGAACGACTTTGAAGAAGCTAGGATTTAGCCAACAGAAAAAATCTCAGTGCCTGGTTTTAACAGAAAAATTAGATATTCTGCAAATTATATAGAATATATATCAAGAGTATGCTGGGATATAGAAATGAGAAATGTACAATTATTTACATGGATGAGTCATACATTTTGTAATTGCATGTAAAAATGTAATGTAGAGTAACATGTTTTGTCCCTAATACTCTTACAATATGGAAGTTGCACCAGGCAACAGGGGATTATCACAAAAACACGAATAAAGAAAATTATGAAGAATGGATGAACGAGCAATTAAAATTAACCCTTCTCCAACACGGTCGGGTTAGATCCGACCCGCGCGTAAGTTTCTTTGTGAATATTTCCCCCTCTCCTTCTCCTAGGCGCTTGTGACCTATCAGTCAGTTGAGAAGTAGATGCCTGCCACCCTGCAGCTCCCAGATATGTGCCATTTTCTCCCAGTAGCCTTTTATTGTATAGCAGGGTTGGATTTGACAAACTGTAGAAAAAATGTTATGGGTCACATCCGACCCAGTGTAACATGTACATACACAAAACATAGCGTTGTTTAAAACTTATATACACCTCAAATGTTGTCAATTTGACCAAATGTTCACCTTATATTTTCATTCATTTGGAAGGGGTGGGGGAATGAAGTACACACTAAATGACTCGCTCTTATCTGATCTTTTCAGGACAATGGCGTTCAACAAAAAATTGGCAACTTTCGAGGAAATATACAATGAATTGAATCATCTAATGCTTCTGAGTGGTTCTGACGATGAAGATCTGGCAGACGATAATGAATCAGAACCAGATGACGATATTTTATCAAACAGTGATGATGGCGAAGAAGTTTTCGACTGTGATAGTGACGAGGATGATAATTTTTCCCTTGATGAGAGTGAAGAAAGGAACTTTGAGCTTGGGAGAGACGGTGAAACCATATGGACTGACAAACCACTATGTTCCTTATTTGCAAGAACTCCAGCTGTCAACATAGTCACATGGTTACCAGGACCAAAGGGAGCGTGCAAGAAATAACCGGTGAGTTGGAATTGTTTGTCTTGTTCTTCACAGAGGAAATTATATGTGATATAGTTTATCATACCAACGCAAAGAACTACCAAGATCAGCTAAACTACAACAGAGATGTGCCATTCATTTCAAATACTGATGAGGTTGAATTCAAAGCCTTCTTGGGACTTCTTTTCATGAGCGGTGTTTTGAAGAATTCTGGATTGAACACCAGAGACATGTTCTCAAAAACCTTTGGACCACCTATTTTTTGCTGCACAATGTCCCTTGCAAGCTTTCAGCTGCACAATGTCCCTTGCAAGCTTTCAGTTTCTTTTGACAACCATTCGCTTTGATGACCTTACAACGAGGGACGAACGCAAAGCAAGTGATAAATTCGCAGTTTTCAGAGAGATTTGGGATAAATTCAACACCAATTGTTCCATCTACTTTTCTCCCTCCCAGTATGTGACAATAGATGAAACAATGCTCGGATTCCGAGGACGGTGCCTATTTAGAATGTTCTCCCATCAAAGCCGGACAAGTATGGGATGAAAATAATATCGCTCTGTGATGCACGAACTTTTTATTTTTGCGAAGGGATACCTTATGTAGGAAAGGAAATAAACAAGAAGAAAGGGGACTTTTCTTTACCAACTCAGTATGTACTGAAACTTACTGAGTTTTTGAACGGCAATAACCGTAATGTTACAGCTGATAATTGGTTTTCCTCACTAGAAGTGACAGAATAACTTCTGAAAAGACAAATCACTTTCGTCGGTACTTTGAGGAAAAACAAACCACAGATTCCAACATCTCTGTTATCTGCAGCCCCAGAATCTTCGTCTTGATTTATGTACCAAGACGATAAAATGCTGGTATCCTACACTCCAAAGAAAAACAAAAAAGTGGTGCTCATCTCTTCAATGCATTTTTCAGGAGAAGTAAACGAGACATAAAAAAAAGGACAGAAATAATTGAATTTTACAACATGACGAAAGGGGGTGTAGATGTGATGGATAAGTTATGTCATGCTTACACAACTTCTCGCAAAACAAGACGCAGCCCTCTTATTGTCAATTCGTCTTTGACAATTCTGACTGTATCGTCAACACTCGACGGATTGAATACGTTCCATTCAATGAGAGGCATCATGTGTATCACTTTTCATTCTGCCATGGCTCCTGTTGAAACAATGAAGAGACTGCCCAATTGCTCTTCAGCAGAGATTGTTAAAGGATCAAACACCGTTCAACTCCAGTCGTGTAAAATGAAGGACGGTTTCAAAAATATCACTGCCTATGACACGAATATTGCTGACGACATCCTACCATCTTTCACTGACATTATCTGGCTGTATGGGAAGTGGGAGAACTTCCCCGGACATCCTGGATGGAATGGATTCATGGAGAAAGCAACGATGAACACAGAATACGTCCGCTCAGCGGTTATATATCTCCCATTCATCAATGCACCACCTTCCGACGACACTTCTCTTCGGGCAGCGGCCGACAAATGTCAAGAAATTGGACAAAAGAGTTGTGTGGTGACCTTCGACCAACCATTGTACATGAAGGCTATGGATATAGTTCATAGTGAGGATCCTGATTTTCAAAATGTGATTGTGAGGCTCGGAGGCTTTCATCTTATTATGTCTTTTATGGGATGTATTGGAACGATTATGGCAGAGAGTGGGTTGAAGGAGTTGTCAGTCATCTATGCACCAAACAGTGTCAACAAAATGCTCACTGGTCATGCCTACGGACGAGCTATCAGAGCACACATCCTCGTCCACAATACATTGGCATCGCTGACATGGGACATGGTTCAGATGAGTGAGGAAGAGAGAGGTGAAATGGAAAGGTTGTAGAGAGGAGACCAATCACGGATCCTTGATGAGAACAATGTGGTGCTGTCAGTCAATGACAAATTTCGGAGCACCTTGGAATATCTTCGGCAAAGAGGGCCTACTTCAACATTATGGGTTATGTATTTCAAGATGGTCACCCTGGTGAAACAGTTGATAGAGGAAGAACAAATGGGTAACTGGAATCTACACCTGGTCACTACTAAAAAAATGTTGCCCTTTTTTCACGCAGCTGAACACTTGCAGTATGCCAAAAGTGCTCATCTTTACGTACAAGACATGATGGCCCTGGAAGAAAGGATGGACCCCATTGAGTTTAACCATTTCACCAGAGGAGGATATTTCACCTAGAGGTGAGCCGATATGGTTTTTGAGCCTTTTCCGATATTGCCGATACAAACTTACCGATATTGCCTTCACAAGGAAAAATAACATTATTGCAATTTTCAAAAAATTAAAACTTAATTTTTAAACTTTTACTTAAATAAAATTCTAATTGTGTTTGTTTTTATTGTTTCAGTGATGGGCCTAACTATTACGATAAATATAAATCTAGGGACCACATATTAAGCTTAAACATATTTATAAGACAAAAATAACCTCCAAAAGTAAGGCCATTAAGCAATGAAACTCTTAAAAAAAAACATAACACTTCAAATGGTGCGTTCATTCAAGGTGCCGTTTTAAGTTTGTGGTACTATAAGACCTTGATGATATACCGCCTCTCGAAACCAAACCTTTGCAAATATTGTAAACAGTTTTGCATTCTTGCGTGTTGCTTACGGTACAAAGAAATTCCACAAAAATCACTTTTTATTCCAGCCATATCATTTGTTTATTGCTGGCACACGTAAATAATTTCACCACGTTCTTACCCTAACCTAACACCGTCATGTTACTACAGCAACAGCAAACAAACCAACAAAAAAAAAAGGCACAGGCAGTTGGGTACTTAAATAAAATCCAATTTAAAAATAGTGATTATTTTAATAAAACCAAATAGTGAAACCTCTATTATTCGTTTTTCATGGAACCTACTGAAAAAACTCAGCATGCGGGAAAACAACATGTGGACCTCTCTCCTCAAAAAGTAAAACCTAACCTAAAAAAAAAATTATTTTCATCCTTGGGTACACTGAGTTGATTGCCTGTAATGAACAGTGGGCATATCTTAAATACTGGATTTAAATACTGGATGAAAAAACATATCTCAATCATTCACTATAAGTATTATATTATAAAATATTGAAATGCACTTAATTTCGAAAATCCGCCAAATGTTTACATAAAATTCCCTAAATTTCTGCCAAATGTAAAAAAAAAGTGGCAAAAAATCAAACTAACTTTATTAAAAAAAATGATTTAAAACAGAAACGTGCTAAAAATTGTTGAGTTTGACATGTAAAAATCAGATTTTTTTAAATGATATTTAACTTTCGCTAAAAATTCCATTGCCCGCAAAATGTTTTTAAATTTCACCAAATTAAACAACATTCGCCATCTTGTGTGACAGTTGATATCACTGTATTACTCTTTAAAAAAGTTAGTAGCGTAATTTTATCTTAACAGAATTAATCAGTGAAAAAATATTGTTCCCCTTCAATGCTGGTAATTTACACGGTTATTTACCGTACTGACCTAAAAAATATTACGTTTCCATTGTGGAACGAGAGTAAAGTTCAAATCCGTTCCGTCCATTATGATTGTCTAGTTCTGGTCCGTACCACATCCATTAAAAATACGTGTTTTATTTGCGCGAATATTCGTTTGCTGACTTGAAACAAAGAAATGCNTTATTACGTTTCCATTGTGGAACGAGAGTAAAGTTCAAATCCGTTTCGTCCATTATGATTGTCTAGTTCTGGTCCGTACCACATCCATTAAAAATACGTGTTTTATTTGCGCGAATATTCGTTTGCTGACTTGAAACAAAGAAATGCCTGCAATTATTATGTTTTAGCTGTTTTTCGACGCGAGTTATTTAAAAACAAATGGTGATTGAATTATCAAAAATAAATTACGTGGTGGTTAACAATTGCAACGTTTCACAACTCGTGTATACTAGCATTTGAGGTTAGGGAGTGTGTTTACCTGCTCTTGGCGCTACTGAATTTTGGTAGTACCGGTTTTAAGATAGTTTTTTCACACATAAACAATAAGTTCCGAATATATTTTGGTTTTCGGACAGAATATCTGATCGATGGATGCGGGTAAATTAATGATTTAAGGGCATAGCATGCGGGTTTTTTTAACATTGTTTATATAGGATATTTGTTGGGACCATCCAAAAAAATCGACTAATACGGGAAAACGACAAACGGGAACGCAACGAGATTTCACTGTAGTGAGCAAAGCACTCCAATTATGGCAAGTTGAAAAATCATCATCTTGGAGATTCTTAGGGCAAAATATCGGTTATAATACCTGTGATTTAAACATGAATTGCGCACAATTCCAATAATTACGATATCGCCCGGTTTCTATATATCGGTACCGGTATCGGCTCAGCCCTAATTTCACCATAAGGCGAAGTGAAAAATGTTGGTGCGGTATTTGGTTGGACATGACGATAGAGCAGACGTTGATGAGGTCCAGCAAAGTTAAGGGGGACCTCACTGGTGGTAGAGGCTTCAGTGAAAGTGTTCTTGCCAAGTGGACACAAGGGAACGTCAACCTGCAATATGTGTGTGACGTCATGGAAACCTACTGCCAAGGGGCTGCTGTTTCGTCTAAGCAGTATGTCGATGCAAGACCCACCAGAGTGGTTTGAGACAATGCTGACTCTCGCAAACGTAAGGCATGGTTTCACCAGCATCCTCCATTTCCGGAGAGTGACGTGATTATGTCAATAAGCAGTGCAGTAGTAGGTGGGAGCATGTGAATTGTCATTCAGCCCAAGAAATAGGCAAGGCTTGTATGATAAAGATGATTGGCCAAAACTTCCACAGCCTTAAGTTGAAACGCACGTATAAAGTTTTTACAGTCGCCCAGGTCACACAAAACTTGAAAGTTGGCTCCAAAATGCTGACTGCTGTTGATCCTACGACGTTATTTCAACGAATATGCATAGCGAAACAGTCTGACGAAGATCTGAAGCACTACTTCACCCATGAACGGGCAACGTATCCATCATCATTGTTCAACGAAGATGGATTACGAAAGGGAACCAAATCTCTGTTGTACAAGGCTTTCAAGCCAGCAGCTGTTCCCACAGGTTTACAAGATAAAATGGTTGTTGTGGATGGAGGATTTCTCGTTCACAAAGTTGTGTGGGACAAGCACGAATCTTTTGGTGTCATCTGCAAAAGTACGTCAGCTTCGTCAACAGGCACTACGGATCAACAGTGAATGTTGTGTTCGATGGGTACCCAGTGAGGCGAATCAGCGAGGTACAAAAAGCTCAGAAAGGGCTCGGCGTTCGAAAGTGAAGACTTCAGCCAATATAATGTTTGATGAGAGTACACTCCAGGCTGTTTCCCAGGAGAAGTTCTTGGGAAATGAAACGAATAAGAGCCGCCTCATTCAAATGTTGAGAAAACATCTGGAAGCATCTTCCATTCGAGTATTGGAGGCAGCAGAGGATGCTGATGTACTGATTGTGACAACAGCTTGTTCTCAGTCACCCAGCTTCGACCCTGTGCTTGTGATCAGTGAGGATATTGACGTCCTAGTCATCCTGTGTGGGGCTCCCAGCAATGCCACCTATAACAACATCTACCTCCTGAAGCCAGGAAAGAAGGGGCAAGCTGATTCGTACTACTCCACCTCATCGTACCAGTTTGAGAAGAAACACCTCCTACTCACACATGCCTTCTCTAGCTGCGACACAACCTCCACGCCATTCGGGCATGGGAAAATCAAACTGTGTACCCTCATTGACAGTACCCCAGCATTGAGGGAAGCTGCTGTGGTGTTCTACAAGGCATCTGCAACTCCAGCAGACATCAGCAGAGCTGGGGAGAAGATCCTGATGGCAATGTATGGCACCAGAAGAACGACCATCCGCAGCATCAATGAGCTGAGGTATCATCTCTTTGTGAAGATGTCAACGAAGGCAAAGTTCAGCTTGACCAGACTCCCTCCAACACTCAACGCTGCGGACCTGCACAGCTACAGAGCATTCCTCCAGGTTCAGTGGTGGATGGGAAACACGCTGGACCCACTTGAATGGGGTTGGAGACGGGACAGCCTCGGACTCACCCCCATTCCTATAATGAAAGAACCTGCTCCCCAAGAGCTTCTGAAACTGGTGTTCTGCGGCTGCAAAAAGGGATGCACCAGTGCATGCACTTGCCGCAAGTCAGGCCTCAAGTGCACCACTGTGTGCAAGAACTGTGTGGGGAGTTATTGCACAAACGCTCCAGACATNCCATTCCTATAATGAAAGAACCTGCTCCCCAAGAGCTTCTGAAACTGGTGTTCTGCGGCTGCAAAAAGCGATGCACCAATGCATGCACTTGCCGCAAGTCAGGCCTCAAGTGCACCACTGTGTGCAAGAACTGTGTGGGGAGTTATTGCACAAACGCTCCAGACATTGAACTTGACATAGACTTGGATGGCCACCTTGTTGAGGAGGAAGATACGGATGAGCCTGGTGAGGAACTTGGGGGCGAGGAAGTTGAGGAGGAAGAAACTGACGATGACCAACCTGAGGCAGCAAATAACGCCAAACAGCCTGAGGAAGAAGAGCCTCAACCGAGACCATCAAAACGACCAAAATGGTAAATATTTCCAGTATCTATGTAATTATTACTAAGCATTCCTTTAAATAAGTGTAATTCCTAACCTTTCGTATAACGTTGGAAATAAAAATAAATAAGTAAACTTTCCAGTACTTTAAGTTGTCAATAAAATTATTTTTACAAGTACTTACTTAACTGTCTCTTTCCCAATAACTTAGGTATAACATGGATGTACACAATTTGGACCATTTTCGAGTTATAAGCGAAAAACTGGAAAAAGTCCATAATTTCGAGGTTTTTCGGCCTATATTTTAAAACAAGATTCACAATTCTAGCTTAGCTGTGAGAGTAGAACATTCTGTAAACAAGGACTTGGCCCATTATGCAAATGTCCAACTTAAATGTCAAAGAAAACTTAAGCTTAGGAGGAGTAAAATATCCAGAAAAGGTCATCAATCATTCCAAGTCTCCCACAACAATCACGATGTGTGTTACAGCATCTGAAGTACTCTTTCCACGAAACACAGTGTACGAGAGTGAACACATGTGCAATATTTGGACATAAAGAGAGTATCCAATGTTGTGTGTACCCAGCGGTCTTGAGAAGTCGGATACAACAGAACAAGTCATGGGTGGATGGAAGCACAATGTTTCACTGACTGGGTTAAATCCAGTTTTCTTTGACACACCAAAGGTCTTGAGGGCTGAAAGATGCTTATTGGGGTTAATTTGGCATTCCATTTCACAGAAGAGGTGTTACACTCGTGTAAAGGAAATATTATCTTCATATACTTGCTATTACATTCTACACACATCTGCCAGAAGTGTGTTTCTTTAGGCCTATAATAACAGATAGGAGAGTAGTCCACAAAGAATAGCAATTCTGACATACTATTCATAAGAAAATATTTTCTGAAGCACTAAGGAAAATGGGCAAAACAAGATAAAACTTTTGTGTTTATGCAGCTGCTGACAATACAAACTCAAACAGTAAAAAGGAGGAAAATTTACAGAGTGGTTCTGATTAACATCAAGAAATAGAAACAAATGCAGAAGACATTTTGCCAATATACACAAAGCCATCTGGAAAATACTGAAAATAATCTCTGCAAGCAGAAGTGTATATTATCGTCAAGTTTTATTTTCTGGAAAAAAAAAAACTTAACTTTTAGTGCGTGCGCCAGTAAAGTATATGAAGAGTTCTGGCATTATAGTCAATGTATACTAATAAAATGGTTTTCAGTGCTCAGAATGACATGTAAGTAAAAGACATTTCAGTGCTTCCAGAGTCATGCCTTGTTCTGTCAAGTGATAGGCTGCGATAGAGTTGCCAATTTTTTCAGGTTTGCCATAAGGGACATTTCTGACAACTCAACACACATCTGACCCCAGTGAAATGATAAAAGAAAATTGTTATAAAAAATAACAGTTTAAAATACCATTTGAAATATGCAAAAAAAAAACAGTATCATACATCAGTTAACATTTTCTCTAAAGATAAAAATCAGCAAAAAACAATTGTAACTATAGACATAATTCAGTGTGATTTGTATTTCTCATTTAATCAGCTTTAAAACAGAAGACCTCAACACACACCGGAAGAAAAAAGCACTTCTTTCACGAACATGCTTGTTGATGAATGCTACCCGTTTGTGTCAGTTGTAACTATCTAAGGTCATCGAGTTAAAGCACAAGAGTAAACGTGCCTGTAATTGGGGAAGTGGTAAATTACAGACACTGTGTTTATTAATGTTCAATTTATTTCGGAATTAGTTTGAGATACGGGATATGACGCCCCCTACTACGTCCATACGGGATAATTCTTTTGAGCCCTAGGATAAGGGAAATCCCATACAATATGGCACAGTTGGCAACCCATGGTCTAATTTATTATTTCAGTAATACATCTGATGTAAAAGAAGATTACGAGATACTGTTAACACTTAAAAAGTGTGATTCAATATTCGTAAAAAAAAAAAGTAGCCAGACCATACTAGCATTGGTCATAAAATTTGTGCCTGTACGAGCGTTACGCGCTCGCTACTTTATTCCGCGCAAGCGAGTAGAGATGAAGGACAGAGCAGTTATATGATAGTGGCTGCAAGTCAATGGAATGTTTTGAATGACGAGCGAGCGATACCTAGGAACCGCGTATCTGTTACAAAAAGGGAGCCAAGACGATACTCCTTTTTGTGGCGTGGACTGCTAACCATGGTTGTATTGAGTGACTGTATTTATCTGAAGAATTTTCTAGTAGTTTGCTGCCCTAGTTTCTCTAAGCGTGACTCAGGGTGCGTCAAACTTTCCAGGTCAAAGCCAGCAGAGTATAAATAGTGTGATAGGCCTCCGGACCAGAGTTGTTGAATGGATGAATGGACAAAGTACAGCCCGCGAGCCAAGTGCGGCCCTTCGGGCTAGTCAATCCGGCCTGCAACATGGTTTTGAATAACCCCTACAATTACACATAGGACAAAATGTATTTTCTGTGTCGCTAGAATAGAATAACGGTTTCCTTCTCATCGCGTTTTAAGTACAGTATTATCGCATCTAATATTAACTAAGTTTGCGTAGTGCCGTAGTAGATGTCTGTAGATCGGTAGCATGGCGATGTGGAGTACAATGCGTGTGCTGCTCGGCTAAGTTCGGAACGTATCGGGCGCTACCATTTTCGTTTTGTCTGTTCTTGAGAACCTTGAGGTCAGTGTAGTTCGGACAGTCACGTAGTCAGTGTCAAGTCACCTCTGCGGCTGTGTGTCTGGCTTGTGTCTCTATAGTTTTGCTTTGTTGGTAGTGTTTGTTGACATTTTTGATTGTTACAATGGCAAGTAAAAAACATAAAGTTGATTCAGAATGTCGTGTTTTTAAAGATGAGTGGACTTGGAAATACTTTTTCACGCCTATTAAGGATAAACCTGTGTGCCTCATTTGCAATGAAGCTGTAGCCGTATTCAAGGAATTCAACCTCTCACGACACTTCATGACAAAACATAACGCCAGTTATGAAACTATGACCGAAGAAAAACAGAAGCAAAAAGCAGGAGCTCTACGTAAAAAACTATCAGGTCAGCAAAATATTTTTAAAAAAACAAAGCTGTTCTCAAAAGCTAGCTACACATGCCAGTTACGTTGTAGCATACAATACTGCAAAAAGTAACAAAGCATTTTCTGATTGCGAATTTGTAAAAACTTGTATGCTCCAAGTATGTGAAATTTTGTGTCCTGACAAAACCAAGGATTTTAAGACAGTAAGTTTGTCTCGAAGAACAATTACTTCTAGAATTGAAGTAATTGACAAGCAGTTTGTCTCACAACTAGTCAAAGATAAGCAAGTTTAAATTCTGTTCTTTTGCATTGGATGAAAGAACAGACACAACTGACACAGCTCAGTTACTGATATTTATAAGAGGTATTGATGACAACTTTTGTGTTACTAAAGAATTAGCTTGCATGCGTTCAATAAAGGGAAAACAAAAGGATCTGACATTTTTCAAGAATTTCAAGAAACCATCACNGAATTAGCTTGCATGCGTTCAATAAAGGGAAAACAAAAGGATCTGACATTTTTCAAGAATTTCAAGAAACCATCACATCTTTGAAAGTACCTTTGACCAATACTTGTAACATTACTACTGATGGAGCACCCAATATGACCGGGATGAAATATGGTTTTGCAGGCATGTTTAAGGAATCATTTCCTGGGAACAAAGTAGTTTTTCTTCATTGTGTCATACATCAAGAAGCTCTGTGTGAATCTGCTCTAGACATGAAACATGTGCTTGATGTTGTTANAATTAGCTTGCATGCGTTCAATAAAGGGAAAACAAAAGGATCTGACATTTTTCAAGAATTTCAAGAAACCATCACGTCTTTGAAAGCACCTTTGACCAATACTTGCAACATTACTACTGATGGAGCACCCAATATGACGGGGATAAAATCTGGTTTTGTAGGCCTGTTTAAGGAATCATTTCCTGGGAACAAAGTAGTGTTTCTTCATTATGTCATACATCAAGAAGCTCGGTGTAAATCTGCTCTAGACATGAAACATGTGCTTGATGTTGTTATTAAGCTTGTTAATAGCATTCGTTCACGAGCACTCAATCATACACAATTTCGAGAGTTTCTTGACTCATTGCAGTCTGAATATGCTGATGTACTTTACTACACTAAAGTAAGGTGGCTCAGTGTAGGATGGGTTTTCGAACGAGTTTGGGATCTAAAAGACGAAATAATCTCTTTCATGGAAGAAAAAGGAATGGACGATNAGGATGGGTTTTCGAACGAGTTTGGGATCTAAAAGACGAAATAATCTCTTTCATGGAAGAAAAAGGAATGGACGATGGTGAACATTTGAAAGATATTGTATGGCTTTTGGACTTTGCATTTTTTACAGATCTTCTCAGTCACATCAATAAATTGAACCTTAAACTCCAGGGAAGAAATTAATTAATCACTTAGGAGCTATGAGAAAAGCCTGAAATGTCTTCATGAAGAATTTGAACAAAGATTCCAAGACTTCAAAGTTATCGAACAGGACCTGGACATTTTTAGCATGCCATTTAATGTGGATTGTGAATCAGTCAAACCAGAATTGCAGCTCAAACTGATGAGTTGCAATGTAACACTGAATGAAGCAACTATTTCTCAACGTTTCTAAAATTGAGTTCTACAAGGCCCTGTCAAAATCAAGTTTCCCAAACCTGAAATCACACACTCAGAAGATAATTGCGATGTTTGCATCTGCCTACATCTGTGAACAGGTGTTTTCTACTATGAAGCTTCGCAAAAACAGCGTTAGAAACCGATTGACTCACTACCATTTAGCTTCACTACTGCGAATCAGCTCATCCCAGTTTCTACCAGATTATGAACAACTTTTAGAAGCTCAGTCACAGTTTCATCTGTCACATTCGCCTTCATACTCTTCTAAAGAATAATCAATTTTTGTAACTTTTTTTTTTAATTTTTTTACTATTGTAGCACATAATATATGTTGTGTGTGATGTAAAAATCAAAAATAAAGTTTATCACTTATAAAAATTTGTTTTGTTCAATTTTTTTTTTTGGCCCGCCTAAATAATTTTTTATTTTATCTGGCCCTCCCCTTAAAAAGTTTGCCCATGTCTGGTCTAGAACATCTATGTGAGGATTCAAAATAAGCAGATCCAACACCTTCGACAGTTTTTGAGGCATCAGTGTAAATCAAAGTACAGTCAGTATATCTAGCAGGAGTAGCAATAAATTCTTGTTGAATGACAATGGGAGAAACAGCTCTAGTAGGAGATAGAAAGAGAGGGCAAGGAATACAAAAAGAAACCTTATACTGTAGACGGTGTAACAAGCTAGGTGGAGGGCGAACAAGGCGAGCCGTGCTTAATAATACTTTCGGTAGAACGTAACCAAGGTTGTCAACCGCGTGTACAATACCCCTTACGCGAGAACTACGAGTACGGATCCAATGTTATCCTTGCAACAGCCTATAACTGTCTGACAAGGACAAAAGGAAAGATTCCATATGCAAGACCATAATAGGAGTAGAAGAGAAAGCACCAAGAATAAGTCGGAGGCAAACGTTCTTTATAGTCTCCAATTTGTCCACCAAATAGAGTGGCAGTTGACCAGCAAACTGAATACCATAATCTAAATCGGACCAGATGGTCGAGACATAAAAAGAAAATAGAGCAATACAGCTAGAACCCCAATGGTAATGGGTGAGAGCTTGTAATATGTTAATTCTTTTGCGAAAATTAGTAATAGTGTAATCAACATGGGTAGTCCATCCACCATGAGCCTCTAAAAAAATACCCAAATACTGTACCTTTGTCACACAGGGAAGAGGAGAACCTCTGATGGTTGGAGAAGGTAGCAGCGGCGGGGGCCGTTTACGCGTGAAATACAGGGTGCGACTCTTAACCACAGAAAGATTAAAACCATGGTCATCCAACCAAAGTGATAGAGAATCAAGGGCCGTAGTCAAGGAAGTACAAGTTTTACCATATGAAATACATTCAACCCAAAGCACAATATCATCAGCATATTGAACACAACGAACGTGGGAGCCCAGGTGAAATATGTCATCTTGAGTATATAAAATAAACAGCAAGGGACTAAGAGCACTACCTTGAATCAAACCATTGGACACCTGACAAACAAAATCTGCTTTATCAGGAACTCTAGGTATATAACGTGGGATGCTAAACAAAGTATGTATACATCGTATGAGGGTATATGGTAAACCAAGTTTCAACATTTTACCATAAAGGAATTTGAGAGTGACATCAAATGCCAATTCAAAGTCTAAAAACACAGTACCCAATACATTTAGGCGAGTGTAAATGTCCCGAATATACGTGAAAACAATACAGCAACAGTATCCAGGGTACTAATACCACAGAACACACAATAGACAGCAAACGGGTCGATGAGTTCAATATCGCCAACTGCATGTCCTTGCACTTAAGGATTGTTTTCCTAATTACGTAGGAATATAAGGCCAGTTTGAGGACTGGATTAACCTCATTCATTTAAAAGGAAAACAGAAGAGGAATGTTCATGAATTATATGAGAATGATGCAGAAGCAAATTGATTCATTACTTCTGCTCATTTCAGATAACTACATAAAAATAGCATAAGTGAAGCCATAAGACCTGGCGAGACACTGTCTAACACATTAAAGGTAGATAATTAATTTTTTAATTCTGGTAGGCTTCAAATATTGCAACCAAATCACCTATAGCCTGCTCGTATTTAATCAAACTCAATTGAAGCTTGCCAATAAAATATGACCAAATAATCTTTATATTTCCGTTGTTTAAACAAATAAAGAAAACACAACTGTTCTAGTGTTGCTGTATGCCTAGTAATGAAATTTAATCTTTTATTAAATCAGTTTATATATTCTCGAATGTGACATTATTTACAGGTACCTGGCATTGGGTGCCGCAATGAGATCACTAACAAACCAGTACCGCGTGGCACCTAGCAGTTTCAAAAATTGTTTTGGAAGTTTGTGAAGTACTGTGGTTGGTACTAATGCCCAATGTTTTCACCCATTTGATGAAGAAAGACTGGAAAATATGGGCAACTGAATATGATGCAAAGACTGTGACTCAGGACACCATCATGCCTTCCAGACAGTATGCCACGCAGTACATCCACCGCATCAACTGGCACCAGTGTGCCCTCAGTGCCGCGTGCAGTGTAGTGCAGCGCAACTTCATACCCCTCTTCCCCCCCAGCGGACGAGTGTGCGTTATGACAAAGGTTCACTCTGACGAAATATTACACCGGATTGTGCATTGATACCAGGACCGGAATTTTGGACAATTTGATTGTAATTCAACATTGACAACCTAGCACTATCGTCTTCCCCCTCATCTAGCAGCACTGGATGCTGCATTGCCTCGGCGAACATTGCTTCACTGCCTTCATGTTGGATGTTGGAAAAGGTTTCTTTGTTGATAACTGTTTTGGCCACGAAACCGATATCAGAATATTTCCATTTTTTTCTTTGATTTTTCGGCCTGACCACTTTTGGTGCAGCTGGCATTCCTTTTCTCCCTAAGGAATGCATCCCTTAATTTTTTCCATTTGGTTTTGCAGAAATGCTCTTCAAAAAAGAATCATTAAATGTCAGCATTAATAACTTGCAGCTTACAGCTTAGTTGCATTGCACATTCTATAAGTCACACAGTAAAACTATACTGTTTAGCCTGAATGGAGAACAACCAACTGGCAGTTTCTTTAGACTGCTACACTTAAAATGAAATATAGGCTTTATTGAAAAATATTAATACATCATTTATCTTCCCAAAAAAAAGGTACTGTACAAATTAAATGGCCACGTGGGCAGTCAACAAAATTGCAATGATAATAAATTAGTTTTAAAACACAGCAGAATTCCTTATGAGTTTTATCTTGCATTTGCAGCAGTAGCCCTACTAATCATTGGCAAAGTCTTTGTCAAAAGAACTTGCAATTCCTGCACACGATTTCCCGGTTATGATTATTTCTGTACATGTTTTCTCTTATTACGTCGTTCAATTCTGGCCGTTCTTGAACTTTCAATATTAAATTTTCTTCATAAAACAGAACTATTTGAAGCAAAAAAATTTGCGGACATTTTGTAAACCGTTGTTTAAAAACAAACCACAGAATTAAAAAAACAATAAAACTAGTCACTACCAATGCACCATGCTCACGAAGATTTAAGCAAGAAATTATAATACGTTTGTTAGCTCTGTCGCGCTAGCGACGCAAATAAATTAGAAATATTTTTCAATAAAAATCTTGTTGCATCCATGATTACTGTCGCACTGTCGTCACAAAGTCCCGACGCTGATTGGATGGAAGTTTATTTTATTCGCGTGGAGCCCATCTGAATTTTCTTAAGTTAGAAATAAAACGTGTTTTCTACTGGGAGAGTTTGGCATAGCGAAACATTCTGCCGCTAGGTGCGCAGCGTTCCAAAGAGAAAACAATAACTAAAATTTCCAGTTACGTGAATAATAAAAGAGAATTATAATACTTAGTTACGTTCTATTTTATATTTAAATTATTTTTTTGCAGCTATTTTGGTTTTTAAATGTATAAAATAGAGAATTTTCTACACATGCATACACTAGCGCTTACTTAGTGGCGAAAAATTATAGTTGCAAAACTAAAAGCACCTTTGTCTATGAACACACTAAAAAAAAAGGTAAGGAATTAAACGTCCTTGAACGAAATACGGATGTAGCCACAATATAACTTTGTCCTTTCTTACTTTTCCTCATCTCGCAACCAGCAAGGAGGAAAAAAGTTAAGGAAATACCTGACATTATTATCTCCCCCCAGTTAGGTAGTTCTACTCGGGCTACTATAGCGTGTTTGTTACACGATTTTTCGGTTTATATCTGTGTTTACAGGCGTGATTTAATTTTTTAATTTGTTTACATAATTCGGCCGGTTTATGACAATAAGTATGGGTGCGCATAAACTAAGATTGGTGACGTTTTTTCTTATATCACTTGCTTCCAGTGAGGCGAAATTGCGTAAGTATCTTTTGTTTTTTTTTTTAACTAACCTACTCTAAAACGAAGTGTTATGTGTGAGCCCGCGGTAGGGACGGGAGTTAATTGCGTCTCAGGACTAAGCGCCATACGCCTACAAGGAAAGGAAATCATGCCAGGAGACATGCATCGTGGCAGAGAGGGATTGGGCTGTCATGGCCAGGTTTCGACCATGACAACCTCCCTAAATGTACTCATAGCTAAACTACTATACTAAGAAGAGAAAGGGAAAAACCGGCATAGTCACCGTAAAAGCCCTTTCGACAGGAAAGAATTTAAAATTATTACATGCATTATCAGAAAATGCTACAGGAGACAGATAGGTGGAAACCATGCTCTTTATTAATGGGTGGAGAAAATGCTAGTAGAGGAGGTAGGACATCTTTCTTTCATTTGGCGCTGGCTTAACCAGAGTAATGTTTGCACATCACTCTTGTGGGGGGAGTGGTACTACGGGGTCTCTCCAACCCCCCCCCCCCCCCCC
>NQII01000569.1:47658-116719 GCA_002778355.1 Clitarchus hookeri
TTCTCTATCACCGAATCCCCAGAGGATCCTTGAAAACTTAAGAAAAATTGAATTAGTTGTCATTGAGTGCCAGCAGAACCAATACAATCTGACTTTTACTCATATATGATAAGATGGTAATTTACCTGATAGGAAAAAAGAAAGTTAAAATTAACCTAAATAACCTAGTACATAAACTAAGTCCACGATGACGATTTTTTTTTCGTACCGTATTAGAAACTAAATTACTCGAGACGTGTCCTTTTAGGACTCGTAAATCTAAGGCTGTATGTCAACAAGACATACATATACTAAATTCATTAAACTATAAACAAATATCTAACCTAAAAAGCTGCGCAAATACTAACAAAATTGGTCTGGCAGTGTGTTACATGCAGGGCTAAGGGGACCTGTGCACTAGAAGCGACTTAAGGCGCTCATAGCGCTGAGTTAAATCAATATCATAGTCGCAAAGGGCAGTTATGAGAGGATTTGTATGTTCCTCGTTTGATTTATAAAAACGTTCAGTCTGCCTGCGAATTACTTAGTACAGCATTTCTTGTTTTAATTCGGCGTGCAATCATCTAACAGGAATGTATCTGCGGCCAATCGTAGGCATTTATTTTGCACCACCTGCAATGAATTTAAATAAGTTTGTGCACAGCAGGCCCAAGCGGGCGCTGCATAGGTGATAATTGGGCGAATCATTGCCTGATATAATCGTATCCCATTTTTCTGTGGCAAACCAGAGCCACGAGATAAAAGGGGATATAAAGCTGCCATGCGCGCATAAGCAAGATTTTTTTGCTCAAGCTATTTGGTAACATATTGTTTGTTTTATTGCGTCCGTAAGATTGCTGTACAAAGAAATTGGACAAGATATGTTGTGTGGCAAAGTCACAGAGCTTGCGTTTGTAAAGACCCGTCAACAATTAATCGAGGACCCCTCGTCCTAGGGTCGAGTAATGTCGCATTTATGCACTCAAGATGTGTTGTGTTCTACAATTCTAAATTCAGGTTTCTCAAACTTTTTTCATAACATTGTTCAATTTTAATCTATTAACATGCCAAATCCACACCTGCCAACATTTACGAGTAGTCAATTTTTACTGAAAACATGCACGTCTTACAATTTTACGGGCGCAGCTCAAATTTAACCGATATTTTCCGTGGCTGTGTTTTACAATATGCCGCATGCATCGAAAATTGTATTGAAATGAGTACTATGATCACCGTATATGGTATGTATGCCATATTTCTGAATTTCTGAACCATCTACCGTGTAATAAAATTAACGCACGATACCGTAGTTTTGCAAACTAACGTACTATAGTTCTAGCCAGTCTGCCATTTTTATGGGCACAGAGTACTATATTTCGTGCAATTCTGGGGAGAAGGGATGGAAGTAAGTCGAAATATAGATATTAAGATATCGATATATCAAATAACAACTGATATTTGCAAGGGATATATCGGCTTTAAAGTATCAATTTTTCGTATATCGATAATTCTATATTAAAAGATAATAGGTATTTATTAAATGAAATGGAAATATATCTCATTTTAATTGCCAGTAAATTATGATAATAATGCTTATTAGTTATTTGTATGAAGTCCCATGATAATTTGCTTTTCGAACATATTATATTTAATTTTTAATTTCGGTGTAAATATTTGTTGTTTCCAGTTTCGGTATTCTAGGTTTGCAAAAGTAAAATTTGCCTTCGGTTTAAATGCCGCGAAAGTTAAATTTTTCAGTAATTTCTCCAAACCGAGGTTTTTAATTCAAATTTTGAATCGTAGGTTTCGTATAAGGTATAAACAAGGAAACTTTTGGTTTCATTCGTAAATATTGCGTGAAATGTGCACCTCGGATTTGTTGAAAAGCAAAACAAAATGTTTAAGTAATTAAAAATAATGTGTCTAAATGCAGCGTGTTAATGGAATTTGTGTGTTACTACGAAAGTAATTATCATACAATAAAACATATTTACGAAATACATATTTTAAATGATGCGTTATAAAATGGTATTTATAGTTATATACATGGTTTTCTGAAAAATGTATATGTTTTTCGTATCAGAAATAAATTAATGTATTAAAATTGTTTGATGGTATTATTTATTTATGGCATAAACTAACACACGAAACACAAGTTTCCGAAACCGAGTTTCGTGTTAAGATACAGGTAATCGGAAATCCATCGATGGAATCCTCCAGTGGCTCAAACAACTGTGTGCACAGGTTGAAGCTTTTTTCGATAATCAGGCTGATTCTACAGTTCACATCTCTCATTTGTAAAACTCGACAATTGAATTAACTTTGTATATTTTTAATGCCTGAAAATTATGGGAAGAGGGCGTGTTTATGTATAATTTTAAGCATAAGCAATCGAAATTTAATCGCTTGATGTTGTGGTGCATATAATTCAGATTCACCGAATTTTCTAGCCAATTGGAACTGGTGGATCAATCTGTTAAACTAGAATTAATCTAAACCGTAATCTTTTAATGTCCAGTTTACAGTGGTGGATGCACTGGTGAATTTTTCGAATACGCAAAAAGAAACACTTTACAAAAACCTTTAGTTTAAAAAGTTGGGTTTTTCAAAACGGTGTAAATGTACTGTATGTGGTCAGCTTATGAAAACATATCTTGCGGATGGAACAGAATTAAACACATTACTATTTCATAAACACATGCGTGATTTTAAGAGCATGTCAACCATAGACTTGTATAGATATTGTTTAAATTCTGCAGGTCTCTCACCAAAATAAGTTTTTTCCTCGCAAAGCTCTTTTTTTTTTTTTTTTTTTTTTTCCATGGTCAATATCCTGCACACATTGCCATCGAGATTCAAACGTTCATTTCTGTGATCACTTTGTGTTAGTTATCACCCTGCTGTTAAATCATAAAGGAAAAAAGTATTAATTTTATCCTCTGATGACAAATTTTCTTCGGAATTTTTTTCACATATTGAACGAAATTTTTGCAAAAATTATTGATTATATATTTATTGGTTACAAAATAGATCGTAACACTAATATCGATATATCAATTTATGTATATTTATTGTCTACCGCTACTGACTAGTGTTACCAGCATAGTAAAAGGAATTATAGGTATAGAAAGGAGTGACAATTCAAGGGTACTGATATACTGTTTGCAATGCTCGGTCGCTGCATACCGAACTACGTAGGAGTGGCGGGAATGTCGAACAGCTCAGTGCAAAAGTGTTCCAAGTACCAGTAATTTCTGTATGTATGTAAACCTTCTCACATATATAACTTTTAATATATTATAATGTTTGTTGAACATATAAATATATACACACACATATATGTATATATTCTCATGTGTGTTTACATGCCAAATGTTTCCAAACACAGGGATATTTTAAAGCATTTGCCTTTTTATTCTCAACCACTAAACTATTAAATAATGTATGATGAAGAACTACAAGTTAAAATTGATGCAATGTGTTTAACACTTGCCATGTAAAACATTCTGTGTAATATAAGCTTTAATGGAACTACAACAACTTTTCACAGATATATGGACTGCAATAACAATACAATTCATAAGTTAACTTGAATAAACCATAAAAAATCGAACTTGATAATACAAACATATAAAATAGACACAATGTTTTAGTCATACCATGCACACAACACTTCTAAAAGCATTAATTTATCAGTAGCATAAGAACTTAGAATTACACACATGTAAAATAAATACACAATTTTTTTTCTACATTCTTTATTCATATATAATGTCTTGTAAAGAACTCAACCAATTGCATTGTGTGGTTCCAAATGTGGAGTCCCAGTCGTGGTAGCATCCCGAATTCAGCATTGAGCAAAGTACAAGCAGAGTTCCAGATTGCTCATGCCGATGGATTGTCAAATTTGCAGTCGTCGGGAGTAGAGGAACAAAGCCGTGAACCATGGTTGGGTGAGGCAGTTTTTTTCTTTGCATCTTTGGAAGACCTTCCAGTGAGAGCATTGATATATATTGCAGAAGTGACACATAAAGACACTGTGCTGTCAAAGTTATCCGACATCATCCTACAGGGGTGGCCTAAAACAGGTACACCAGAGTTGAAACCTTTCGTTTCCAGAAAAATAGAGCTATCTTCGGAGCAGATTATTGTGTAATATGGGGGTACAGAGTGGTCATTCCAGCAGTGTTGCAAGACTGTGTTTTAAAGTTGTTACATAAAGAACATCCAGGAATCACAAGGATGAAAATGTTCGCTCGGAGTTATGTATGAGCATTCAAACTGAAGATGTTCAGCATCTCAGTACAAAGAGCTGCACCCTCAGCACTCCTACATCGATGAAGATGGCTAGGTCAGAGATAGCAGCGATTGCATCTAGATTTAGCTGATGGGCATAAACAAGTCGACCGCCAGTTGCAGAAAGACCAACAATTTAAGTGTAAAAGTACATTACAACATAGGCTGGATGTGTTTTTATTTGCTCACAAGAATACGCCTCATTCTGTAAACAAGAAAACACCCGCAGATCTGTTTTTGCAGAGGTAACCACCAACACGATTGGCACTGCTGAAATCGTTCTTCTCAAATGAAATGATAGAGCGGCGAGAGCAAGTCAACTTCGAGTTGGACCAAAAGCAAGGCACACTTAGGGTGTTTCAACGAGGTGAAGCAATTCTGGTCAAGACAGTGAAGGGAGAAGATACGAGATGAGTCCAAGGTGTGGTCTGAACAAGGGTGAGTGCAGTTGCATACCAGGCACAGGTTGTAGTCGTTGGTCATTCAGGTGCACGGATCACAAGAATTACATGGGCAGGAAGAAACTACAAGACTGGGAGAAGATGTGGAATTACAATAAAACATAAAGCGTGGAGGAGACAAGTTGTCGAAAGGAGTCCGGGACACCATACTACAAAGAAACAGAAGGATAGATTTGCACCAGGCTAGGGCGCAAGAGCCAGCGGCAGTGTGAAGACGCAGAACCGACGGGGAGGAGCAGTCCAGAGCACTTGAGTGGGAGTAAGGAAGAGGACGTGTTTAGAGGATTTTCGATGTCAACAGCTGTGACAACACAGTGTCTCAGGTGTTCTAGTAGGCGGGTCACAGCACCCAAGATGCTAAATTTGTAAGGGTCATGTTTAATAATGGAAAGAAGAGTGTAGTATTGTTTTGACTATGGTAGTAGTGTGATGGAGCATAATGTCTTTCTTTTTGTATGTTCATCAGTGTAAACAACTGTCATGGCGGAGACAATGAATTATGTCTGACCAAATACGACACTCATCACAACCGGTGCATGTATTATCAAATGTATCACATTCATGGCATCTATTATCCATTTTTCGTTTAAATGCAGATTAACATTGTTTCAGAAAAATTTGTCAATTCTAGGAGATAAGTTTAATTGTTCTTCAAAACTGAATGGCAGTGGCCATGAATCTTGTACATTTTGTATTACCTACATACTTGATCTGTGACTAGAGTGCAGTGTTCATTTTGCTGCAACAATGGAGAGGTGTGAATCTAGAAAACCTTAAATTTGTCTCTCAGATTCAACATATCATTCTGAATCTCAAGTTTATCTGCTTCTAGACAAAAAAAAATTGATTGGCAGTTGCTATGAAGCTAGTTACATTAACAATCACAATTTCTTTTACCATTTACAAAGAACTAGAGACAATTACCTTCAAGGTGACACGTTTTGTGTAAATACAATATATTGTGCACTAACATTGGCAAAAAAAGTAATTTTTGGATCCAATTTTATTTTTATTTAGTCCTGAACATTGTAAGCAATCAATAAACCCATATATTTTCTTCGGTGTATCTTCATTACGTCTTCGTTAGTGTGAGTGGATCTTTGTTTACAATATCGCCATTTGGATGTTTGTTATAGGGTACTGTAGAAAATACACAATGGCATCACATTACCATTTCAAATTATATTTTATGTATTAGGACATTATTCGTTTTTGTGAGGCATTTTCTGTTAGAAGGACTGTCAGTTGTAATCTTCTTGCCAGTAACGGTATGTTTGCAGCTTAAAGTCAAATCTGAGATTAAAATCTAAATTTACTTGGTCAAGTAGGCACCTAAGTATGTGCCAAATAATTATTTTGGTTGAGTATTAGCAATATTTTGTGTTGGTACAGCATATTAAGTAAAACCCGTTCTTAAAAGTTCCTGGTATAAGCATTTTATTGCTTTATAATCTCATTATTGAACTTATCACCCGACCAATAAATGCACAAGTAAACATATGAGTGATTTGAAGTTTTTTAATTTACCCGATTCAATATATTTGATATGTCAATTCTTTCTAAAACATTTTATGACAATTTTGCTAGACATAGTCAGCTCTTACTGTAAACGAAATTTAATTGTTTATGTCGAGTAGTTACGCATGCACTACACATGAAATTCTGCGACCGGTTTACGCGCTATTTTCAATCCTATCAATATTTTACCATTAGAAAGCTTCAGAAGTTGGTAAGTATGCAGGATACGAATTAAAATTTTATTGCAATTCATATTGATGCACCTTTTTTCAGCACAGTCCACAATGTTAATTAAGTTTCGGCTTGATGTAATTTTATATTCTAGTTAATAAAATAGTTAATGCAATCTAGTAACTATTATTATTGTTGACTGTACGTTGAATTAAACAGTTCTCTATCTTAGTTGCAATTACTGCAATCTAATAATTATTATTAGTGTAGGCCAGCGGTTCCCTGAGTGTGCACCGCGGCGCCCGGGGCGCCGTGGAGGGTAAACAGGGGTGCCGCGAGGCACTCCTGTTTTCTTTTTTCTGGAACCTAAAATTCCTTATATTCGCGGGTAGATACAGAATAAAATATTCAACTCGCGCTGCATGTACCGCTCACCATGTTCGCTGGTAGGTAGTAGATACTGTCGCATCGCGTCGTGTCAGTTCAGCACTCATGTTCGTACATCGGCGTCCCTCTCCTCCCCCGCAGATCCACACAGGCCTGTCCGCGATCGCCGCGCTTCAGTACAAAACATATGCAGGCGAGATAAGAGGAGGTTGCGTTGTTTGAGTGTGTCGCTTTGCGTTTTCGTAAAAGTCGTGGTCGCAAAATGGAAAAATTGTTATTAAATGAGCAAGTTAACAATTCAAGTGAGAGTGATCAAGCGTCGACAAGTGGCAGGGGAGCAAAGAAATGGAAATATCGTAAATACGATGATAGCTATTTAGATTTTGACTTTACTTCAGTAGAAGTAAACAATGAAGAGAGACAGCAGTGTGTGCTCTGTTTAAAAGTTTTAGAGCCCGAAAGTATGCTCCCAAGTAAGCTAAAGCGACATCTCAAGACCAATCACCCTAACATGATTGAAAAATCTCGCGATTTTTTTAGTAGTAAGTTGCAATATTTACAAAAGCAAAAAAGTGTGTTTACTAAACAAGCCTCAGTACCAAGCAAAACGCACTGCTATCATCTTTCAAGGTGACATACAGAGTGGCGAAGTGCAAAAAACCTCACACCATTGCAGAAGAACTTATTCTACTGGTAGCTCTTGACATGGTTAATATTATGGTGAGAGAATCTGCGAGAAAACTAATTTCAAAGGTACCTTTATCCAACAACCCTATTAGTCGAAGAATCCATAATATAGTTCAGGATCTCAATGATTAATTAACAGAGAAAATGAAAGGCAGGGAATTTGGTCTGCAACTTGATGAGGCTACTGACAGTAACAAAGATGCACAACTTATTTGTTATGTACCCTTTTTTTGGATGATAATATTATCATTGAAGACCTGTTCTGCAAAAGCATCATTGGAAGCGCAAAGGCTCAAGACTTGTAGGAGATGCTTAACAAGTTTATAACAGAAAATGATTTGGATTGGGAAAAGTGCATCGGCGTATGTAGTGATGGTGCTCGATGAATGTCTGGTCGCTATGGAGGATTACAGGCGCTTATTCGCAGCAAAGCACCGCATGCTATGTGGACCCATTGCATCATCCATAGCGAAGCACTTGCATCGAGGTTGATGAGTTCTGAATTGAACCTGGTATTAGAATGTGTCGTAGACTACACAAAAACTAGGCCACTGACCACTGAAAGCCAAATTTTTCAAAAAACTATGCATAGACATGGGAGCTGAACACACGGCCCTGTTATACTACTGCAGTTCCTAATGGCTTTCACATGGCAATGTCTTATCCTGTGCATTCGAGTTACTGCAAGAAATTCTCACTTTTCTTCAAGAGGAAGGTCATGCAAACTCCAGGTACTTCGCTGAACCAGACTTTTTGCTGAAACTGGCAAATTTGTGCAATATATTTGGCAAACTGAATGCCTTGAATCTGTCTCTGCAAGGCAATAACATGCATATCTTGAAACTTTTGGAGAAGGTTGCAGTGTTTAGAAAAAAAGCTGTAGTTGTGGATAAGGAAAATCAATGAGAATAGCAGTCAAAATTGTTTCCCTGAATTGCACAAATACGTAACCTCTAATAATGTCGTTGTTTCACAAGACTTGCTGCCCCTTTTCACGGAACACCTTTCAAATCCCACTGATTGGTTTGTAAAGTACTTTGGGGAAGATAATATCGAGAAATTTGCGTGGATTCATGATCCATTCCGTACTCAAGCTCCACCAGAATTCACTTTGCAAGAAGAAGAGAGTATAATTGAACTCTCTTGCGACAACAGTCTGAAAAGAAAATTTGCTTGTTCCGATTTGGTTGAGTTTTCGATATCGATCAAAATGAATATCCAACTTTAAGTTCAAAAGCTGTAAAGATCCTCATTCCCTCTGAAACGTTATATTTATGCGAAGCCGGATTTTCAGCTGTAGCTGTAATAAAGAGCAAATATGGCACAAAAATCAATGTGGAGCAAGAAATGAGAGTAGCCGTATAAAGCCTTATTCCGCAATTTGATAAAAAATGTGTGGAGATCAGCAAGCTAACCTGTCACATTGACTAACTTACCATTGAAGGTTCTCACCATTTGTTACTGTATTTTAATATTTTTCTGTCAATTATAATATATTCTTGTGTGTTAACTTTAATAAATATGTGATCCTCACATACAAACTTAACATTGTGAGGTTTAACTAAAGTTTAGTTTTGGTTACTAAACAGTTGTTTTCATTTTTGTGCCTGATTAATGTAATTGTACACATATTTTGAGTAGGGCGCCGAGACACTACTCTAAACCTGTAAGTGCGCCGCGAACTGATTAAGTTTGGGAACCCCTGGTGTAGGCTATTGCCTACATGCAATTAAATTTTTCTCTATCTCAGTTATTGAGACCATTTTGAATTTTTACCTATTAATATTTGGGTTTTTTTCACACAAAAACATGTAAATACTGAAAAACCAGGGGCATATTGGATGTGAGATATTTATACAACAGGATGGAAGAGGTGCATCAAACATGGTACAATTTTCTACATTGTTACCTGCTAATGAAATTTTTAGATTTTAAATTCACTTCTGGATCCATTCAAAAATATTCACTTTCAGTATCTCAAAACCACACAGCAGAAACTGAACAAACGTACATCTTTAGATAAAGAACTCAAACAAAACAATTTCCCATTTCTTTACTCTCTGTAAGTACTTTCTTGTTAATAAAATTACATGTATTTAAAATTGTTATTATTTTCAGCCATGTACACCAGAATAAATTAATTAGTTGATAAAGTGCTTCAGTTTGGAGATGTGCACCTTCCACCAAACCTTCATTGTCTGTTGCAGCATTTGGCATGAGATCATGTCCACGAGATTCAAACAACTTTGGAAAATGTGTCCAGCAAATGGCCAGCGATGCTATGTCGTACATTTTAGTCCAAGGTAAGAAAAAGTAACTAACAAATCAACAACAGATATTCATTTCATGTATCAAACTTTATTAAAACTAATGCATGGATCATATTAAATAAAACAATTCTGTTTGTAAAATGAGGTGAGGTTTTGCTTGAGCCCATTTTTTTCTTCCCCATAGTGTGGCATTCCGATAATATAATTGTCATATATCCATAGGTAAAATTTTTTGCAGACAATTTTTAAACACGGAGACTACTTAGTAATTTTGACAAATATTAATACTTTCTGTGGTTTTATAAAACACAGTGTAATGAATGAGCTAATACACATTAGCATGTTGTGTCTTAATTTGTGGATGTGGCAACAAAGTTAGAGTTTGCATAAAGGGGCAGCAAAGATAGCCCCCAGGTGCATGATTGTGTATATATATATATTTTTCTCTTTCTCTCTCTCTCTTTGTACATGCATGTGTGTCATTATTGGTGTACCATGTGGACTTGCTGTTCAGTGGCAACTGGTATTTATTAGAACAAAATGGGAGACCTCACCAGTGCCATTTTCGCGGAGGACGTGCTGTCTACATACCACTATTGTTGTTTGGGTGTGATCCTTGGTGGCTCACAGTGCAGATGGGCACATGTGAGAAGTACGCCAGACATGATGGGGGTTTTGGGGTGTTTGTTTTCCCCACCAGGGAAGCCTGCTGTAGTCATTGGTGGAGTGGTTAAAGTGTTCACCTTCCACCAAGGTAAACCGGGTTTGATTCCCAGCATGTTTTCTGGGAGACTTCCTATATATCACTTATATAACCTTCTCTTCACCCCTCTCCACACAGAACAGCAGGCTGTGTGTGAGAAGTCTCAGTTGGGGGCCCCCTCAACTATGGCTTCCGAAAGAGCACTCTCCCTTAACTGCCAAATTAAACAACAGCATGACGAATTGACATATAAGTCTGATTGTGGATCGGAAATCATTCTGTCTAGGTGTGTGAAATTGCCTGTGGCACTTTCCTGGTTGTTCACAGATTGGAAGGGTACACATTTCAGAACATATTCCCATTTAATCTAAATGAAGTGATAGATGGTGCAGCTGGTGATACAGTCACAGTTTCCGAAAATACATATAAAGGACAGGTGTGAATTGTTGATGGAGACATCAAGTGCTGTCCAGTCAGTCACATGGATTGCTGGTAATGTGAAAGTCTTCAATGAGGCAAGCGGTTATGGTGGCACAGTGGCTAGAGCATTCACCTCCCACCATGGCAAACCAGGTTCAATTCCCAGCACTGTTGCTCACAGATTTTTGCATGTTGGGGTCGTGCTGGGCGATTCCGCAGGTCAGCAGGTTTTCTCGGGATCTCCCGTTTCCCCTGACCTTGCATTCTGGTGCTGCTTCATACTTAGCTCGCTTCACTCCCATGGGCTTTCAAGACCTGTATGTTAAAGTTGTCCAAACCTCTCTACTCCTCTTTGAGTGGGGCAACAGTGTAGTACCCTACTGGGGTGTGGCCTTATGTGTTGCTTAACTCCTGCCGGGGAGTCATTTGGTGACCAGATTTGATTGACATCTCTGAGGATGAGGTCTTGCAAGAGCTTAAAACCAAATATGTGACTGTCCTGTGGAGAGTTAAGAAAACATGTGATGTTTGACGCGTGACCGTTGGGGTGCTTAACACATCACCCATCGTAAGGGGTTTCTGGGGTGTTCGGCCAGAGAACACCTGACTCAACCTTACTGACTGGTTCTTAGCTTGTTCACCCCTGCCTTTGAGAAGTCTCGTGTATAGAGTTGTCCTGGCAGGGCGTCGGCACGCAATGCAGTCGTCTGTGTCAGCTAGTATGAATGCTGATGCTGTCTTACCTCATACAGGCCGGTATCAGGGCGGATTTGTCGGCGGACATGCCCAAACCCACGGGCAGTCCAAGATGGAGGTGGACTACGATGCAGTGCTGTGTCCTACTGGTCTTCAGGGGTGGCTCAAATAGATACTTGAGGTGACTGTGGGGTGAAGCACCTGCAGTCAGTGGGTGACTTTTTTCTGATCCCGAGCGAAGGAGTGGCTGAAGGCTGGCTGGGAAGGGTTACCTTACAACTGGTTGGTGGTAGGAGCCGTAGCTGCCTTCTTGTCTGCCCACTTTGTCCCTCCTCATCGGGTGAAGAGCATGGGGAAGGTTCTATGTGCCGACGTAGCAAGCAAGGGGCTGACAACAGAATTCCCTAGCTAGAAGTACCCAGTGGCAATGGTGTCACACCACTTCAGTCCTGTTGCTCCAACCGGTGAATTTCACATGATGGATGGAGCAGGTTAGCTGATTTGGAGTGGCCTTACTGCTTCGCAGTGAGTCGCTTAGATGCGACTAGGTCATATCTCGTCGGGCCTGGCACTCAACCCGGCGGATTGCATGCAGTGGATGAGCTGACTCAGGTGGTCCAATCACTTCCTCACAGAGTGTACCTAGTAAAGGGCTCTACCATACGTGTGCACCAAGTGCCATTACTCACTGGGCCCACAGTATGGGTGGCCGGCGAATTCGTGATGTTTTTGTGATGTACATGCTGCCCTGTCAAGGGAGTCAGCAGTCAGAAAACAGGTTGGCAATACATGGTCACCACCTGCCTCTCTCTTGAGGGGTGGTGTTTACCAGGTAGCAGAGAAAATCACCCTTGGAATCCTAACTCAGTGGATAGACTCATACGTATTTATTCTGAAGAGAATAAACACGGTGACCCATACTAACTCCTAGGCTTTTGTGATTCTCAAGCAACCGGCAGAAGTTACATTACAAACAATTGAAGAAAACTTGTTAGGCAAAGTACAAATTACAGCTATGAAAAGAAGGAAGCCGTGAGAATGGCTCTAACCCTACTGTTGACTAGTGGTGTCCTGAAGAGATTGGGTTAGGACAGGGTTGAAGCTGACTTCGGCGGTAGCGGTTCTTGTAAAATGTTGGAGGCAAAGAACCCTAGCATGGCTGTGGTAGGGCTAGCTGGTGGGTGTACAGTGCAGAGGATAGTCAATGCAATGACAACTGGCGTTCTGGGGGCTCGTCCGGCCTTAAATAAGGTAGACAGTGTCTTCCTTTGGCTCGGGCATCTTTGGTAGGGTGGCTCCTCCCTTCGTGGGCGACGCAGCCCTTGCTGCGCTCTCTTGGCAAGGGAATGAAGCAGGGTAGTTCCCCTATGTGCAGGTGGTATCCTACGCTCGCTTAAGGGCAGGCTGGCTAGGCAGGGGCGCTTGACTGATGTATGTATTTATTTAACTGGCAACATGAGTTCATCTAGCATTCAACGTAGGCAACTGACTCGGGGTTCGATTCTCTGTTGGCTATTATAACGTTGCACTGGCTGAGTTAAAGTCGAAAAAAATATTGCCAGTTATGTGTCATGCGTCAAGGTATATAAACCTCCACTGCTACTCTGCTCCTAACCTTTGGTGTTCAAATCCTCCCTGCTGTCCTGAAAGATGGGTGTTTTAATGTTTGTGTTAAGCAGTGTGTTCCTTCACTCCTTCTGTGCCACAACGAGACTCCCTTCACTTCATTCGAGAAGGTCCTGAAGTGAATGAGCCAGTGGAGCAGTTTACCTCAAACCTTGTGTCAGCTAGCAAGGCTTGGTGTCGCTGTTGTGTCCTGGGGTGGAATGTTCAGTGTAGGAATGCAATCTGTGCCTGGTGGCGTGCACTTTCGTGACTTTGCAAGCCGCCCAAAACAAGGTAGTCTGGAGTACTTTCGCATCTACCAAATACAAGTGCGATGGGTCATCAAAGAAAGCAGTTGGAACTCCTGGAGGGACTTTGTTTCCACACCCACTGTACATGCTGGTAAGTTTGTTTGGGACAATATTCAGAAGTTTTGCGGCCAATCTTTCAGTACACAGATTCCATTCCTTGGAATCAATCATGTTGTATTGGCACTCTCCACTTGACTTTACACTTAGCCGACCGCTGCCATGACACATACTGTCCTTAACCACCCGGGTAGAACAGATACAATATCTCCCTCTTTATCAATGAGTTGCCTTAACCTAGTTTACTACAGTCTATATACTGTTTACAATCCACACATGATACAATGATTACACTCTTTACAATCCAGACATGTGACACAATGATTACAACCCTCAATCCTCTAACATAACTTTTAAATATATACTACACAGCTACTTTAATATTTACATACTAAACTCTTAGTGCAACTCTGGTCTAGAAGATACAGACTGCAGTCTATAAACTGTTTACACTCCAAATATGCAATACAATGATTACATTCTTGTCATTTGTAACGTGCTGTAATGATATCACTTGCACTAATCCAAATTATTGTTGACAATAATCTGCCATCCACCTGGGGGGAACCCTCCTGAGGCTTGGTCTGCTTATTGGTTCTTCTCTGTCTATGTTCCCCACCTCTGGTTCATTTTAACTTTTTTTCCCCTTTTGGGATGGTGTTTTGCTGCCTTCAGTATTGTCCCACCCTGGCCAATCTGGTTCCTTGTCCTCTTTATTCACTCCTGCGCCTAAGTTCACCATCCACCACCTCACTTTGACACTGTTGTTGGTTCACTGAAGACTCCTGTCTGTTGTAACTCAGTACCTCTCTTCTGTTATCTTTACACATTTGTTTGCTGCCATCATGCCCTCCCTGAATCTGCTATTCATGGTTTTTGCTGTCTCTGAGGCATGTGTAATTAATGGATGACTATTTCGACAAAGTGTGCACCCTCCACTGGCCAGTATTAGGTGATGTCGATTCCAAGGGTAGGTGGTTGTTTCTCACTCTATCGGGTATGACCTGGGGCACCGAGTTTTCAAGGGTGTACCCGACACTCGTCCATATTTTTGCAGATCTGGAAGCCAAACCCAATCTCCTTTCTCCAACTGGGGAAGTGCCTTACTCTGTGGCGCTTGTTATACTACCGTTCTTGATAATCTTTTGCTGCTTCCATCTTTTTCCTAGTATCGTCAGGAGAATTATGTGCATTAAGATGCGTTGAAGGCACAGTGGTTCTGACTCCCCTGCCTAACATAATTTGCAAGGGGGAGAGGCTACAGTCCAGGGGTGTGCTGTGGTACGCCAGCAAGGCCTCATGAATGTCAGTACTTTTTTTCGACAGTTTCTTGGCCATTTTGTTTGAAGTCTCAGAATATCCATTTGACTGACTAAAATAGGGGCTGCTAGTAATGTGGGCGAAGCCATACTCCCTCGAATACTCATTAAATAAACCCTTGAACTGTGGGCCGTTGTCCGTCCTGACAACTTCTGGAATCCCAAATCTTGCAAAGGTGTCTTTGTATTTTTGAATGACACCTGTTTCAATTAAACTTGAGAGTTCGATCAGCTCAAAATATGTAGACTAATAATCTGTGATAATAAGGAACTACTGTCCCTGATACTTCATGAGGTCCATGCCCACTCGTTGCCATGGGTAGTCTGGAATCTCTTCTTTAATGAAAGGCTCTGTGGTATTACTCCTATGTTCAATACATGTATGACAACTTTCAACCATAATTTGAAGCTGAGAACGTAAGCCCAGACACCAAACTGTTTCTCTAGCACGAGCCCTACATTTTGTGATGCCTAAATGACCCTTATGCAGTTGTTTCAATACATACTGTTGCATTTCTGTGGGAATTTTTAGTTTGGTGCCTTTCGTAAGATACCCTTCAGTGAGAGAAATGTCAAACAAATACTGATAGTATGGCAGCAATTCTTTTGGCAGGTGCAGTTTTTGTGGCCATTGTTTCTCCATTTACTCCCTCAATTTAATGCCAATTGGGTCAGACTGTTGCTTTTCTTTTATTTCTTCCATGATATTCTGTGCTATTGACAAGAGTCTGATAACCATATTCACATGTGCTGATTTCTCTGCTGCCAGTTCCTTGCACACTTCATCACTCTGAATTGGATTCCTAGACAAACAATCTGCTACTACGGGCTGTTTACCCAGTACAAATTCTACTGTATAGTTATACCTCATCAACCATATTCTGAAATGCTGCAGCCTGGATGTTAGTTCATCAATTTATTTAGACATCAAAATTTGCACCAATGGTTTGTGGTCAGTTTCCGAAGTAATGGGAAGCCTAATACATATACCTGAAGCTTCTCACAAGCCCATGTGAGAGTAAGTGCCCCTTTTTCAATTTGGGCGTACCTACATTCTGTTTTTGTCAGTACTCGAGATGCATAGCACACTACCTTACATTGTTTGTTTTCATTTTTTGAAACAACACACACCATAGCCTACAAGAAGAGCTATCTGCACTCACAACCATGTGCTTGTTAATATCAAATGAGCCAGATATAGGGCTTTGAGCATCAAATTCTTCACAGACTGGAAGACTAACACTTGATCTGTCCGCCATCTTTACTCTTGGTTCTCTTTTAGTAGCTCATTTAGGGGCTGTAACAGCTGATTCTTGTTGGGGATAAAGCTACCTACATAATTACCATTGCAAGGAAGCACAGTAATTCAGATTTGTCACCAGGTGAAGAAAATTTGACAATAACTTACACTCTACTATGTTCTACTGCTGCTTTACTGAAACCCTTATGCCCAGCAACGTCACTTTACTCACACCAAATTCTCTCTTTGACATGTTTATGGTAATACCATGCTCTTTGTACCTAACCAGAACCTGTCTGACTGTCTCATCATGTTGTTCCTCTGTTTCCCCAAATACTAAGATGTCATCGACATGCTGCAACACATTTGGCATTCCCTCCAACACTCGTGCAATTTTAAAACTGAAATGTTCCAGTTCTGCATTGAGTCCGAATGGCAGTCACTTATACATAAACTGCCCAAACTGTGTGATAAATGTGGTCAGAGGTTGACTACGTGCACTAAGGGGCACCTGGTAAAAACTAGAAGTAGCATCAATTTTACTAAATACCTTGGTCCTATTGATCTGAGCTAGCATATACTGAACCTTGTGGATAGGGCAAACTGGGCGTTCTACATACTTGTTAAGTTCAGAAAAGTCGCAGCAAATTCTGACCCCATCACCTTTTGCCGTCACCACCATTGGCGTGCAGAACCGGATGGGGCCCTTTACTGGGGTGATGACATCAAACTGCACCATTCGTTGTAATTCTTGCTCTACTTTCGCCAGCAACGGTAGTGGAACCTTTCTCGGTGTTGTAAGCACAAATGGTTTTGTGTCTTCTCAGAGATGTATTTCCATTTCACCCTCTAATTTGCCCCCTTGCACACACTGGGAAATTAATCCTCTGCATTGACCCTCTGTACCACCTTAACAATTTCGCACAATCTACGCATATCTTTCCCTAATAAAGGGTTAAGTAGCTTGTTTATAAAGTACACTTTCACTCGTTCCTCCTTTCCCCTATGGCAGAATGTCAGTTGCTTTTAACATGTCCTGTGCTGCCATGCATGTGATACAGTTCCGACTTGGATGTTTCCCCACTTCTTGATTCTTGAACTAGGTTAAATTTATCCTGATATGCCTCCCGCAACTATAACGACTGTGACAACTTCAGCTCACTCTGCTGGCAAATGTTACCGGCCTCCTGTAATGTCAGCTGCCCTTGGAGTTGCATCTTCTCGCTTACTGCTGTATCGCGCATGCCCATAATGATTCTATCGTGGACTAGTCTTCCTTACCTGGGCCATACTCACATGATTCAACAATGTTTTATAGTGGGGTAATAAAAGTTTTGGCCGTTTCCCCATTTTGCTGCACTCGGGAGTTGAACATGAAGCATTAAAATATTACATTTACTCGAGGCTTGAAATGTCTATCGAATGCATGCACTAACCCTTCATATGTCTACCCGGATGCTGGCTTTTCAAAGGTTAGGACGACCTCGTCCGACTTGTCACCGAGCAAGTACATCAACAAATCAATTTTACTGTCATCACTACAACTTGTTTGTCCGCTCAAACTGAGATAATGATTGAAACTGACTTTCCAACGAAACCACAAATTTGGGTCCCTGAAGTCCAGCGGTTCCAGCAGCTTCATCTGGTTGTGCAATCCTGCACACAGTGTATCACCATCCTCGTTGTCGTCTTGCCCCTCGTGTAGACATTTATGTTATGAATTACGGTGCAAATAACAATCAGACTTGACTTTCCCGAAGCATTACCGCCCGACACACAGTTTTACTGCTGCCACCATGTTGTAATGGCACTCTCCACCTGACTTTACACTTAGCCGATCGCCGCCATGACACACACTGTACTTACCACCTGGGTCAAGGATACAACAAATCACAGTATCCTTACTGGGGTGACTAAAATATCTAACTTGTTGGACCAGAATTTTACAGATATGTCAAGCAGTGTGCATTACCTTTGCCATTTCAAGTCCTCATGGCCTGTTGTGTGTGTGCAAGTATTATTTCATGAGCTAGCGGAACAAGGTATACAACCATTTTCACTCTTGCTGAGCTGGAACGGTTATTATCACATTTGAAGCAACCTTCTGCAAACTGTTTATCCATTATGCTATGCTGCAAATACCTGCCTTCTCAAAGAAATCTATATTTATTGAGACTTTTAACCTCATTATCTCGGTAACAAATTGACGGATTCGTACAAAATTTGGCAAACAAATAGTACTGAGGCAGATGGTGTAAATTGGCATGTTTTAAAAAGGTTAGACACTTATTTTAAAAATTGCGGCCATATAGACGTTTTAGTTTAGTATGCTATATCATCAAAACCATGTAATAAATTCCAACTTAATTTTGTATGCTCACAGTATATATATTGCAACTATATAGTGAATCTACACTGCACATCATTTGCTTTCCTTTCCCAATAGTGCCACTCTATTCTTGTGCAAATTTCGAAGACTGGGAAGAACAAGGGAGGTTTCCAGCTACCAACAAATTTCTCTCACCAGTTGTGTATGCAAGACCATAGAGCATACGGTGAGTGCCCATCTAATGTACTGCCTTGAGAACTAGCACTGACATGAACCGCGCATTCACGAGCCCTTTATGCCCACTATGACTGCCGCAGTCGTGTCCACACACCTGACATGCTACACCGACAAACTTGTGGGCACGAGTGAGGGTGTGTATGGTAGTATCAGTGCAAGTGCATCAGTGGTTCTAATTTATTCCGTGTTTTAGTATTTCATCAGGGTATTTATTAATAGTGTCAGTGTATTTATTCAGTGTATGTAATGAATATCATTTGTTTTGTCATCATTGGAGACGGTCTACACAGCCACAGCCAGTCACATGTGACATTTTACATTTGGCAGTACTGTGGCTGGTACGATGGAAACATTTAGAATTAGTATAATCATTTTTATTGTGTATTGTTTAAGGGAAAATTATGTCATATTATTTTAATTTAATTCACGTCCCTTTCATCTCATTATCTTTTTTCAGTGTATATTGTGTTTCATCGTTTCGCCGTGTGGCTTCGTTCGGCTGCTCTCAGGTGGCGGAAGCCGGTGCACGCCTTCCCCCCAGTTCTCGTCAGCACTTCAACGCATCCAGACGTGTAAGTCTCTCGTTCCGCAGAGGCCCTCGGTGCAGACATCATCAGTTGAACTTGTTTCCATCAGCATCAACGACCAAAACTAAATCATTATTTTATCTGTTTCATTATTTCACTTGTATAGCGCCGAGGAGAGAGCGACGTTATTCTTATCGGAGAATTGTTAAGTGCATTCGAGTTTCACATTGTAAAGACCACGTGGTCGCTCGCAGTTTCCGGGCCATTAAGGCCACGTGTTTTGTATTATAGTTGTGTGTGCATCAAGGAGTCTCAGGTAATAAATACCTCAACAAGCATTGTTCGTAAGTGTTTTATTTGTAATTAATCAAGGTGTGCCAGGCGGCCTACAGCCTCGCCATCGTGTGTGATGGAGTGTTGACCAGATTCCCCTAGGCCGTCGACCGAAACGAAACTCATCTCATCAGCTCACCGCAGAGCTGTGGCGCCGGGCACATAATTATCACACCATCAACACTGGCAACACCGTAGGTCAAGTTGGTTTTCATAACATGGGACGTGAATTCACCGTAGCCAAGATTGACCACGTCAGAACCTTCTGTCGTCTAGTCAGTGTGGTTTTCGTTGCAATCATTCTGTGGTAGACCACCTAATAATCAGTTTGGAGGTTGCTGTACAGCATGTTTTTCTGCATGGGCAGAATCTCCTTGCTGTGTTCTTCAAACCTAGAGAAGGCATATGACATGACTTGATGGCATGGAATCTTGCAACAGCTGTATGCTTAGGGATTTTGTGGGGTCTTCCCAATTTCTTTAAGAATGTTATGCCTCAGAACCTTCAGGGTTCGAAACAGAACACCTTTTATCTGGAATTTGTTTGTTAAAATCATGTACCTCAAATGATTATCTTGAGTTGTGCCCTCTTTGCTGTTGCTGTTAACAGCATTGTGTCAGTCGTTCGGCTACCTATGCAGTGTGCCTGTATGAGGACGACTTTGCCATCTTGTCGTGCTGTTCTTTTTCCTCAGCATTGCAGAATTTAGTATTCAGCCGATCATAGACTGCCTTGGCGGATGGACTAATGGCATTTTCCCACTGCAGACACAGCTGATCCACTTCTGTTGAACATCTCCTGAGGAGTATTTATATAATTCTGTGTCACCTGTTTCGCATAATTTTTATATTCCTCTGCCTGGTATTAGATGAGAAGCTGTCATAGTAGACTCATATTGAGTATCTTAAATCTCGCCGTGTGTGAGACCTCAGTATTCTGAAAATATTAAGCTGTTAAAATTGGGGAACAACAGACTGAGATGCTCCTTCGCCTGTAGCAGGTGTTTATCTGCAGCACGCTCAATAACGGCCACACTGTTTATTCTTAAGCAAGGTTATCTATACTCAAGCTTCTGGCAAGTGCTCACCACACTGGACTTCGTATTGCAATTGGGGCATTCCGTACAAGCTCTGTTATCAGTCTTTGTGCAGAGACTGGTGAACCCCCACTGCACATTAATCCTATCTGCATTCTGTAGCAACTCTATTTTATGATGTAAGTGTAATGAAATTTAATGCAATGAAAACTGCTGCATTGTTCCATATAGTACCTTAATAGAGCTATGCTCCCTGAGACATTGATAATAAATAAATAGGAAACCAAACATTCTGAACCTTTTTGCAGGTCGCTGGAAGGAGATAGGAAGTGTTGATCCTGTCCCGGTAAATCCCTTTAATCTGAACGTCAAGATTTCAGACTCATTGTTGCTGCAGATTAATGAGAGAAATCAGTTGGCATGGCAAGGTTTGAAGAACACAGCCATCAGAAATTTCAAGTGAGTGCACATTGTGTTTATAGACTTCCTTGACAGTCTTTGTGTTGTTTTTGTGAATGAGTTAGTCACACCACAGTGTTTGACTGCATCATGAAATTACAGTTTATTCAGATACAAAGTATTTTTTCAGTGTAGCTGTTTCAAGTTCACATGTTCACAAGGCAGCTGGTAAACTTAAAGCAATGTTAACTCTTTCAAGCACAGATAAATTTATTATTTCAATGTTGCTACAAATAAATTTTTTGTTTGGAACTGTACAAATATCAGTAAGATGCACTGTCATGTGTTATACTTATAACTAATAAAAATGTGTATGAGTTTGGTAATATTGGCAGCAGCTGTTTACATGAGACAGAGCAATATATACTCAACAGCAAATGATGTGTCTTACATGTGGGGTGATTTCCTTATTTGATGCAGTTTTCTGCTGTGTACAACTGACATGACCAGGATTGTGACTGTTCTATTGGATGAATGTTGATTTGGGCGCCAGTCGCTCGATGATTGCTCGGAGCGACAGGAAACTCACTCAGGATGTTGGTCGTCTGTGGCTACCCCTACCCTACAATGCATGTCTTAATTGCGGCTGACGATGGAATTGTTGGTCATCACATACGTTCTGAAGTTGGTACACATCATATTTAATTACACGTGACACTGAGTTTGTACATAACACTTTCCTAAAGTAGGTCTGGCATGTAAGATACTGTAAAGCGGTCAGGTTAATAAATGATGTAGACAGACACCGTTCTCTGTATAGCTATATTTTTTGACAACCTAAGTTCTCTATACAGGATAACTATGCTCAGTTCCTTAATAAGCAAACATGGAGAATAAAGCTTCTCCATTGAGCTGAAAACTAACGTGCCTGTAAGTGGCTGCAAACCAAATAAACTCTCCGGCCACGAGTAGCAAAAATGGTGGGTACGGCTCCAGGTCAAATGAAAAGGTTTCCAGAAAAATTAACTTTCGTACTCTACATCAGTTCACACAAAGAAGGTTGGGCCCGAATGGCATGACACTGATCTCATTTTCAGACAGCTGGATAATGACTGTGGAACATTCCGTCGCCCGATTGGGCCTCACCAATCGGACGGTGCAGAGTTTTTTAAGCATTTTTTAAAATCAGCATTTGAAACTTATGCTAAAGAACCATTGTACAAGTTAAACCTGTGAAAATACCATTAAAATATAATGCACTTCCAGCGTTGCACATATGCCCCTGAGTGATGCACTCAAAAGTGAATGGCAATTTGTCTGTTAATTGTGGGCTTGATATGTTTAGTTAATCCAGTATATTTATGTTTTATGCAAAATGTATGTTTGTATTGGATGAGTAAATGTTCATTCTGTTTCTTGTTACTTATGATTCGCCCGAAGGGGTGGTCTGGTGATGTAGGGGGCGGCCTGAGGTGCACTACCCTTTATGATGACAGTTTAATTAATTATAATTTAATTTTCTATGGTATTTCAAGTTCTTATGGTGTGACACATAACTTAAAATTATCCTTCTAACTATGCACCCACTTTCTTTAATAAATGTTACTGGATTAGGAAGTAGCATGGAATGGATCCACAAATTCACCATGTAATTTTAGCGTGGACCAATTACACCTCATGAAGCAACCAATGTCTGGTATTAGTTTTTATGGGCGTTAATTTAGTCCATGGCAAACTTTGTGGTGAGTCTTCTCGTTTGAACTGTGGCCTAGTGAAGCCTAGCATGATTGCAGAAGTGTTCTGATTTGAGTAATTTTTCTGTCTTCTCTGCTTGCACACAGGTTGCGAGATGGGTCGTGCGGGAACCCATCATGGTGCATGCATGAGTGCTTTAAGGTTCATGGACACGTGCACTGGTGTGCGCATGGGCATGTGGTCAAATGTACGCAGTACCTGGTTGATGGCTGGATCTGGAGTGGTGAGGCATGGTGCAAAATGGGCTTGTGGTCCTGCTGAGAGGAGAGGTAACATAAAATGCCATCCTTCTAGAAAACCGTCTTTGCACCATGATACACCCGTAGCTCCGCAGCTGATGTTCAGTAGCGCATGTATGTCCGCACAGGACGGGGGTGCAGCTGCCGGTCTAAGGCTGTTGATGGGTGGGGGCGAGTACAATTCGCACTTTGCCCTACACTGATTATGATTTCGTCCTCCAGGGTCCTGCCTGCATCTCCTGCATCTGGTGATGTATGGCCATAGCTGGGACAGGTGGTGGCTGATGGTGTAAGAGCCTATGTGCGACGTGATCTGGGACGGTGCTGCACGTGGGTGTGCCCGCTGTGCATGCACTTCCGATTCATGGCATGGGAGGGGGACACTGTCTCGTAATTTTACTATGATTATTACTATTATTATTGTTATTATGTGAATGCCTACAGCTCTAAGCCATCTTACAGGGCAACACTGTGTAAGTAATTGGGAAGGTGTATATGTAGGAACTGCAGTGGGGGTGGGAAAACCACTTTGGGTAAAACCACCTCCAGTGCAGCCAGTTGGGATCGAACCCATGAACTCCTGAAAGTGAGTCTGACACACTACTGCACGACCGAACACACTAGGAAACAATAATAAGTTAATCAAATAAAATAAGTATTTCAAACAATTTTGATATGATTTTACTTCAGTTTTAAAATGTTTACAGTACTGTTTCCTGCCGATGTGTCGTTCATTGGGGGGGGGGGGATGTCCTGACCCCCACCTGTATCCCCCTCAGTCTCCTTTGATGGTTTAGGGCAAGGCTGTTCAATTAGTTTTCTTATCAGGCCACTTAGAGATCATTACAATGCTTGGCAGGCCGCACTTAAGCCTGTATGCCACAATAGATTTTTCCGTATAAGCTGAGGCAGAACGGTGAGTGGATTTTTTATGATTTTACTTCTGCAAATATGGTTCAGGCACAATCATTTTGTTGTTATAACTGGAACGTTTGTGTAAACATGAATGTTTACCATAATATTCACACAATAATGTTTTAGAATAAGTAAAAATTTTCGTGGTTTTTTTTATTTATTATTTATTTATGTTTAATAGTCTTATGCTTTCTCCCAAAATAAAATAAACAAAATGACTACCACCGTTTTTCTGATTGGCTAAAATTTCAATCTTCTAGGAAAACTTTCATCGAAATTTGCACATTACCAATTACAAAAACGTCTATGAAAACGTCAGTGAAACCAGCCAGCTGATAGCTAGATCTTCCATTGAGTGGGGATGGTGGAAGAAAACGCATTAAAAACCTCCACAGGAGGCTAAACAAAAGTCAGAGAAAAAAAAGAAAAAAACCTCAACAGGAGGTTAAAGGACAGAGAAAAAAACAACTAACAAAACAGGATAAAATACTCTAGAGTTGCAACAACACAAGAACAAAAAACCAAATCACAGCACATTAAAAAGACCAGTCACACGTAAAAATGGGAATATGATGCTCAAAGAAGTACTCCCATCACACAGCATTCGAACATGGTCGTACCTGCGACACTCCACCAGTGTGTGCCAGACAGTCACGGGAGTGCCACAGGCATCACACGCAAGAGAAAGGTTCGCCACGAAGCAGGTATTCGTGTGTCAAACAAGTATGCTCGATTTGAAGGCGAGAAAGAACAACATCTTCCCTGCGAGTACACAAAACAACAGGATGAACGCAAACAAGCAAGTCAGAGATTGCCCCTAACTTGTTGGACGGTGGGAGGGAAGCCTACTCTCGCTCCCAAGCATTCCAGACAAGGCCACGGACTGCATGCAGCACATCGCACACAGGGACACGAGAATCACAAGGTGGAAGGCTGCATACCTCCCTAGCTACCATATCTATTGCGTCATTGCCAGGGATGCCCACATGCCCTGGAACACACAGAAAGACAACGTAAACACCAATCCGCACAGCCCCTGCCAGCTTCTCCCGGACCATGGAAAGAAGCGAATAAGCTGTGGAGCCAGATCGAATGACTGTCAAGGGACTCATTGAATCCGAACACACAGACATTTACAGTGAAACCCCCTACTGATAAAACTCAGAGTTTTGAGAATAGCAAAAAGCCCTGCAGTTAAAATACTGCAAGGCGGATGAAGTTCAAAAGGGTACTGAGAAGCACCAATCACAAAGGCGCACCCAGTTGAGATATCAGATTTGGAACCATCCATAAAAAAAGCAAATAAAACCACAAAACAAATAAAGACACAAGAATAACAAAAAGACCCTTATAAACAAAAGGAGGAGTGGTCATCTTCGGAAAATCCGATAGGTCGAGGTGCACGTCAGCCTGTATCATCAGCCATGGCTGTTCACTACGAGGCAAAGACAACACACACACAGGGGTAAGTCATATCATTCATGGGGCGGACAGAGAAAAGCTGTGTGGTAATATCGGAAGAGTCCGAACGCACCCGCACCTCTTTGGAAAGCAGAAGTTGGTCACGTCTGTAATGTAGAGGAGGTTCACCAGCCACAGCAGAAAGAGTGACAACCAGGCATCTGAAAAAAGCCCCAGTAGTAATGTGAATACTGTTAAAGTATCTAGTTTCAAGTGTTAAGTAAAATTCCTTATGATAGCGCCACTTGTCAGTTCTTCTATCTCTATGGTTTCTTCTTTGTCACATTATCTTCTATGCTATCTTGTTAGTTGTGTTGTGTTGTTCGTCCGGGACAGTGCTTGTCCGATAGTTTACAATAAAGTGCTTTTAGTATTTAAGGCATTTTACTTCAATAGGTTATGGGACCAGTCGCTTTATTTAGATGATTTGTTATTCAGTGAATTATTAAAGTTCGTTCGTTTAGTGTGAAGTGTTGCTAAATCCATAGCGACGATGGAGTTTGCTAAGCACATTAAACCACTGACCAGTGAAGCAGATTGGCCAGTTTGGAAGCGAAAGATTCGTGATTTACTGGATTACCATGAAGGTGCATTAGATTGTATCGATCAGAAGTTGAAGAAACCAGATCCGTTAAAAGGTGACGCAACGAAACAGGAAGTGAAAGATCACCAAGAAGCTTGTGATTTGTATAGAAAAGCGAATAGCTACGCTAAGTCAATGATCATTAGTACGGTTTCTGATGCAGTNTTGTGATTTGTATAGAAAAGCGAATAGCTACGCTAAGTCAATGATCATTAGTACGGTTTCTGATGCAGTCTATCAAAAGATAATGGACAAAGATACTGCCAGTGAAGCTTGGGAGGCGTTGAAGCAGCAGTTTGAGGCAACATCAAAAGACCAACTCTTCAAAGTATGTGCAGATTTCTTTTCTTTTAATTGGACATCAGGTGATGACGTTTCCACTCATGTAGCCAAGCTGAGGAGTCTGTGGAATGAACTAAATAATGGTTTAAAAGAAATAAACGAAAAAACTCTCCCAGATCTGCTTTTGGTATGTAAAATTTTGCATATTTTACCATGTTTTTTCGAAAGTTTTAAATCTAGTTGGATGCTGCTTACCAAAGATGAAGTTCGTTCATTTGATGAATTGAATATGCAGCTCTGTGTTTTTGAACGAAATATGAAACCCTTTACAAGTAGTGAGAGTAATAAACCAGAAGCTTTAGTGGCTAGGTCCGATAGACAGAAACAGAGTTGTAATAGCTCAACTAATAAACATAAGCCAAATTACACTGCTCAAAAGTGGAAGCCAGGTAATTGTAATTATTGTCGCCAGCCTGGTCACTGGGTTCGTCAGTGTAGAAAGTGGATTGCAGATGGTCGTCCACGCCCTAATGCTGTTAGTAGTAATTCACAGAGTAATATCGCAGATTCTAGAGCTTCTACAAATACGATTGCTCTTGTGTCTATTCACAATGAAATCTTAGCTGCTGAGCCTAATGCAGAGGATTGGTGGGTGGATAATGGAGCTACTAAACACGTTACAAGTCGTTTAGATTGGTTTAGTTCTTTTAATGAGTTTGAGAACTCGTGCAGTATTAAGGCAGCTGGAGATGAAAAACTAAATGCTGTTGGTAGCGGTGTTATTGAGATCAATTCCATAGTTAATGGCAGGAGCCAACGTTTGCAGTTAAAGGACGTTTGGTTAGTTCCTAGGATTGCTAGAAATTTATTCTCTCCATTATCTGCACATGATAAAAATCCAAATAGCAAGTTCCAGTCAACAGTTACCTCCTGTTCGCTTTCAGTAAATGGTGCTCCAGTGCTGGTGGGCACTCGAGAGAAGAATGGAACATTATATAAGGCAGAGATTAAGACTGTTAGCCCGAGTAGCAGTAGTATCAACATTGTAGAATCAAGTGACCCACTGCAGTTGTATCATGAGAGATGGGGCCACCAAGATAAACGTCACATAAAAGAAAAGCTTGAACGCGAGCTAGATATTAAAGTCAAGCTAGATGACAAAATTTGTGAACCTTGCATTTATGGCAAGTCTCATCGACTGCCTTTTGGTACTAGAAGAAAGGCTTTGAAACCAGGAGAGCTTATGTCAACTGATGTTTGCGGACCTTTTGCTGAGTCATTTCAGAAGAAACGTTATTTAGTTGTATTTAAAGATAGCTACACTAAATTTCGGTATGGTTTTGTCATCAAAGAGAAGTCAGATGTCAAAATTGTTTTAGAACAAATGCTCGCTCATGCTGAGAAACAAGGTCACAACATCAAAGAGCTTCTAAGCGACAATGGTGGTGAGTTCGACAATGCAGACGTTCGAGAGATTTTGCTAAGTAGGGGAGTTACACAGCGGTTGACAGCCCCTTATACGCCACAGCAAAATGGTAGCAGTGAACGAGAGAACAGAACAATAGTTGAAATGGCAAGAACTTTTATGTACTCGAATTCTGATGTTCAGTTTCCACAAGCAATTTGGGCTGAGCTTGTTACAACAGCGGTCTACATACTAAACAGAACGGGGAAGTCGTCAGTAAATGGAGTAAGTCCTTACGAGCTTTGGTTTGGTAAAAAACCAAGAATCAGACATCTTCGTATTATTGGTTCAAACTGTTACTTTCATGTTCCTGTGCAGAAGAGGCGTAAGATGGATAAGAAAGCTCAAAAAGGTTACCTAGTAGGCTACGATGGTGAAGAGCGCTACCGAGTCTATATTTCAGAAGATAGGCGAGTCGTGTTATCCAGAGATGTTCGTTTTCAAGAAATACTTCGTGACTGTGCTGAGAAAGTAAAAGTACCTTTCCTGAGCACTCCATCAAAAGAACAATTGGTTGAAGAGGAACTTGTTCAGCGAGAAATTTCAACCAAAGATAAAGAAGATTCAAGTGGTGAAGAGTCCAGTTCCAAATCTAGGCCAGAGTCTGGATTAGAGCACACTGAAAGAGCAGATACCCGAAAACTGCGTGATAGAAACACAATCAAAGCGTCAACATATTATGATGATTTTGTAATGATCATGATAGCTGAAGAGGATCCACAAAGTTTTCAAGAAGCTGTAGGTGGCAAGTATGGTCAAGAATGGCTTAAGTCAATGAACAGTGAGATATCCTCTCTACTTGAGAATGATACGTATGATCTAGAGTACCTACCTAAGGGAGCTAGAGCCCTTCCATGCAAATGGGTATATAGAGTCAAAATGAAACCTGACGGCACCATCGAGAAGAGAAAATCAAGAATAGTTGCTAAAGGCTACGATCAACGTAAGGGCATAGACTACTCTAAAACATTTAGTCCAGTAGCAAAGTTGCAAACTATTCGTTTGATGCTTGGTGTTGTTGTGACAGAGAAGATGCACTTAGTTCAGTTCGATGTATCTACAGCTTTTCTTTATGGAGAGCTGGAAGAAGATATTTACTTGCAGCAGCCAGAGGGATTTGATGACGGCACGGGTAGGGTTTGGAAGCTCAAGAAGAGTTTATATGGACTTAAGCAGTCGCCAAGGTGCTGGAACAAGCGTATTGGCAAGTTTCTGACATCACTCAAATTCAAGGCTAGTGATGAGGAGCCTTGTATGTTCATTCGAGATGAAGGTAGTGTCAAGATAATTCTCATTCTTTATGTAGATGATGGCATCATAGCTTCTACCAGTAGAGTAGAATTAGAGAAGTTTTTAGATCAGCTTCAGGCTGAGTTTAAAATTACATCTGAAGAAGCGTCTTATTTTTTAGGACTACAAATTGAGAGACAGTCAAATTGTGATATAAGAGTGTGTCAAAAGTTCTATGCACAGAAAATACTTGAACGTTTCAATTTTGTCGGTTGTAAATCAGTTTCTTCACCAATGCTTCAGAGTCAAGAGAGTTTGATTTCAGGGAAAGCAACAGAAAGAGCACATCAGTTTCCATATCGCCAAGCAGTAGGCTCACTAATGTATCTGATGTTAGGCTCTAGACCTGATTTAGCCTATTCAGTCGGATTTTTATCCAGATCTCTTGAAAATCCTACTGCTGAAGATATTACCAGACTTAAAAGAGTTTTCAGATATATAGCAGGCACCCTTAATTATGGCCTTCTATATCAGCACAATGCAGAGAAAGGGATTCTTGGCTGTTTTTCTGATGCAGATTTTGGCGGATGCCTCAAAACAGGCAGATCAACAACAGGTGTTTTAATAACTTATGCAGGCGCTGCTGTTTCATGGCTAAGTCAACGTCAGGGATCAGTTACCGATTCTACCACAGAAGCAGAAGTTGTCGCCGCTAGTGAAGCCTCAAAAGAAATAATTTGGCTTAGTCGTCTATTGAGCCAAATGAGTAAGTTAAAAGAAGTTCCAGTTCTACAGATAGACAATGCTGCAGCTGTCAGACTTGCAGAAAATCCAGAAAATCATCGTAGAACCAAGCATATCCGAAGAAAGCACTTCTTCATTCGAGAGCATGTAGCAGAAGGTAGACTGGCTGTCGATAAAGTTACTTCAGAGCATCAAGTTGCAGATATCATGACCAAGCCACTAGCCGCCCCTCGTTTGCGGATGTTGTGTGATAAGATGGGACTTATATAGAGTTGTATTTTTTTTGTGAATTGTTATTTAACAAGGGAAAGTGTTAAAGTATCTAGTTTCAAGTGTTAAGTAAAATTCCTTATGATAGCGCCACTTGTCAGTTCTTCTATCTCTATGGTTTCTTCTTTGTCACATTATCTTCTATGCTATCTTGTTAGTTGTGTTGTGTTGTTCGTCCGGGACAGTGCTTGTCCGATCGTTTACAATAAAGTGCTTTTAGTATTTAAGGCATTTTACTTCAATAAATACCAGCATGGTGAACACTCCCTAATTATTTTAGCACAGACAGCCTAGAAGAAGAATACAACACTGCCGTAGTCTAGTTTGCTATGGACCAGGGCACGATACAGTCAAAGAAGGATTAATGCATCAGCACTTCAGTCCCGACCACTGAAAGTATTCAAAATATTCAGGTTCCATACATAGCGAGACTTCAGGGACTGAATACGACTCTTCCAAGTGAGTTTACTATCTAAGAAGACCAAGAAACATGACAATATTAGAAACAGGCAAAACAGAGCGGTACAAACGCACCTTGGGAGAACTAAAGAGGCCACGTCTTCTACAGAAATGGACCACCTGTGTCTTGGTGGTGGAAAAGTGGAAATCCAAAGCTGTCTGCCCAGTCGCTAATGCGGTGGAAGGCAAACTGGACCTGACGTTTTGCCACGCGCAGAAATGCAGCACAGCAGAAAATAGTAAAGTCATTGACATACAGCACACATTCCACAGGCGGTCTAACGACAGACACAATGCCATTGATGGCGATAGCAAACAGGGTGACACTCAATATGCTCCCCTGTGGCACACCGTTCTCCTGAACGAACTCCCGAGAATAGGAAGCACCATTGCGAACCCTGAAGGTATGGAAGTACATCAATTTCTGTATGAAACCAGGGAGATGTCCACGAAATCTCCAAGCGGACAGCTGTCGCAAGATACCATGTCGCCATGTTATGTCGTATGCCTTCTCCAGGTAAAATAAGACAGCAAGGAGGTGCTGCCCTTGCAAAAATGCAGGCTGTATGACAGTTTCCTCAAATGATCCATCGCAGAACGATTTCGGCAGAAACCACACCTAAGAGACAATAAAAGCTGCCAGATCTCAAAGTGGTATACCAACACGCATTAACCATAAAGCTCCATGGTCTTAAAGACAGCTGGTGAGGGAAATCGGACAATAGCTGGAAACATCACCTTTGACTTGCCCTAGTTTCAAGATGGGCACAAGTGTTGACTCGCACGACTTAAAGGGGAAAACAGCAGAGGTCCAAATTTTATTGAAAATTCTCAGCAGAAAAGCAAAAAAGTTTACTGTCAAGTGGGAGGTGTTGCAACATAGCATAATGGATATTGTCGGGGCCAACAGATGTATGCTACAAGTGTGACGAAGACTGCTCCAATTCAAGAAGGGTAAAAGTCTGGTTGTTGTCCTCAACCGAGCTGCCAAATTGTACACCCACCATCTCGCATGTCTCTTTGATGGCTTGAAATGAGGGAGTGCCCTGTGCACTGCTCGAAACATCTGCAAAATATTGAACCAATAAATCTACAACATTTGTCCCCTCAGTAACAATATTGTTACTGACCCGAAGGAAAGAAACTGGTGTGCCGAGAGATTGTCCCCACAAATTCGAAACATTGTCCCAAATAAACTTACTGGTAGCATTTACCGTTAGTGATAAAATTAAGTCGCTCCAGGCTTTCCGCCGGCTGTCCTTGATGACACGTCGAGCCGAGCGCGACAAATGCGGAAGAGCTCCACATTAACTTGAGTGAGGTGAGCACTAAAGCACCTGAGCGCACATCTTCGGGCACGGACAGCATCCCTGGATTCATCGCTCCACCGAGGAACACGCCTATGACCACAAGGTGAAGATTGGGGGATGACAGCCTCCTCAGCTGACATGACAATAGAGTTGAAGAGTTCCACTGCCACATTTATGTCAAGAGGAACCTCAGCAGTGAAGTGGAGTAATGCTGGAAATTATGGGCGGGGAAGCAAACAGCACGTGATCAAATATGATTGGGTAATGGTCACTTCCACAGAGATCTGGATAAATAGACCAATAAAGTGGGTGACCAAAGCTGGGCTACAAAAAAAAGATAGATGCTGGATGAAGTGCCAGTATGGGTGTGAAGGGTGTAGGAGTACCAGTGTTCAACAGGGCAATATCAATATTAGAACTGGTGAGCCATGACTCTACCACACGACCCTGGCCGTCCCTGTGGTCTGAACCCCATATCTGATTGTGAACATTGACCAATGATCAGAAATGGAGGTGGGAGTTGAGTCGAAAGCACCTCAAATTCAGCTGACCTTACATGCAGGAGTTGGGGGGGGGGTACATACACGCTACATACAGTGACAAACACACCGAGAAAAACCCTGACCACCACTGGCTGCAGAGCAGTATGAAGGGTAACAGCTTCATGGTAAACGGAATCCTTCACCACAAGACAGACACCACCACAGGCACAGTCCATCAACACATTATCCAGGTGGCAAAACGCGTGACCCTTCAAGGGAAGCTGTATCAGTGGGACGAAAGTGCGTTTCCTTAAGGCAAATGACTGTAGGGGTGAGGGACACTAGGAGCTGTTTCAGTTCTTCAAGATGATTGAAATAACCTCTTGTCTGTTCCACTGTATGAGATACATAAGTTATGGAAAGAAAGTGTGCGGAAGCAATTACCTCAATTTTCTTCTATGTCTGTATATCACTGGCTTATAGCCCCCTGAGCCTTAACCAGTGTTTTGGGAATAAACATCAACTGCCATCTCAGCTTCTGGCTCCGACGAGACAGAACGGCGAGTCGGCGAGTTGATGTCGTGGTACTGCGAATCTTGGTCATTCGCAGGAAGGGATATAAAGGATGGAGTCTTTGGCTTTTCCAAAATTTTTCGTGGCAGCTTCCTAACAGATTTGCTAACAACAGAAAGTGTTGACAGTTTCTTTTCAGCTGGCCTACACTGTGTGCCGACAGACATGGTCCAAGTCGTCCAGACTCCCTGTGGCTTCTGTGTACTCACAGACATTTCAGTCTGGGTAGCCACATCGACTGTCTATGTACATGCATCCTTAACTGCTGGTCGAGCATTGGCAACAACACTGTAGGGTACACTGTTAAGTTTAGACACGACCATGAGCCGAGCTTTTATTTGTTAACGGGGCGCTCTTAGCCGCGAGGCCATACCGCACCCCGGCCTCCCAGTAGGCGGGGAAGAGGGATCACGCCCTCTCATCACAGACATGACCAGCGCTTTCTGAATTGACCAAACCCGTTTGCCCCGACCTGTACACAGGCCGCACCAGGCAGAGCCCCGATCTGATATTGCAGATCGCACAGAGCATGTCCTACCACAAGGCCTGAGATTCTAGCACTCAGATTACCAAGCGTGTGGTATAGCCGGAGCACTACCCACGCCCCTGACGTGATCTCGGGCACGCCCCCGGAACAATCCTGTTCAACGTCCGGCTCTTTTAGCAAGAGGGGGAATCTCTCCGAGCCTTCTCCAGCATGCGGAGTCAACCACTGCCAGCACGAGTCCAACCTCGTCTGATCCAAATTCCAGGGAGTACCCCTGGATGGGCCAAGCGGATCATCCCGTGCTCCCTCTTAATTTCCATGGCACGTATGGGTTTTCCTGTGTCCGACTGCGTCGCCTAACCTCCATGCGGGAGTGTGCGGAGTCCCTCAGAACAGGTGGGTACCGCCATGACCGTCCGGTTTTACTCCCTTTGCTGTCTTCACCAGGAGCCGAGCTCACACGAAGCCGCACACCAGGCCGACTCGCAACATCAGACACGCGTCCTTTACCATCCTAGAATTTCTTCACAGGGAAATTCCTGTTTTGGGCCCCAGTGGCCTGAGTGCCAAGAGGTCCAACACCCCACCAAGTGGTCGGGCCTTGGTACTATCTATCGGCCCAAGCCATCACGGCAGATACCCCTGAACAGCCGCTAGAAAACTGTTTCCCATAGGGCACGGGCGGCAGAGCCCAGTCTGTTTAATCAGGGGTGGCACGAGAAGCCCTGGGTTGCCATGGATGTTGAGAGGCTATAAGAGACGCATCACCCATCCTTTCCGGAAACCGGTAAGTAAGTTCGTCTCGGTTACCATAGCCTAGTACTGCCACGCCACCTCAAATGACCAACCTACACTCCCCCCACCGGGGTGACCGTACGATCCTCCCCCCATGCTGTAGGGTACAGCAAGCTTCAGGCCCTGGAGAGCATGGAAACGTTTCTGTGCCTCAACAAAGAAAATCTTGACGGTGATCCGGATCCTTTGAACAGCCAGGTACACAGTGCATACCTTCGACCAGACCGGATGTTCTTTGCTGCAGTTCACACACTTCAGCGGTTTGCTGCTGTGAGGAGTATCTGGATGTGGTAGGTCAGCCAGCACACTTCGAACAAGCTGATGGATTCCGACATTTTTGCAGAGGAATGACCGAACTGTTGACAGTTGTAGCGACGTATAGGAGCAGGAATGAACTGCTTAACACGCACAATCAAGCACCCTACTTATATAATGTAGGGAAGGTCACGCACGCCAAAAGTCAAGATGAGAGTAGCTGTAGGTGACTTGACACCATCAGTAGTCTTCAGCACACTGCAAACATCAGTGACATACTGAGTGTGCAGCTCATGTAAGATTTCGTTTTCCGGGATCTCAATCAAGCCTGGACACCAGATGATGCCCTTGCTGGAGTTGAGGGGACACATGGGACTTGACCTCAACAGGGAACTTTGCAGTTGCCCCTTTGAAAGTCTTCATCGCCAAGAGCCGCTCGACTGGGCAGCATTCAATGTCTCAACCAGAAGCTCGCGCCTTTTGCTGATTCTCTTACAATCTACAACAGGACCACCAGCTGCTACATCAATGGCTTTTTGTAATTCAAAAGGTGAATCTTTTTTTAAAGTGTGCCCTTCTATACCCCGGATAACCAAAAAGCATAGCGTGGGTAGTTTAACAGCTGTAGACTGACGCACTGCAGAATCATTACCAGTATCATCGCGGTACCATTTTAAGTGGCTGTTGAGGGTGGCACCCTTTTGGGGAGTGTTTTTGGAAGCCATGGCGTAGGTAGTCCGTATAAGGCCTCGGCCTGCTGTTCGGGTGGGGGTGGGGGTGAAGAAAAGAAACCAGCAGTTATAACACCTCACGGGCTGTGCCGTTAGGAGGGGAACCAACCTCCCACAGACCTAAGCAGTACTTAGGAACAGCTACCCTTCGCCACTATTCACTGCAAATTACTGCTCCAGTAGCACACCAGAGCAAACCAGGGACAAATTGTACGTCCTGAGCGAGGCCGGTTTTATTCCCCTACCTCGGAAAACATTCCAGACTCCCCACTACAGAAGCTGACACATTTTGGTGCCAGTTCAGGGAATTTGTGTTTGATTACACCGGCCTCCTCCATATTGAAGGTTTGTAGAAATAACAACATGTTAAGAGCACACTAGAACTCGTTATTATAACAAAAGACAGGCAAGGGAACAACAACAGAACAAAGAGGTATAAGCATAGACAAATGTACTTAAGACTATACCAGTGAGTGACAGTTTGTCTCAACCCTTCCCCCCCAAAACAACACTCAAAGTGACTCACGGACCCTCACAAAAGATGGTCGAGGTAGACTCTTCGTGAAGACGTCCGCCAGTTGCTCTCCAGAAGGGACATGCTCAAGAATGAACTCCCCATTCAGAAGTTTTTCTCTGACAAAGTGGAAACGCACATCAATATGTTTCGTCCGTCTATGGAATTCAGGGTTCCTCATCAAACGTATAGCGCTTTGGTTATCCACAAATAAGGTTGGTGGCCATCCAATGTCTGAAATCTCCCTAAACAGGCGAGAAATCCAAACAATCTCCTTAACTGCCTCACTCACAGCAATATACTCGGCCTCTGTTGTACTAAGAGCTGTAGTTCCTTGTTTTCGACTCAGCCAGGATATAGCAGTTCCAGCAAAAGTAATCACTACTCCAGATCTTGATCGACGAGACTCACAATCACCAGCAAAATCCGAGTCAGAGTAACACTTCAATCCTTCCACCACATTACTATTGTAAAGCAAACCATGGTTCTTGGTGCCCGCAAGATATCTGAGTACTCGCTTCACTCCAATCCAATCAGACTCCTTCGGACAGTCAAGAACCTCAGACAAAATGCTTACAGCATATGTCAGGTCCGGGCGAGTTGTCATGGCCAGATACAGTAAGCTCCCAATAGCTTCACGATAGGGAGCTCTCCCTTCCAGGGGAGCATCTGGCTCAACAAGGGATCTTCTCTCACAGGGCGTAGAAACCGGATGAGACTCAGTCATATTTAAAATCGAAAGAATATTTTTGATGTATGATTCCTGATGAAACAATAAACTCCCATCCTTTCTCTTTTCAATCTGCAATCCCAAAAAGCTTTCAAGTCTGCCGGTAGTAATTTAAAATTCTTATTTTAATGCAGATAAAAATTCATTAATGTCAGGTTCGTCACCCACCAAGAGTCCATCATCTACATATATGGCCACCATAAGTTTTCGACCATTTTTGCATTTCTTGATAAAAAAAATGACGGGGATCAGCTTGGCTTTGATGCAATTGCTGAGCAGACATAAAATTCTCAAAACGTTTATTCCAGCAGCGAGGTGACTGTTTAAGTCCATATAGACTTCTATTCAGTTTGCAAACTCGACCGCTTCCATCTTCAAAACCAATAGGCTGATGCACATTAACATTTTCCTGCAATGTTCCATAAAGGAATGCTGTTTCGAGGTAAACTGTCCAAGTTTGCACCTTTCAGCAGCGGCAACACTTAGCAGTGCTCTCACGGTGTCATAACGTGCCACAGGGCTAAAAGTTTGGCTGAAGTCAACCCCAGCTTCCTAGGTATATCCTCGAGCCACGAGGCGAGCCTTGCATCGGTCAACTTCACCATTGGATTTTCTTTTGATCTTCAGCACCCAACCTTTAGACACAACCTTTTTATCCTTTGGTAACTCTGCCAAACTCCACGTGTTGTTTTCGGCCAATGAACCCAGCTCACTTTCCATGGCTTGTCTCCATAAATGCTTTTCTTTAGACTTAAGAGCAGCAGAAAAATTAATTTCTCTATCGGCTATCAAAACATAATTATTTGTCAAAAATGGTGGGGCCTGTTTCACCCGAGAGCTCCTTCGAGGACTGTCTGTAGCCTCTCCTCTAATTTACACCTGGGCAAGATCATTATCTTCAATTGGAGACAGTGAAATAACAGGTCTTGCTGTTCCAACGTCAGATGATGGTTCATCACCTTGACTCCCTGAAACATCANTAACAGGTCTTGCTGTTCCAACGTCAGATGATGGTTCATCACCTTGACTCCCTGAAACATCATCTAGCACATCACCTTTCACAAATTTTACTAGTGGGGATAGAAAAAGTTTCTAATGTAGAGAACTGTTTTAATACCTCGGTAGTCATAAATTCCACAAGCGATAACCATTATATCCCACAAAAAGACACTGTGTGCTTTTCTTGAGATTGAAAACAGCGAACAAAAACTGATATACGCGTATCGATTTGCTTCCAAAAATTTTAAAGTAATCCATCCTATGAGGTTTACTTTCTGTCCACAGTTCTATAGGCGACTGTGTGCCCTGACCAGTGGGTCCTGTTCTGTTCAACACAAAAACCGCTGTATTAACTGCTTCAGCCCACAGCTTTAAGGGCAAATTCTTGGCGTGAATCATGGATCTAGCAGCCTCAACAAGGGTACGATTTTCACGCTCCGAGGCGCCATTCTGCTGAGGTGTGTACGGAATAGTTTGACGAACACCAATCCCATTGTCTTGAAATAGCTTCTTCATTTCGGCATTAATATATTCGCCTCCACCATCACAGAATAATTCCTTTATCGTGTGTCCAGCTGCTTTGGCTTCATTAATAAATGTGGAAAAGCATCCACTTACTTCTGATTTACGTTTTAAGAAGAAAACTCTCCTAAATTTAGAATAATCATCTTTAAAACAAAGAAGGTATCGAGAGCCAGCTAATGATTCTTCTTGAAAGGGTCCGCAAATGTCACTATGTATCCATTTCCCGCACTCAGAAGGTCGATCTGTCCGCTCGTGAAAAGGGTCACGATGCTGTTTGCCATAGATACATCCCTCATTCACTTTCACATCTATTCACATCTGTTTCAAAACACTTCTCACATGTCTGTTGTTCTGATGGCAAAGTCTCTAATGCCAAAGTTGAAGTGCTTCCTCAGACGATGCCAAAAGGACAGCTGCAGCCCTCTTTAGTACATGGATTATCATGTCTAAAGCATAAAGCCCTTCAGATGTTCTTCGGCCAATCAAAAAGGTTTTCCGTTCTTTATTAAACTTACAGCCACTTTTATCAGCATGAAATTGGAATACTTTATCTAAGGCACGACTGACAGAAAATAGGTGATGACTGACATCAGGGACATACCAAACGTCCTTTAAATGATTTAGCTCCCATCTGCCATTAATCTTCATATCAACAAGAATATCACCTTGTCCATAAGCCATGATGATATCTTGGTTTCCAACTTGAATATATTTAGGAACATGAAAACTTTCAAATGTCTCAAAATTCTCTTTAGAACTGGTCATGTGTTCAGTGGCGCCTGTATCCACAACCCAAACATTTTTATTTAAAAATTGTTTCTTATTGCTACAGATAAATGCTTGTCCTTTAGATAAGCCAGAATCTTCATTTTCCTGAGATCGCTTTTGGGTAGGACAATTTCTAGCAATATGGTTGTCACCATTACATTTAAAGCACTTGAAACTCTTTCTTTTAGGTTCACTAACTTTAGAGACAGCTGCTTGCTTACTCTTATTTTTAACATGGCTTTTGGCAAGAAGAGCAGTTTCATCACTACAATCAGTTTTATTTGGTAACCTCATTTCAACTAGTCTAAGACGCTCAGTCAGACTATTCAAGGTTCCACTCTCAATGGGAACCCTCTCCCATACACTTTTAAATTCATAGTAAGGAGGGGGCAAGGTAGACATAATTCGACCCATCAAAATCAACTCTGGAAGTTCAGATTTCGCAAGATTTTTCAACTCAACATTTAATTCATTAAAATCTCGCTGAAGGCGTGCAACATGGGTCACAATACTTTCGCATACTCCTTCATTTGAAAAGAAACATTCCAATAGTCTGTCTACCCTCTGACTAGAGTTCTGTTCGTAGTTTGAAATTAATTTGTCCCAAATCTCCTTTGAAGTGGAACACGAAGAGGTTATTTCTTCATTTGTGGCATTTAAACTACTGATCAGAATCAGTTGAGTCAGTGAGTCTTTGGTCTCAAAGCTATCCTTATTTCTATCATCATCAAGCTTCAACTCACCTGACACAACATCCAACACCTTATGGTGTCTCAGTAATAAATTAATCTGCCTCTTCCACCTGGTCCAGTTGTTTTGTCCTTCCAGTTTCTCCACCTGTGCCTTGAAGTCGTATGTTGCACTCATGGTGAAATCTAACACAATCAGGCTAATTTCTACAACAGGCACAGTCCACGTATTCTGGGCCCATAACCTATTGAAGGTTTGTAGAAATAACAACACGTTAAGCATATTAGAAAGAAACTTTAATCACAAAAGACAAAAAGCACACTAGAACTCGTTATTATAACAAAAGACAGGCAAGGGAACAACAACAGAACAAAGAGGTATAAGCATAGACAAATGTACTTAAGACTATACAACTGAGTGACAGTTTGTCTCAACACTCCATACAGCAGTAACACATCTTCCCAGCAGATCTAGGTGCATGGGTTAATCAGCAATGACAACCCCTCCTGCCAAGAAGGCACCAATTGGTGCTAAGTGGGTGTACATGTACGTGGATATGGGCTCCGCACCTAGATTTGCCTGCTGGGCCAGTGAGAAGGGTTCGCTAGATCTTCACCAGTAAAGGTGACACAATTTGGAGGCAGCACTCATTTGTGAGGACAGACGCTCATTAAGAAGGACATCGCCCTGGCCGGAGACAATGCAGTAGAGAAGGAAGATGTGACTGGACATGGTGGGAAAAAAAAAAAAAAAAAAAAAACTAAGTAAGAAGCATGATATGATGGTCCACACCACACTGGGGTCTTCCACAGAACCATCCATACAACCAGCTGTGCAGGATTACATGAAATCGTCCAAGGAGTATTTTATAGTGGCATACAGGCTTTAGCGATTACAGAGTCAAAGCTTAGGTGCTTGTGCTTGAGAATCTAATGTGAGTAGTAGAAAAAATAACTGGATAAGTATAACGTGATCAACAAGTAACTTATTTGTATTACGAATCTTGCCGGCTGCATCTAGCCTGTGAGGTACTAATTGAAAAGACCTGGTTTAGGGGCATGTTGCTTTGACAGTGATGCAGACACATCATATCCAACCACTACACGTTAAAAGAATGTCCCACATGATTTGCTTTGATGTTACAGGTATGACTTGGACAACGCCATGTCCTGTGACCTGGACATTCCATCTTTAAAAGTGGATGGTGCAGTTATTGCCAAAGGACATATTCTTGACACACAAATCAATGAAGATAAAAATTCTTACCCTCCTGTCATTATACACTTTGTTTCAGGCAAGTAATAATGGTTACTTTAGAGTAATATTACATGTAAATTTACTGTTATGTAAAACGTGAATTAGTGCTAACTACTGAGTAACAATCAATATTTTAAGTTTCTATATATCAAACCTAAAGGGGTCAAAAGTGTCAAAAATGTTTGCTTTAGAGGAATACTTTATGGCAAAACACCCATATAAATAAATATATGACATTTCTAGGTGTATTTTATAATTGTACTTAGTTTAAATACAAGTACATATAGTCTTAGATCAGAAATTTCTTTTTTTGTTTCTCCTAGCTTTGATGTCATTTTAAAATTTATTTAAATATGTCATGAGTTAGTTACTCAAAACTGAAAAGTTTCTGTATTTTATTTCTACACTCTCACAGAAACTCTTTAATTTTAGTTCCGATAGTGAAACTATAAAAATTAGTGTAAGATCTTGACAACAACGCTGTTGTCTGCATATATGCAGGGCAGTTAAAACAGTATTTATCTTCCTAGCTCTGACTTTATTTTGTGTAAATGTTGTTTGTACCTTTTCAAACAATACCCCCAAATTTAGTATTTATATCATCACCACAAAATGCAAAGCATTTATGTACTGAGAGGGTCGCCAGGTCATGTGGTTCAAGACTGGTGATAGTCCCAGAACACTCAGACATATGCCATTCCTATGTGAGAAATTTATTTAGAAATAATGTGTGAATATTATTGCGAGAGAATAAAATTATTAAGAAGGTTTTGTTTTGTTTGTGAGAGATTAAAATTTCCTGAGTTCAGTTCTAGTCTGTATGTTGGTGACATTTCTTGGTGCGAGACAATAGACAAGACTTAGTAACACTTGCAGTGCACAAATAACTCATAAAACATAGAGCAGCACTGACAATGAATTCTACAGCTACACTAGCCACTGAGAAATAAATGAAATAATATATTTTTACTTGAATTTATTAAATAGAAATTATCAGATAAAATTGAAATTATATTTTTCTGTAAAAAATTAGTGTGTTGGCTTTATATCAAAATTAAAAATCGAAATTAAGACTCAAAATATGGGTAAGGAGTATGATAGCTTCAGAGAACCACCATCCTTACAAAATGTACCTATTTAATTTGCTGAAAAATTTGAAAAAATTAAGGAATTCATAGTGCTACTTCCTGTCTGTCCAAAAATAAAAAGAAATTAATAGTGTTACTTCCAATATTAGAGTTCACGTCTCACATAACTGAAAATTAAAGTTAAATTCATTGATCAAAAAAAAAAATTTCATAATCTTAAAATTTCCAAAATTTATGCAAAATTAAAGATTCTTCTCTTACTTGAACTGTTTATTTCAAAATAATTTAGATGTTTCCAAAGTTTCTCAGGGACAATCAAACAGATAAAAATTAGTTTCTGCGCTAACTCAAGTCTGTAGAACATCCGAACCACTGGATCATATTACACAAATCTCAGAATCAAAATTTTTTAAAACTACTAGAAAGTCTAAGTAGAAGTCGTTATTGATGCAGTTAATTACAATTCTGATGCTTAGATGCTCCTCTGACATCAGCGAAAGGTTGACACCACCTGGTAATTTAACTGCGTCTTAACGTGGTGCCAGATGCTAAGCGGTGCTTCAAAGTCTGTGGCGTCTGGATCTAGAATCGACTAATAAAAATGCTAATCTCACGTCTGCACTCTCTTCTAAAACGGTGCATCATTCTGCTATTTAAACAAACTCCTGGGACCAAAGAAAATCTCACTAAATTGTTGGTACCGGGGATTAAAAATATTTAACCACAGTGGAATTAATTACATGCGCCTTGAGTTAAAGGTCCCACCAGAAGCGTTACTGGCAACTTCACGCCGATGCAACACTAACTAAAAAAAACTACTTCTGGAAAAATGGGAAAAAACTGAAAACTCTCAAAACGAAACACACAAGAAAAAAAAACAATTAAAACGAAACTGAAAAATAATTAATTTACAATCCAATTCCAGCGATATTGCAGGTAAGCAGTGCTTACCTAGCTTCTGTGGAATACACGCCACTGACCACAAGATAAATATACACAATGATAGGCTACAATAGTATAACACAACAACAATATAAATATGTAACCTCTCAATTCTAAGACCTTACATGGTTCTCAGGAAAAGGGTTGTTATTTTGAAGTGGTCGTTATTGGAAAAACCTTTTCAGTTGTATTTTTTTCGTGGTTCCCAAAAAATGGTTGTTATTTTGAGAGGGACGCAATTCCAGGGGTCTTAGAAACGAGAGTTGACTGTATGACAATAACATGTCATTTTACCCCAAAAATAGTCAGGGAAGTGAAATCAAGCATATCAAGAATATCGGTGGCAGCCCTGTATGCACCCAGTCATGTCTTACGTTCTTCCTGATGGGTTCTGCCTCTTCGAACAGGGCGGCATACCACCACACATCCAGAAGAACCACATAATGGTTAGAGGAGCACTCTTCAGGGTTTTGGGGTCATGCCATTACCCCCTTATTCAACTGAGGATCTAGACATTTGAGTTGTGACATGGTAGGGCAGCACTCTCTTATCATGGTTCTAGGGAACAATATTAAATTATTAAAATAAGGTAAGTATTTCAACAATTCTGATATTATTTCATTTTATAACTATGAAAGACCAGCAATTCTTATAGCTTAAAAAAATTGAATACTTTGAAAACTATGTGGCTCTATAAGTTGTAATGATGTTGAGGTGTACACAAAAATAACAGTACGAGATCTGAGAACATTGACATGGCATTCATGTAATAATAAAAGCTGTATAATCTCGTGAAAACAATCACAGATATGGTTTACAGCATTACAACTTAGGACCAATAACTTATGAACTATGTAAATAACTCAAAAAAAGTTTTGCACAACCTGTAGTTGGTTTCACATGAAGGATGTTTTCTGGGACAGTCGGCACATTCCAGAAACACATTTGTCAAGTCTGGCATGGTATTCTGTACAGACAGTGTGAATTTCATCCCATAATTTCTCCTGGGCCATCAGCAAACCTGGTATCTGAAAAATCCCAGTGGTGCGAATTTTTTTCGAGGTGTGAAGAAAATATGAGTTCAGTTCAGTTGGGAATAGACAGTAAAATGTGGATGGACGTCAAGAGGGGCTTCGACGAACTGAATATTGCAGCAAACTGGCAGATTGTGGCTACAGACAGGAGACGTCGGGGAGGTCACTGTTGCCAGGCCACAGAATGTAAGTTACAAGGGTGTGGTATATAATTAAACACTAAAAATATCAGTAGACATCTACAGGTGTTTGGAACTGAATATTGTAGTGAAGATATTGGGACAGCTCTTAAAATTGAGGTCTTGAGAGCCGGTGAGGGTGAAGTGAGGTGAGTATGGAGCAACACCAGACTGCAAGGGTGGGGGAAACGGGAGATCCCTGATTAAACCCACCGACCAACGGCATCGTCCAGCAAAATTCCCACATGTGAAAATCCGGCAGCGACCCCACCAGGAATTAAAACTGGTTGATGTAGGTGGAAGGCGAGTAGTCTGACCACTACACCACCGTGGCCCCTACCAAATGTTGAAAATCTAATAACAGGCAATCCTAGATAATATTTTTCCAGCATGGTGCATTACTGTTAAGGTATTTCTTATGCCATAAATTGTAACGTTTTTGTGCAGTATTAAACATTGCACAATAGGTGTGCATCATTCCATAAAAATATTTACTCTCAAAGTAGGCAGACATTGTTATTTAGGATTGCCCTTTTTAATTTTTCTGGATTCGCTTCCAGAAACCTGGCAACCACTTCAATTAACCACTAAAGAATTAATTTATGTACTACACTTTCATAAGGGGCTCACCTGCCACCATCATCTTTCTTCTTTTTTGGCCGAGAAGCATGGGAGCTATAAGGGTTACACTGGCACGTGCTACAATACAAGATTGCCATCACCACTATGTGCAGGGCTCGGAACTGGTCTGCAGTGTTCTCGTAGTGCTGTGTGTACCAATGGGACTTTCAGTGGTGAACCTATAATTTTATTGATGAAAAGTCTCTAGTTTGACTTTTGTTTAGCTAGTATGTTTTAAGATACTGCAATCTGAAAAAGCCATTTCTAACTATATTGGAGGGTTTCAAAATAATATTTACAGCAGGCGCGGTAACTTAAAAGTACCACTCCGTCTTCGTCATGATGTCAGACGGATGGAGTGGTAGTTTCCTTACTCATATTAATGCTATTTTATTATCCCAAGTGCGAACTAGTTACAACTTTTAAAACAACATTTATTTGCAGTGATCCAGGACCTCTGGAATAGGTTGTCACAATAGCTACCAAAACAGATTCACAGTAAACTGCTGTTACATTTGGCATCACCTTCAAAAAGATTGACCCTAATCCTAAAACTTGTAACAAATTCCCTCTGTAAACAAGCTGGGCACCTGATCATAATCCAGCTTAGCAATTTAAATTTAGGTGAAGTGTGAGGAGAAACTCAAAAAACAAATCTCAGATATCAAGTTTATTAAAGTATAATATCAAACTTTTGTAACAATTTTCATCAAGGACAGTAGTTCCCACTCAATTTAAATTTAACAAGTTCAATTTAAGAATATAATTAGACTTTGACTACACATGAAGGAACCTTGTTTAAATGCTCGACAGTTAGAAAATAATTAAGGGCTTGGGATGAAACGTGCATTTAAAATTTCTGTACGATGAAGCCATACATCAGATGGATGTAGAGTCACGATCAAGCAGCTGCCCAATCAGGTCCTTGCAGCGACGAGAAAAGAAAAGACACAGAAAGACCTCAAGCGCACGGGCTCTCGAGTATTTAAACTAAGTGGAGCTTTGCACGTTGAACTATTAACATGCCATGGTCAGTGCACATGGCCTCACTTACAGTCATGCTCCCAGACAACTCAAGTAATCAGTATCTGAAAACATGTTTATTTGGCCAGTAAATGTGCCCTTATTGCTGTGATCTGACTTTGTGATCTGGACCGTCTTCAGTCTGGTTACGACTGGAAGGAGGTCACTGTTCTGGCTATCAGCATGACCAGTATGTTTCCATCACCTAAGTGCATGGTGATTGCATCACCCGTGAAATATTTCCACTGATACTGTCCACGACTATAGGCCTGTGTGTTTAACATTAATACAACTCAATTACAATCAAAAATATGATTAACATTAATATTCATAATAAAATTAGCATCTTCTCAAATAATATTTATACATACATGATAATACTGTCTGAGTGAAGACGCCCTTGTGTACTTTAACCAGGCTGTGGGTTCGCTTCCTGACAGCATGTAGTCTGTAAGTGTTGTGATTGTAGCTTCTCTGAAATAAACATGTACTGTCAACTGCACTGAACTGCTAAAGATACAGCTATTTTACAATAATTAATTCTTATCAAATACAAGACATTTCTCAAGAGCTATGGTTCTCAAATTGTGGTATGTGGCTTGTCATGGTAGTTCATGAAAATTTTTTTTATGATAATGCTGAGTTTTCTATGGTGGTAATTAATTTTAATTATTAGTAAAATAATTATTCCTTTGTTTTGCTGTGACAACGGTGGATCAGCTCCTAGCGCACATGTCCTCCCACCATTGTGCCGGACATTGCCACTCTGGGTTTTCCCCAGGATCTCTCATTTCCCCCCACTTACCTCACTTCACCCTCATCAGCTCACAAGGACCCCCCTCCCCCCCCAAACCTCTTCCACTTAATTAGTCTTGTGCTGTACAAGACAGGTAGTTTTTTTTATTTGTGGCATCATTTTATTAACTGGTATTCTGAAAGTAAGGAATAAGGTAAAAACTTTTTCAACATTTGCAGGCATATTTTGTCATGTTTCAGATGAGTTCACAGCAAGTTTTGCCATCAACTTCATAATGAAGACCAATGCTTCTGGAATCTTCTTGTTCCCTTCCTTGAAGTCTTTCCAAACAACACGCAGTAGAGGAACTTTAAAGTTTGAGAACCTTTTACCTGCAGATTACAGTCCAGGTAAGATAAATAATAAAGTAAAATGATTATGCAACACCTACCACTGAAGGCAACCTGTCTAAATTACTGAGACATTGAACATTGCAAAAAAATACAGCCACAGGTTCCAATTCCTGGCAATTACTGTCTGTTATTGCTGTTTTTAAATGTGAATTTATGATTGTAAACCACTGCCTATTTAATCTTCTCATAAATCTCAACAAAACTACCCTGGTAATTACGATTCCCTGGAAGTAAAGACCATTTTTTGGGGAACTGTAAAAAATTTGTTTAAGAAATTGGAACATTTGAGAGAAATAGGCTAAGTTTGTTATATTGGTTGTTGAACATTGTAATTCTCTTTGCCACTACTGTACAACTTGCTAGAGGGAAAGATCTTAAAATAAATGCCACTCACAAAACACACAACTGTCTGCACCTTCCATCAAGGTCGCCAGTGTTTACCCATGCATGGGCACTAGCCAGTCTGCCACTACTCAAGTTAGTGCCAGAGTTGCCTAGCCCAGATACTGCTTAATAATAAAAACACTGGACTGAACTGGTGAAAGGAGGAAAAAAAAAGACTATCTTTCTTACACACAGCTTTGAACAAATATATTTAGTTTCAAGTTCATGTCCAGATACAGATTTTCTTTTTCCATATGTGAAGGTTATTAGGACAACAGACAAAGCAATAAAATTTTTTGCGTTACGTTACTACAAATAAAACATTATAGACTAATTGGTNCACTCACAAAACACACAACTGTCTGCACCTTCCATCAAGGTCGCCAGTGTTTACCCATGCATGGGCACTAGCCAGTTTGCCACTACTCAAGTTAGTGCCAGAGTTGCCTAGCCCAGATACTGCTTAATAATAAAAACACTGGACTGAACTGGTGAAAGGAGGAAAAAAAAAGACTATCTTTCTTACACACAGCTTTGAACAAATATATTAGTTTCAAGTTCATGTCCAGATACAGATTTTCTTTTTCCATATGTGAAGGTTATTAGGACAACAGACAAAGCAATAAAATTTTTTGCGTTACGTTACTACAAATAAAACATTATAGACTAATTGGTTTTTTTTTTTTCAAGCTTTTTTTCTGACAATTCAATATTAGGAAACCAATATTCCTTGCTTGGATAGCCACAAAGCTGCTGCTAAATGTTTTGTATAGGTGAGAAAAATTGGAGGCTAAAAAATTGACATAGCACAGCAAGTGGGGAAATGGAAATTATGATTATTTTCCTGCAGCTGATTGATGTGATGGCAATCAATATTTACAGTCCAGGATAACCTCAAAACTGCAGATGTGAACTCACATTACAATCAAAATTAACATCAAAGTTATTTGATTACATAAAATTGCTGATTTCAAGCCTCCTGTATTATGTAAACCAACCACTCAGGTAATCTGGTTAGGTGCGAGAACAAAAAAACATCGTCGGTTCAAAATTCTTCGTAAAAATCATAATAAGAGTTGGGGGTTCCGCAAAGATTCAGAAGCTTATTAAGAATGTCGTTGCAGGAAAATTGGCAAATTGGCAAATTGGAACACTGTGTAAGTGCTGCTGGAATGTGAATCTGGAATGTTTTTCAGGTGAGCGCTCGCAGCAGCTCCTGAAAAGGTTCGAGGAAGTTGGGGCTGAGGTCTTGGTGAATCTGACGAATACTATAGTACAAAAATTTGTTATGAAGATCATCTCCGAAGTCATGCAGTTGGGCACGTACGACCAGGTATGTGATGTAATTGGATCGCAGTGTGTAGCTCTCAGAAACATAACATTTTAACATATAGGCTGTTCACGGTTAACTGAGCACTTTTGAAAGCCTTGCTTGAAATCTACTTGTATGTACATTGTGTATTCTTACACCATTTGTAAAATTAACATTACAATTGACCTGAACACTTTTATTCATGCATCTGTCAAGTGAAACTGTGAATTTATTACAAAAATATTCATTTTTCCAATTTTTTTATTTTTACACTTGCATGCATTAAAAACAGAAAGCAAAGTAAAGTAAATCTTTTCTGTATTCACAAATCTTATTTACCTAGCACCTTAAATTCAATGTTAAGACATGGAACTATTTTCCCTCCATTAGTACCAACTTTTAGTACACACATGCCATTCAGTGTGTCCATTACAACATATGCAGGTAGGGGCAGTGACATTTATAAAGGGCTGATTTCAAAAGTGTGTAATTAACGGTGACCAGTCTATATCAATGTATTTTGACGTGTATAGGCTGCAATTTTTTTTTGCTATCGTCTTTTAAAACTTTTTTCACCCAATTTTTTTACGGTTCCTCAGAAATCAGTTATTACATAAATACAGATGCAGTAGATGGAGTTTGATATAGAGAGGTTATACTGTATTTCTACTGGCAAACTGCCCCTTCGTGGAACTTTANGATGCAGTAGATGGAGTTTGATATAGAGAGGTTATACTGTATTTCTACTGGCAAACTGCCCCTTCGTGGAACTTTTATTCTCCGTTTCATATAACTTCAGTAAAATTTGACTGACGTTGTGACCAACCTACACAGCAAGTAAACAGTAAATGCCCCAATTTGCAAAGCACTGTGTCAGCTAATGGTTGTTGCGGGATGCATGTTATTATATTGGGGGTCTTTGCGATGATTGTAGATGTACTTGGCATTACAAATTATAATGTAGCAATTGAATGATAATTACACCATTTATGTTTAAAATTATGCTCATAGACTAATGTACAATTTTTCTGAGGTATAGAGCAACGGCTTTAAAAACGTTTAGAAATATTATGGTAGAGCATGCTAGCATTATGGTTATGTGAAAGGCCTCCACCCGCCCGGTGAAATGCCATTGCCATTGAGTTCACTTCCGTTGACTCATAATTTATCTATATGCAAGGATTTCATGCTGGTGGTGTCGAAATATTATATATGCAGTTAATTATTTTTGTATTTGTGTATTTAATTTAATGTAGTTCGTCGTAGGTGCCTTTTTAGAACAGTCTCCTCAGTGAAATTAATTATCGACATGTGTCTGCCTCTTTGTAAAAGGGTTCGTTGTGTGCTGTGGTCCGCCAGTTTCTTTAACCATTGCAAAGTGCGAGCAAAAAAGTATTCACGTTGTGAAGTTTAAATTTGTTCTTTTCAAGAAATAGCTCAAGTGTTTTGTTAATTGAATAAGTCAGCAAATAAATTATTTTGTATCAGTGGCAGAAAAAAAGTGATTTTAGCGAAGTAACCATCCAAAGCTTGTCACATGTCTAGGAATTATGAAGTAAAAGTAAGTTTGTGTGTTTTGTAAATAATGTTTTCTTAAATTGTTGTTAGAATATTTTTAATGTATTTGACCTTTTAAAAAACCTTCTTTTACGCTGATTTAATTTTTTGAAACGCTAATAATTTTTACATGGGATGTTAAATTTGCTGAAAATGTTTACATTGTGCATTTCACACATGGGTATTAACAGTGACGTACTGTATTTATTGCATTTTGTTCTTGCGGGAGGTTTTCAGATGTATGTGGCCTAAATAAATGCCCTTTACTGTAATTCATTATATAAGAAATGCAACAATTTTTATGTGTTGAGTATTTCGCTCATCGGTACAAACAGCGACATAGTTATCACATTTAGTTCTTATGAAGTTAAAACTTAAGAGTTATAGTAAATTGAATGTTATTTCCACACGAACAAAATGTTCCACTGCACCATCAAAACAACGTAAGTTCCAATTGCCTCTCTCTCATAAAAACCGAAAAACAATCACGTCTCACGAAAGATCTTAAACTAGAGTTCCCCACCCCACCAACAAAGTAAACAGAACCCTAACTAGTGCCTATATAATGTGGTAATAACAAAAAGAAAACAGTTGGGAATGACTATCAGCTAGCTACAGTAGCCCAAGTACTAGACTGAAGTTGTCAGTCTTCCAATGCCTGCCATTGGATTCGTAGTTTGTTTGCAAAGATAGTTTTCTTCACCAACAGAACAGTTGTGGCAGAGGGATACATTGTGGCCACACTTCTTTTCGAGAACTGTCTATAAGTTATAAGAAATGGTGAATAACAGTGACTCCATTTTATGACATTGTAATAAAACTAGAGGCATGCTACAAGTCCNAAGTTATAAGAAATGGTGAATAACAGTGACTCCATTTTATGACATTGTAATAAAACTAGAGGCATGCTACAAGTCCCTATAGTAGTGAAACGCCAGTTTTTCTGTTATTATCTCTCTTTCACTGCAGGAGCTAAAGAGCTGAAATTGTATTTATGTAAAATCTTCAAGTTTACGTAATACAGAGTTCTAATATAATTTCTGAACACTAGAGAGCACTAGATAAAAAAAATGCACACCAAACAAAACCAACATTTGGGCATGTAAAGTTTCTTAAATGCTGTTTGTAAAAAATAAGTGCTGCTGAAAAAAATGTANAACAAAACCAACATTTGGGCATGTAAAGTTTCTTAAATGCTGTTTGTAAAAAATAAGTGCTGCTGAAAAAAATGTACATAATGGATTCTTTTACTGAAGTCTTCCAAAATTTAAGTGGTTCAGGAAGGTTGTCCAACAAGGTGAACCGGGTTTGATCCCTGNTACTGAAGTCTTCCAAAATTTAAGTGGTTCAGGAAGGTTGTCCAACAAGGTGAACCGGGTTTGATCCCTGGTAGGGTCACTCCTGGATTTTTGCATGTGGGAATCGTGCTGGACAATGCCTCTTGTTGACAGGTTTTCTCGTGGATCTTCCATTTCTACTGCCCTTGAATTCCAGCGCTGCTTCATTCTCACCTCGCTTCACCCTCATCTGCTCTCAAGAGCCTGATGTTAAGACCTGCCTAAGCCAAGCCTCTCCACTAGCGTGAGGGTCCTGGTCTGTACCCAGCTGGTCACGCCATTGCCCCACGTTTGTTGGTTCCTGTACTGTCCAGCTTCCTGTCTCCTACCTGCACCTCACCTGACTCCTGCGGGGTTTCCTCCACAGAACCAGGCTGCTTGGGCCCCAGGGCACACCACGGCGTGCTGGTGCAGATTGCTTTGCTTTTTGGTGCCCCCTTAAATCCTTAACTTTCCACAGTTCTTTTTGTCTTTGTCCCCCAGCACTAATAACCACAGGTATTTCACCTATGTGCATAAGTGCAAGGATATTATTTCTACAATAGCTTCTTTTTAACCAAGTATATGGTTAAACGTGATATACTTAGTTTACACTCTTTACTAAATAGTTTAAGTTTTACTTCTAAAGGCTTGGTTACAATCATGTAGATGCTACAATAACGTGTTGCAGTAAGTCCTGAATCCGTGGAGAGTAGTGGCTCCGGCTATAATCAATGTCAACACAACGCATCAAAAGTTCGCCAACCTTCAAGTCTTTCTTTTAACATTTAATGCAAGCCAATCAGAATTTTAAAACATCATAGACAAGTGAAAATAAATAGCACAGATGTTCTGCAATAGATGACCCACCATCGCCATACAATTTTATTCTGTTCTGTTTTATGAAATCACTTAAAAAATGACACAAATTTTTTTTTAAAATAATTTAGCGCAATTATGAAATCTGCGGAATCTAATTTTTGAAAAAAGGGTTTTTTAAAATGACCAACACAAATTAAAATTTGTTATTAGTATATATANCTGCGGAATCTAATTTTTGAAAAAAGGGTTTTTTAAAATGACCAACACAAATTAAAATTTGTTATTAGTATATATAAACCTACTTTCCTTTTATTTTTGTACTTGTTAACGTCAATTGTAGACATGCCAGTATTCTTACAGTAATGTTTAGCGTGCAACATTTAGTGTCAAGTCAGTTGTAGATGGTTGAAGGTGATGCAGGACGGCGTCCTACCTCTCAGACCGATTGCCAAGCTGCACGTTCACCGCACCAACTGGCACCCGTGTCTCGCCGTACGAGTGCCAATCACAGTGTGTAGGAAAATGCAGGGCAGTGTAGCGCAAANAGGATGCGTTATGACGGATCACTAGCATGTAAATTGTAAGGTAATGCAAAAGTAATTAATCTCAAAAGGAAATAAAGACACACAAACCGTGTGGATGTTCAAGGACGCCCCTACAAGTGCTTCAGGGTTTAATTGTGTTTATTTTCAAATTCACTTATTTTTTTCATGCCAGTTGTTTCACCCTGAATTCATGCCATCCACGTTTAATTTGTAATTGTTTATGTGCAAGGGAATAGTATTTATTTATTTTGTTCATTTTCATGCAAGGGTTTATGTTTATTTCAATTGTTGCAAGTTACCAGCAGGCAGAAAGTAATGCAGGGCGAGCGGCATGGCGCCATAGTTCCTGCCGCGCGAGCTCGCCAGATTAAGTCACAGTCTAGTTGCAAGGGGTCGGTCGCGTCGCGTGCACGCTCCGGGTGAATTCAACTTTTGTGCACAGATCATGTAATTTGCAATAGTAACGTAATTCTCGGAACCATTTTAGGTCAGGGTCCCCTACAGCCCGCTTCACCTTAATTTCACGTAATTCACCTTAATAATCAGCATGCTCAACACCCAGCTTTTCTCAATTGAAGGCGTGTGGGTCACCTGAACATCCCCACTTCATCCTGACGTATCAGACGTGAGGAACGCGTGACTCTCCTGTTCAGAGGGGCTCATTCAGCAATTCACTGAGGGACTGCGTAAGTCTGGGCGAACAGCCCACTGTACCCTGAGATCGTCATCATCAGCAACAATCATCAACTCAGCCTGCCTATGGTGTCTGGCGCCTAGTCGGGTGTATCCAACTCCAAAACCCACTGAAGAATGGTTTTCAACACCCCTCACAATTTCCATTAACACAACCACCATCCAGCCAACAATCATTTAAGGTTATTACACTGGGTTAATATTTTTCTATTTGTAAGCTGGAATAAAATGTTTGTGCTACGAATTATTGGAATTTCAATGTTTTCTTAATGCAACTCTTACTCCATATACCCCACAGTCACAATTGGAAAAAGTTATTAAAATTGAGTTGGTACATTTAAAACAACTTCAAAAATTTTTTGCCCTCAGTTTGGTTCCCTTTTACAAGCTGGTGTCCTGGGTGGCAGCCTGGGTCGTCCAGCCCTGAAGCCACCCCGGGGTGAAGAATCAGCAGGGAAACTCTGGCGGGACCAGTTAGATAGCTTTGCATGTTGCACGTCCACTACTGTTTGGTACTGCCAACAAAGCAGAGCTAATGCAGTGCCAAATGTGTTTCAGTTCTTCCCGGAGAACGAGATGGCCGCAGCCCGAGTCGATGCTGGTGTTGCGATGACCCTGACTGGCAGCTGGCTGGCCATCATAGCCGCACACGCGACAGTTCTACTACTGGGCATCTGACGGTCATCATGCAAGTGATACAAGATGGCAGATGTAAATATGTGATACTCATAAATGCTGTATTTAAAGGGAATGATGCACAATAGCCTAATTTTTGTTGTCACAAATTGTTTATCAGAAGATTTAAAATTATTCTTTTAAAACGTTTTCCCTTATACACTAAAGAGCCAAAAAAAAACTGGTACAACTGCCTAATATCATGTAGGGCCCCGTGATCACGCAGAAGTGCCGCAAGACGACGTGGCATGGACTCGCCTAATGTCTGAAGGTATGCAAGAGGCAATTCTCACCACGAATCCTGCAGGGCAGTCCACAAATCCATAGGAGTGCGAGGCGGTGGAAATCTCTTCTGAACAGCACATTGCAAGGCATCCCAGATATACTCAATAATGTTCATGTCTGATGATTTAGGTGGCCAATGGAAGTGTCTAAAGTCAGAAGAGTGTTCCTGGAGCCGCTCGGTAGCAACTCTCGACGTGTGGGGTGTCGCATTGTCCTGCTGGAATTGTCCACATCCGTCGGAATGCATAATGGACATGAATGGGTGCAGGTGATCGGACAGGATGCTTACGTATCTGTCACCTGTCAGAGTCGTATCTAGACGTATCAGGGGTCCCATTTCACGCCAACTGCACACGNTCTAAATGAAAGTAAGTTAACAATTGAGAGACTCATGTATTAACCATGTGGGAGTACTAGTAGCAACGTGCATGTTTAGTAACTTTATTGTGTAGTGTATAATGTGATTAGCACTTCTAAATGAAAGTAAGTTAACAATTGAGAGACTCATGTATTAACCATGTGGGAGTACTAGTAGCAACGTGCATGTTTAGTAACTTTATTGTGTAGTGTATAATGTGATTAGCACTTCTAAATGAAAGTAAGTTAACAATTGAGAGACTCATGTATTAACCATGTGGGAGTACTAGTAGCAACGTGCATGTTTAGTAACTTTATTGTGTAGTGTATAATGTGATTAGCACTTCTAAATGAAAGTAAGTTAACAATTGAGAGACTCATGTATTAACCATGTGGGAGTACTAGTAGCAACGTGCATGTTTAGTAACTTTATTGTGTAGTGTATAATGTGATTAGCACTTCTAAATGAAAGTAAGTTAACAATTGAGAGACTCATGTATTAACCATGTGGGAGTACTAGTAGCAACGTGCATGTTTAGTAACTTTATTGTGTAGTGTATAATGTGATTAGCACTTCTAAATGAAAGTAAGTTAACAATTGAGAGACTCATGTATTAACCATGTGGGAGTACTAGTAGCAACGTGCATGTTTAGTAACTTTATTGTGTAGTGTATTTACACTAATCGTGAAGATTTACTTTCATTCAATTGTTAAGAGAGACTCATGTATTAACCATGTGGGAGTACTAGTAGCAACGTGCATGTTTAGTAACTTTATTGTGTAGTGTATAATGTGATTAGCACTTCTAAATGAAAGTAAGTTAACAATTTAGAGACTCATTTTACATTTCCTACTTACCGTAACACTGGGCTCTTTAGTTATTTGGTGCCTAAGATGACCGCAACGTACTTGTAGAATAAAACACCGACTTGTGCTTTAAAGTATTTACTTATACATAAATATTTATTCAATAAGCCATTACTGTCTTAGTACACCTGCACTCATAAATATTTATTCAATAAGCCATTACTGTCTTAGTACACCTGCACTCATAAATATTTATTCAATAAGCCATTACTGTCTTAGTACACCTGCACTCATAAATATTTATTCAATAAGCCATTACTGTCTTAGTACACCTGCACTCATAAATATTTATTCAATAAGCCATTACTGTCTTAGTACACCTGCACTCATAAATATTTATTCAATAAGCCATTACTGTCTTAGTACACCTGCACTCATAAATATTTATTCAATAAGCCATTACTGTCTTAGTACACCTGCACTCATAAATATTTATTCAATAAGCCATTACTGTCTTAGTACACCTGCACTCATAAATATTTATTCAATAAGCCATTACTGTCTTAGTACACCTGCACTCATAAATATTTATTCAATAAGCCATTACTGTCTTAGTACACCTGCACTCATAAATATTTATTCGTGCCTTACGCAACAAGTGTTTTTTTGGACGTGTGGTTAAGTTACTTTCTTCCAAACATAAACGTCTCTATTTTTGAGATCAAAACTCCCCACGACAAATTATTTGTTGTTATATAATAACATTTTTTAAAAGGGCAAGCTTCTGCAAATTTGTAAATTAATACATAACTTAAACCAGTGTTGAAAACATTAAGCTATAAGCTATGTATGTTCGTATTTTGGCTCCTTACAGCCTATAGTTTGGAATGTTTTGGGGTTGCCTCAGTTAATTTCAAAATTGAATGATAAAGTTTGATACGCAGGCCTAATGTACTTTAATTAAAATGTATTGTGAGTAACTTTAAATAGTAGGAATATATTCTGCAACAAAGTGACAATTTCTTGCATTGGTTTCAGAAAGAAGACTAATAAATTCTGCATCATTTAATAATTTTGAAACCAAAATGAATAACACAAATACACTAAAAATCTACATACATAAATATGCTCCCTTTGTAAGAAATAAATATTTTCTACGCTGGAAGGTTATCAGCGTTTTAAAAACCTACACGCTTTGTATGTGGCAAAAAGGAAGGGAAGGGTATTTAATTCACACCAAATTCAATACTTGTGTGGAAAGAGGTTAGCAATACTGTTATAATTTTACAACCAAAAAAAAAATTGATATGGCGCAAGTGACTCAGTCAGTGTTATTTATTTTATATTTATTCAAAATTACCACATTTCATGGTTCTATTATTATAATCAATTTAAGATTTGTACATTTGTTTGTTATTCAGGACAGTTTCACGTGAAATATACAATTAAAAGCTGCTAACTATCCATCACTTAGCCTTGGCAAAATAGTTTCTTTCCCACAAACACAAATAGTTTGCAAAACACCCGGGCCACGTCCGCAACACATGATAAACATCGACATCTCACGAAGAGGAAAAAAAAACACTTAACATGGCCACGAACAACCGTTTCTCACTCTCCCCACAAAATCAAAGAAAACTGTATATTATTATTTTATTGTGTTGTATCCAAAGTCAAAGCCGAAAAACATAAATGAGTCATCAATAAAAAGCACAAAACCGTAAATAAAATTGAATTCAAATGAAAAATAGCATAAGCAAGTCGTCAACAAGCAGTGAAGCGAAATTCAATAACAATCCATACTCAAAATCCAAGAAGAAAAGCCACAAACAGATTTGAACCTTTTTTTGTGTTTCAGCAGATGATGTAGAGGTACCTACTGAGAAATGCATACATATTATGGTCATGAGCCAGTGAATGTATTTTTATTAGGTTTTCATTGAAATTTATTCTATTTTAGCAACTGTATGTGCTAAATTTGACTTCCTAAATTAGGTTTATTGTGCATGAAAGTTATCAGCCCTTGTGTTTAATATGAAAATAAACTATTTAATCTGTAGCTAAAAAACTGGAATATTTTGAGTTCTCGAAAAAAATTTAGTTAAATTTCGAGTTTTGGTCAGAAACTCAACTCTAGTTGAAAATCTGAGTACTCACAGGCCCCTAATATTAAGTAGGCAGGTGATGTTGGATGTGAATCTGCTTTTTATGTTATGTTGTAATATTTTCATTGTTGTTCTTACAAACATGTACAATTTTTATAACTGTTGGTTTTTTTACAAATTTTATATTTACATGTAACTTTATTATTATATGACTGTACTTTTTTTTTACTCACATGTACTATATTGTGACTGTACTTTTTTTTATATCCCATATTTCAGACTACTTTGTAAATAAACTGAATACAAACATATTAATAAATACAGCATCCACTTCTACTATAACAGGTGTGTGTACTCTTATGCTGTAACCCAGTGGTTCCCAATCTGTTCGCCGCGGCTCCGAGAGGTGCTGTCAAACTGTGGCAAGGGCGTCGCATCGAGGTTATTGTCGTGTACCTACAAGAATTCTGCCTAAAATTACATAATACCCTATTGTAACTCGACAATATTTATGATTTCCAAATTTAATTTTACAGAATGTTGTACAGAAATGAATAATTCAACCCTTTTGAAATGAAATTGCATCATAACATTAACAAATTTGAATCATTTAGGCCTAAATATATTTTCTTTGCATTAAAAATAATATGCTTAGTGTGTCATTATCAGCTTATGTGAGGATAAGATGACGTAGTCAAGTCTTGGTTCTCTATGGCTCGTTTCTTCAAAGCTCATTCCATTGGAAAAGTTCATATGATTTAATAATAAAAATATGTCATGGGGACAGATCACAAACAAACAATTTGCAACTTCTTGTAAACTCTGTGATTTGCACTGCATGCACTGGATTCATGACTCTCGTTGCTTAGATCTTGAGAACAGATCTTCACAATATTAGCAGGGAACATCTTCATTTGCATACGACTTTGGCCTTCTGGAATTAGGCCTAAACATCAATTTCTTTACAGTCGCAACCAATTTCCCTACTTTCTGTTATTTTGTCTTCAACATTTTGAGATACGGACTACTAGTCATCTCAGCTGCTCCTTGAATTTTGGGTTTTCTTCGTTGACTTCCTTAAACTGTAGCTAATGGAATTGATGAAAGTTCTTCTACTGTTATCTTCTTGCTTGAGCTGTGTTTCGAGTGATGACGAATTTCACTTTTAAGGGGGCTAGAATGCAAAGAGGTAGTTGAATAAGTAGAAGGCTGAGTATCGAGTGAAAGTTGTGCACTCCTGTCGCAGTGCAGTAGACTTATCTACCTGTAGGCCTACAGAACCCACACCCAGCTGATGTGGTCAGATACGAGCTGTGGTTGAAGATCAGCATCTGATGGAAATGTAATAAGTGGCTCATAAAGAGCCATATCGTGTGGTTGTAGCCTGCATGTGTAGTGTGGTGGGAGGCGCATGGTGGCAATACCATTTTCTTTGGTGAACTCGATGACTTCCAAGCTCTTATGACTGGAGTGACCATATACAATCAATAGAACGTTGTCCTCTATACTTGGCTTTACGTTATGTGCAAAAAGTTGCAGCCATTGTAAAATGACCTCACCAGTCATCCAGCCATTATGTGATGCGAGCCCTATGCAACCAGAAGGTGCTCTATCTACGAGCTCATTTTTCCACTTTTTACAGATAAAAAATCAGAGCAGACGGGACAAAATGTCCTGTTGTTCCCATGCAGAACACTTCTGTTACCCTCTTTCTGCACTAGTTAAAGTGCTAACTTGCTTTTTTTCCAGTTTGAGCAGAAATTTTACTGGGCTTTTTAACTGTAAACAAAGCACTTTTGTCCACATTGTAAATCCATGTTGGCTAAATGTTATTGTCTAAGAAAGCTTTTGTATAAATTTAGAAAAACCAATTTACTTGAGGTCTTGGTTAGTTCTGGTTTCCTAAATGATATATCTGGGTTGCAATTATGAAATCCAGATAACCAATCCTAACCTGCCAAATGGGTATCTTTGTTGAAACAATGATCTGTCATATTTTTTTTCGGCAAACTCAAAAACTAGTCTCCTCGCATCTGTAGCTGTTAAACCAAGAAAGTGGGATTCCAACAGTTTGATGTGATCGACAAGTTCCCTTTCGGTATTGGCATCAAAAGTTGTTTGATTACGTCCTAGTCCTTTAACCGAACCTTGAAATATCTTATTCTTACCATTCCTGCACCATCCTCTCAGTGTAGCTTGAGAAATACCAAACGTCTTGGATACTTTCGGCCAGCCCATATCATTGTTCCCGACTGCCCGAATAGTTTGGGCCATTGATTCACTACTCCAGCTTTGCCTCGTAGTGGTCCTCTTATATTTTCCAACCATCTGCAAACAGATTATTAAATACAATTAAATTTCTTAATTAACAGAAAAAATCTGGCAATAGGCCGTTCAGGGATTGGATTAACCGTTAACCATGATAAGTATTTAAATGAAGCTATCACGGTTGGTGAAATCACGCACATTCAGGGTAAAACGACACACTATGTCATTTTACCTTAACATCATTTGTTTTAATTGAAGTCTGTAATATAATAAAATATGTAATGTAATAACAAAATCCTATTGATGTAACTGTTATTAAGTAGCAAAATGCCTACTTTTTCTCTTAATAATATGTAACATTGATAATATATCTCTTAAAAATAACTGTAAGTAAAATAAACGNAATGCCTACTTTTTCTCTTAATAATATGTAACATTGATAATATATCTCTTAAAAATAACTGTAAGTAAAATAAACGTATAATTTTTAAAGTTTAGAATACTCACGCTTCATGTTTTGTTTATGGAGCGAGAAATAAACAACCCTTCCATATGCCATCAACACAGTATCATTGCTGCCAACCATAGAATACTTTAAAGCTGTTGCGATATTCGCCCCTAGTGTGGATTTTGGAAAACACTCACTATGCCATGTTATCCAAGCATGTAATTTTAGGCCGCTTTCCCTTACTCAGTAGTTAGAAACAAAGACCTATAAGTCTACGGTACTGGCTGGTACCAAAGTTCTGCCTTTCAACTAGCATTATCTGCAATAATTGGGAAACACTGCTCCAACCCAATAGCCACAGATAGTTATAATTGACGCTGACAGGTGGCATTCTTCAACAAGTGCGCTCGAGGAAGTAGTGCTTGCCGATATGTGTACAGTATCTTTTCTTGCTGTATGTGTTAGTTAATTTAATCAGAAATTCAAGTCTCATTGAATTATGACTATGGTTGCAACTAATATATTTTTTTGTTGTATTTATGTTCAGAGAAAAATATTGGCCGTTGTACAATACTGACTTGCACACTATGTTGCATTGGAGTCAGATGTAGGGAATTGAATTGTCGTTCATGGCAAATCTGGAAAAGTTGGTAACCATAATTCACAGCCAATATCAATCCAAACTGCATTCTCCACATCACCAAGCTGGCTACCATGAGAAAATAAATTTTAAATCCTGTCTTAAAAGCAGTTTTCTTCATTCTGAGCATAGTCACTTTGAATCTTTTGACAGGGTGCAGACTATGAATATTTNTGTCTTAAAAGCAGTTTTCTTCATTCTGAGCATAGTCACTTTGAATCTTTTGACAGGGTGCAGACTATGAATATTTAGAGGGTGCAGAATATTTTGACAAACTGAAAAAAATGTGTAACGATGTAATTTTTGTTATATCTTTGGAGTCTCCTACAAAACACCATTATAATTGCAGGAGAACTACATCTGCTGCAACATTTGAAGTATTTGGAAAAATGGCTTAAAATAGGCTGCTAAGCTACTATAAACATCTTAAAACTAAAAGCAGATAAGAGTTCAGTTACTCATGCACCAATAATTTATCAGATACACACACGCTTATGTTGCTGGACCTTATTTTTTTTTCCTTTACTCAGATGTGTAATTGCGGCACGTCATTGATTGGACCAGTTTCCTCATAACTTGCTGCATAGGGGAGCTAGTACAGCCAGCAAAACACAGATGATCAGGAGTTGTGTGGCAGACGTACACTGAAAGATGAACACAGAATATTATGTTGGTTAACTCTAGTGGTGTAGCGCAAAATTCTGACTTGTGAATGTCCAATGGCATAGGTGCTTGCCCAAGTNTGTCTTAAAAGCAGTTTTCTTCATTCTGAGCATAGTCACTTTGAATCTTTTGACAGGGTGCAGACTATGAATATTCAGAGGGTGCAGAATATTTTGACAAACTGAAAAAAATGTGTAACGATGTAATTTTTGTTATATCTCTGGAGTCTCCTACAAAACACCATTATAATTGCAGGAGAACTACATCTGCTGCAACATTTGAAGTATTTGGAAAAATGGCTTAAAATAGGCTGCTAAGCTACTATAAACATCTTAAAACTAAAAGCAGATAAGAGTTCAGTTACTCATGCACCAATAATTTATCAGATACACACACGCTTATGTTGCTGGACCTTATTTTTTTTTCCTTTACTCAGATGTGTAATTGCGGCACGTCATTGATTGGACCAGTTTCCTCATAACTTGCTGCATAGGGGAGCTAGTACAGCCAGCAAAACACAGATGATCAGGAGTTGTGTGGCAGACGTACACTGAAAGATGAACACAGAATACTATGTTGGTTAACTCTAGTGGTGTAGCGCAAAATTCTGACTTGTGAATGTCCAATGGCATAGGTGCTTGCCCAAGTTAGTCCTCCACTCCTGAAACAATGTAAAATTTTAAGATGATAGGCTTACNTTAGTCCTCCACTCCTGAAACAATGTAAAATTTTAAGATGATAGGCTTACTACTATTAATAATATTTAAATGTTCACGCAGGCAGAGGCAGGTGGGGGTTTTGGTAAGTATACTACTACGAAGACTTTTCAAGATGACCTCATCAGGAAGCAATATAAAACATCACAGTCACAGACAGCAGATAGCTACAAAAGGTACCAGCCACTTCATGCCTTGCTCACTTTCAGACTAAATGAAACATGGTACTTAAGTCATTATCTCCGTGTACACTGGCATCTTGCACATCTAAACAGTGCAAAGAAAGTTTGATCTGCATAAGTTGCCCACTACCCCACTCTCCACAATATACCTTGGACCAAATACTAGTGTGAACAGGTACAAAGAAAAGGGAAGGGAACAACTCTGCTGCTGGCGTTCTGTGCTGCACACAGACAACAAAATCTTGTTACAAATCACACAATGGGAATTACAATTTTATACTTGATACCGAAAAATACTTTAAACTGAACAAGTATATAGAATGTTGCAAAATTGCATGTCAATACTTTCAGGAAACATTCCTCACATCTGGAGGAAGGAAAAACATTATACGAACGTAGGTCCGTAAATGCTTTGTTTCTTTACTACAGCTCGTAATACATAGCGTATAGTGTACGGTCCGTGGGCTGGATCATGTTATTGTGGAATGCCATCGCAGCATTTGTTTACATGGTACACGACACCACACACCACGACACTACACAGAAATTAGTAACACGTGTGAAAGCTTATCGTCACCACATTGCAGACTAAAATAAATGTTTAACATGCCCTCCATCAGTACAAACATACATCCGCTGTTGCATGAACTACCGGATGCATTGTTGAATCCCTGTTTTTTTCGCAGCACGTTACAATTCCACATCTTCCATTGGGGTTGCATACGCACGTGTCTTTAAATGTCCCCAAAAATAATAGTCTAGTGGATTCAAATCAGGGCTTCTCGGAGGCTGGTATGGGGCTGCCAATTGCAGCTGCGATGGCATTCCACGGTAACATGATCCAGCCCACAGACCATACACTGTGCGTTATGTATTACAAGCTGTAGTAAGGAAAGGAAGCGTTCAGCCACAAATTATTCAGCGAACACAGCGTTTATGGACCTATGTTCATATAATGTTTTTTATACTTCCAGATTTGAGGAATGTTTCATCAGAAGTATTGACATGCAATGTTACAACATCCTGTACAATGATATTACTTTTACTGGGGATTTCAAAGATGTTCTTTAAAGAGTGACTAAGTGAAGAGATTTGGGAGGATCTTAACATTGAGGTTTTGATAGCCAAGTTCTTTCAAGAGAAAAGTACAATAGAACCCCGATTTAACAAAATGTCACTGTTCCTGAAAATCTCTACTCTATTTCGCTGTTTCGTTAAATTCAAATTTACCTATTTTAACACCCCAAGACCAACAAGTTGTTATAAAAACATATTTTTTCACATTATGACACTGTTTCATCATTCATGAAGTAAAATAACACTTTTATTCAAATTAAATACTAAAGTAATTCACTAGGCAGATGTTCTACAAATGAAATGGTACCCCACAAGACCATAAACGATCTGTAGTTAATGAGAATAAAGTAACATTGTGTGCCGCTTAACTTTTAATAAGTGCAAAATCCATTTTAAAGGTCTTTTTGTACAAAATTTAAAAGATTTATTAACAAAATTTTAATTTATTTAAATAGGAAGGAATTTTATGGATAAAAATATATTACAAGACCAGAAACAACCTCACTTTAACGAGAAAAAAATTCAAACATTGTGCGCTACTTACCTTATAACGAGTGCAAAATCCATTTTGAAAAGCATTTTGTACAAAAATTAGATGATTTATTAGCAACACACAAATTTATATCATTAAAGCAGAAGTCTTTCAGATAGATGAAAATATAGAATACATATAACCTAAAAATAAAATTAATCAAATTGTAATACCATTATATTACACAGCAGTGGTGTAGTGGTCAGACTACTCGCTACCGACCAAAGTGAACCCAGTTCGGTAATTATCAAGAAGAGGNACACAGCAGTGGTGTAGTGGTCAGACTACTCGCTACCGACCAAAGTGAACCCAGTTCGGTAATTATCAAGAAGAGAGGCTTTTCCTAAAATTGGCAAAATAATACCTGAAAATAGTTTATACGGTCATTACTAATCACACTTAATACGAATTTCATGGGGGATCACTTAATTTGCAGTATATACCATAAAATGTGCTAGNGTCATTACTAATCACACTTAATACGAATTTCATGGGGGATCACTTAATTTGCAGTATATACCATAAAATGTGCTAGTGAGGAGGGCTATGAAAATCGGGGTGTTTTTGTGGTAAAACATATAAAATTTATGTCAAATATATTTTTATCAGGTTGCAGAACCATGTTAAATGCGAGAATACCTTTGGAAACGAAACCTTAATTCACAAAACGTGATTCACATGATATTGTTATGCTGACGCGCCAAGGTTATACAGGTATAAACCACAGTAATCAAGCAGTTTCAGAATATCATTTCGTTCTGTTGAATTTTTCAAGGCTTTATGTGTCTTATGTTCATGAGAGGATTGTACTATGCAGCATATTAGTAGTAGAAAAAATATATAGTATATCATGCAAAAAAAGTTCACAGGTGTTGTTTACAATCAGTTGGCATGTATCGCCATGATAGATTCATTGAACAACAATGCACAGCNAAAAAGTTCACAGGTGTTGTTTACAATCAGTTGGCATGTATCGCCATGATAGATTCATTGAACAACAATGCACAGCGACAGAAAACAAATTAACATAAATTTTGGTCTTCCAGTTTAATTTTTACCTATTCCACGCGACGGTTGTATGCCGGGAATGCACACAATTTCAGTGTGTACCACGTGAATATCCCCGTGAAAGGTTTGAGATTTTTGAGGGGTAATAAGCATGTTTTATTACATTTAATTCCATTTGACATGTTAAATCTAATTATTGTGCGGAAATACAAGTGTTTGTGGAGTTTCAATAAATTGAATAAACATTAACATGTCCTATACTTCAGTTATCAGCAATAAATCACCAAGGAGCTATATTCGCCACTTACTTGGGTGATTAACGTAATTTATACTCTAGTTTTTGCATGGAAAGTGTAGTTAATTGTACTGTGTAGTATTGCATTGAAGAGATTTGACTTGTCACACGTGATATCTCCCGGAGACCGTTCGTCACGTCGCCCACCACCTCATGTCAGGACTGCAACTTCAACATTCACCTGCATGAGTGCAGTGCGCCGATAATGTGCAGTGAAAGTGTTGTGCCCCGTAGTAGTAAAATAATATCAAGGGCACAATAAAATCATTAGTGTTTAGGAATCAAACGCCACGCAATACAGAGCGATGTTGCATATTTACAGAACACGTAAGTAGCTAAATGTAAAGCTGGACTCATAACCATCCATCGCAGCCGTCAGTCAGTCATCCATGTGTTTTTTTCATCCGTCAGTTGAAAGCGACTCTCAACAATCCATCGTCCGTCGATCCTTCTGTCCGGAAAATTTTCTGAGTAACAACTTAACATCGCAATCTTTCTTTTGTAGAAAAATGATTTTGGTTGGAAATGCATTTTTAAGAGGAAAATATTTTGGAGAAATAGTTTTTATTAAGTGATTGCATTTTATTATGAATTATTGTTTACGTTTTAAATTCCTAAATTTACCACCAAGATAAATAAACACATATCCACCGCCTGCATTTTATTTCAAAGTGCACATTCGCATCTACGGAATGTCGTCAGAAGGCGGTGGCCCATCCATCAGTCCATCGAAAGTTAAAGTTTGAGATATATTTGACAGCTAGAAAAAAAAGTCGCATTGCGATTGGTCGAAGATCACGTAACCGCCTGACGGACGGGTGACTGACTGTTTGTGAGTTCACCTTTACTTCATAACACTTAGGCAATATGACATAGCAGCAAACGCTATTACACACACACTCAGTGTAAACAAATAGGTTGTTTTGTAGAGTCACATCATATAAATCATTAAAGGGTATTATGTGTATATCCATCTCCAGCAAGACAAACTGAAAACGAGCACTGAGCTGCCCTATCTCAAAGCAAATGTGTCTCAATAATACAGATAACGTAAACAGACTTGTGTAAGCACTACATGCTACAACTTATTAANCTACGTGCTACAACTTATTCATTTTTCTTTCGTAGTGTCATTTGTATTTAATTTAGGAAAAGTTCATTTTGTAATATAATTTAATAAGGGTTCACATGTTACCATCTCATTATTCAATATAATTGTTAATCATTTTTCTTTGCAGCATGGTCCGTCATACTTTTCGCGTGAACGCCATGCAAAGCTGTTGGCGTGAGCATCATGACACTAGTTACCATGGGACGGCATCTCATATGGTAGAATAGTGAACAATACTGTAAGTTTCGCGCACATCCGCTAGAGTGCACTTGAGGGTAGCGTTGAGGTGTGATGGCTGGCCGGAAGCGTGCGATTTCAAATGAAAGAAAATGGTGATTTTTTGTGCGACTATAAATTTGTTTCATTCAACCAGTGTAGCTACACCCGCAAGGAAAACTGCAACAAAATTGTTTATTTCAACCGGTGTAGCTACACTGGTGCAATTCGGTGCAGCAGGAGGAGGTGTAGCTGATTTAGTGTAATAAAAAGCGCACAAAATTTGTATGTCTGCTGAATAGCTCATCCAGTGTAAGATGAAGGTTGTTTCAATTCTTCAAGATAACAGTAGAAGAGCACTATAAATGGCAATGACAAATATATGTTCATTTCAATTAACGGTCAGTTTAAACCGTGGACATTTAGATATTTCCACGTCTTTGTAAGAAATATAACATCAAGACTCCACAGTCAGTTGTTGCACATTGACNGTGGACATTTAGATATTTCCACGTCTTTGTAAGAAATATAACATCAAGACTCCACAGTCAGTTGTTGCACATTGACGTACAATTTGCGCAGAAAATTGTTAGCAAATGGAAATACTTTTAATACTAAGGAAACAACAAATAAACAAGAATATTCAAAATTAAGTCACCTAATCTGAGAATTTCTTAGTCATCGTCGTTCGACGAACTGCTTTCCACGAATTCATTCCCTAACAATAGTANTCACCTAATCTGAGAATTTCTTAGTCATCGTCGTTCGACGAACTGCTTTCCACGAATTCATTCCCTAACAATAGTTTACTAACCTTCGTAGTCCTTGTGTTGTTGACACACGTGCCAGAGAATTTGTGCGATTATCTTGTTTAACCTATAATAATTCATTTGTTTGTCTTATTTTACTAATATCCGCTCTTTATTATTTGGTTTTTAATAACGTATGATTTTAATTTGTGCTCACTTTCAGTTCTAATTTCTTTTGTTTTTATGTGTTTCGTGCACGTGTCTTTCCTTTGCCTCTTTATTCTAACGTTGCAGTATTTGCACATAAGAATTGTTTTCACATTGTCGAAGACGTAGAATCCTTCACTCGCAAACTCTGCCATCCTATCGAAAACCGTCACAACCATTTTTAAATAACGTTAATGTTAACGCGCTTTGTAGAGACTCAACCACCACGCCATTTTAACGTCTGTAGCAATTCCGATCAATACTGATGTTCTTGCCTTCGATGTACGGGAATTTATCGATAGTCACTAACAATCGATTGAAATAGACAACAACTATCGATTCATCAAAATACTCACATTTTGGGTTTATAAAATGAAATGTTTTTTCGCTGGCATCGCATATTCTTTTGTGTGAAATTCTTAAGGTTAAAAACTTTACGCTTGTGGAATATCCATTAATAATATGTACATTACATGACTTTTATAATGGGTACGTGCATGTACGAACTCATGTACACACACAGTGGAATGTAAACATTGCATGTAAACATTGCCATGTGACTGTCACATGGCAATGTTTGTTTACCTTTGGCGGAAGGATACGAAATGGGCTTGAAAGTAAATCTTTAGCAGGGCTTCAAGAAAGTCTCTTCCAGTCGTGAATTGACTATAGTAAGTAGAACGTCACTGGAAACAATTCTCCTCCCCCGCCATCTTACCACCGCAAGCGCCTACAAGTTGGCATGCGCCGCGGGACACGTGGAAGCCAGATTAGGTCAACGAGAGGACGTAGAACCGATTAACACATGCCGAGGCCAAGCCGCGTTAGGGTAGCACTTTTCGCCCACGAGAGAATTCTGACACGTTATAAGGAGGGCAGAGCTAACATATCGCCAAAGAAATACTGAGATAAGCTGAGTTTCGCCGATACAACGCTAGTTACACGAGAAAAGACTGACAGAGCTTAGCAGCTATGCTACAAGTCCCCACCCTCCCCTAGCAAAACGCAGGAGAACTTTGACAAGTGCCGCAAAAATGCCGACATAAGCTATGGGCCACAGGGGCACTCTCTTCCCCCCTCCACCAAAAAGAGAACAGGCACGTGGAGGAAATGGGTCTTTGTTCGGCACCTTCCACCCCCCTTCCCCTAACGAGTGAAGCTATGTGTAAGGTTCTAAGGGGGGATCGAGAAAGTTTAAAAACCAATTTCCGGGACACGGAGGGGGTGAGTTGCATCCCCGCGCCGGGAGAGTGAGTTACCGTCGTCACGCTGAGAGGATCAGTTACGTCAGATCAGTCAGCAGTCAGTTACAACCGTGCGCCGAGAGAGGAAGTCAGTCAGTCAGACGAGGCCGGGGAATCGGACTCCAGCCGAGTCTGTTACCACAGTTACGTCAGTGTATTCAGCCGGACAAGTCAGTGTCAATCGCGCGCCAAGAGAGAGTGATTTAGTCAGCCGACGCTGGGGTTCGGGCCCCGGCAGAATCAGTTAGACAGTTACCAGAGTTACGTCGGACGAGTAGTATCACCACGCCGGGACGCGATTCAGTCAGTC